>JAYESA010000001.1:91915640-91925640 GCA_036927795.1 Iris macrosiphon
AGTTATATATGGAATAATCTCAAAAATTGTTCAATCCTTCACTCAGAATAGATACTTCTTTTCTTGAGTTGAGACAAGGTACTCCCGCAATAGATAGTTTTAATGGAATAATTTTAGGATGGATGAATGTTTTGAATTTATATATACAACTTTGAGAAATGGTAATGGTTATGATGTGTTGATGACGAATATTAACAACACAATATAACATCTGTCTTTGACGCAATTGAATCATTATGTTGATACTGATTCTCGCACAAACCAGGAATGACCTGGAAATAGAACCATGATGACAGTAACGGCTAGTATCAGATGGTACCGGTGGGGTCAGTATCAGTTTGTGACAGATCAAGACAATACGATACGATCCATACATATCAGTATCGGCCGATACTGTGAACATTGATTTCATGGAAATGCTTGAAACAAAGAATACACATACTCGTTACCACTTAATTGTCTATTCGTATTCAGAATTATATAATGACATATGGTTTCATAATATAACCATATTTGAGTGAACAGCTGGACTAGTTGCGCTGTGAGTAAATCCATAGCAGAGTCTGGATAGGATAAAAGACAAAAATTAGCTTACCAATGAACCCACAAAACATACTTCTTAATTTAATGGGTCAAGTTTTGCATAAGTCAAAATAACATCTTCCTCAAAATCCCACGCTGAATCAGACGTAATCCAATATTGAAAACGGCTCTTAGTTAAAATATAGAATACCTACTTCTCAAGCACTTTCATATTTCCTCTAATTTAAACTTTTCCGAAATTACAGAACAAGCTTTTGGCAAACTTCACAATCTTAATTATGTCAATCATACAATGACTTCTTAAGTACTTCATCATATCACACAATTTCCTACAAGCTCTTGCTATCCAAAATAAAATATACTAATAGAAAGTATTTCCTTAACTATATAATGATTTATTAATAAGCACATAGAGCAAAAATGATTGTACAAGGGATAAATTAACTAGCACTGCTGCACTAGTTTCTAGATGTAGGTGATGAAGCCAAACTGGCATTGCAAATTTGGTCAACAAACACTTCTTAACTTAGAACAAGTAGAACATTTTTTTCAATTTTAGGTCAAAAATGGAGCTAATAAGTCAGTCCAGGGACTAAGACTCCATGAAATGGATAGGTTGGAATACAGGGCGTCAACCAACGATAGTGGGTTGTATCAAGTGCAAAACCTACCTTCCTTTCTAAATAAGGGTGAAAAGGAGAGTGTAGATTATTTTGGAGTTCTTGTTTTATTATAATCTCTTGACTATATATATATTCATAGCTTTACAATCCTCCATCTTACATAAAAACCCCTAATACATTCTAATATACCAACACTCCACTTCAAAATGGACGAAAGATATTCACTAAGACAATCTTGTCACATCCTCTAATCATATCTACAAAGCTAAGTCCCTTGGTCAGACTGTCTGCTACATGATCCTTGGTTGGAACGTGGCCTAGCTCCAGTAGTCCACTGTCCAACTTCTCCTTGATGAAGAATCTATCGATATCTCGATGTGTTTGGTCATGTCATGACTCATGCTGCACTGGATTGTTGGCGATACTGATGGTTGATTGGTTGTCACACCACAGCTTCATCTTGGCTCCTTGATCCAACTTAGCTCCACCAGCATACTCTTCAGCTATAGCAGCTCTGCAACTCCCAAAGCCATAGCTCTGTATTCCGCTTCAGCTGTCGATCTGGCCACCACTGACTGCTTCTTACTCCTCCAAGAGACCAAGTTGCCTCCTACAAATATGCAATAGCCCAAGGTAGACCTCATGTCATCAGCACAACTAGCCCTCGATGCTCACGCGATCATTCTTCCTGAATATCAGTCCATTTCCGGAGGCACCCTTCAAGTATCTCAGAATCTGGTACACTCGTCCATATGGCCCTTCCTTGGGTCATGTATGTAGTGGCTCACCACACTCACTGCAAAGCAGATATCAGGACGTGTGTGGCTCAAATAGATCAACTTGCCCACCAGTCTCTGGTATCTGTCCTGGTCAACTGGTTCTCCAGCCTCAGCACCCAGCTTGAACCTCTGATTGATCGGCGTCGTTGCAGGTTTGCATCCCAACAACCCTGTCTCTGTGAGAAGGTCCAGCGCATACTTTCTCTGAGAAAGAACAATCCCCTCTGCTTCTTGAGCAATCTCAATCCCAAGGAAGTACCGAAGAAGGCCAAGGTCCTTCACCTCGAACTCCTTGCCAAGCTTCCCCTTGAGTCGGGCAATCTCCTGCTCATCATCTCCTGTGATAATCATATCCTCCACATACACCGCAAGCATGGTGATGTGGACTCCACTCCGACGGAAAAACACAGTGTGATCAGTGTTGATCTGTCGATATCCCATCCCTATCATCGCCCTCCTGAATCTGTCAAACCACGCTCGAGACTGCTTCAGTCCATAAAGGGACTTCTTCAACCTGCAGACCTTGTCCACTGTCTTATCAGTGCAGAATCTTGGTGGTATCTCCATGTACACCTCCTCCATTAGATTCCCATAAAAAATGCATTCTTCGCATCCAGTTGGTATAGCTTCCATCCACCATTCGCTGCCAAAGAAATCAGGATCCTAACGGTGCTCATCTTCGCCACTGGTGCAAAAAGTCTTGTAGTAGTCAATGTCGTACACCTGACTGTATCCTTTTGCCACCAGTCGATCCTTGTAGCGCTCAACCTGTCTTGTAGTGCTCAACCTGTCCATCTGGGTTCTGTTTCACAGTAAAGACCCACTTGCATCCGACTGCCCTCTTCCTCTCTGGCAGTTTTACCAGTTCTCAAGTGTGGTTCTTCTCAAGAGCCCCTAACTCCTCGTGCATCGCCGCTTTCCACTTTGGATCATTTTTGGCAACCTGCCAATTGTTAGGTACAGTAATACTATCCAAAGACGCAATGAATGCTCCATGAGAAGAAGAGATGTTATCATATGAAACAAACTGAGCAAGGTCCCAACCATATCTATCAAGAGGATTTTTTTCATTGCTGCGAGTGGTCCTCCGCACTGATAATGGTGTGGGAGGGGTAAGAAGAATGATATCACCTGAAGGAAAATCTGGTGGTGGTGGTGTAGGTCTCAGGAGTCGAGACGTACGCAGGCAAGGGACTTGGCACTGGCACTATAGGTACTGGTCCTGCAGTTTGCTTCCATTTCTTGCTGTGGGTAAGTAACTCCCCCTCCTCTCATCTCCTCCCCATGTTCCTCTTCACTCTCCTCCTCAACCGTTCCTCCATGTCATACTCCTAAATCGGTCACCAAACTCTCACCAATCTCCCTCTCTCACCTCATACTCTCAATGTCAAGTGAGTTGTCCATGGATGAGATTCCCCCCTGACGGTAGTTTGACTCAAGCTCCCTGAAGTGAACATTCATGCTCACAAACCTCTTCTTCTCTACTGGGCTCTAGCACATGTACCCCTTCTGAGTCACCGAATAGCCCACGAAGACACTTGACTGCTCTAGGGTCAAGTTTTCCCACGGTCTGTTGTCCTTCACAAAACATACGTAGCCAAACACATTCAACGGGAGTATCCCACTATTATTTCCTTGCAATATCTCACATGGAGACTTCCATCCCAGTACTTTTGAGGGCATCATGTTGATCAGTTGAGCTGTTGTCAACACTGCATGCCCCCACAGACTCTGTGGGACATTCATGACGATCATCATGCTCATTGCCACCTCCAGAATGTGTTTGTTCTTCATTTCTGCCACTCCATTCTGTGTTGGTGTGTATGCACAGGTGGTCTGATATTGTATCTCTTGGGCTGACAGATATTCCTCAAGTGCTTTGTTGGTATACTTTGTCCCATTGTCAGACCTCGGTACCTTTACCACTACTCTGTACTGAGTCTGGACATGTTTATGAAAGTCCCGAAAATAGGCAAAGACATCACTCTTATTCTTCATCAAATACAGCCAGGTGACACGAGAGGAACAATCAATAAAAGAAACGAAATACTTGTAACCATTCATAGTAGTTGTTGCGCACGGCCCCCAAACATCAGAATGTATAATATCAAAAACAAAAGAGCTCATATGGCCCACACTAACATATGAGCACATAGTAAGTTTGTCTAAATCGCATGCATCATATACTAGTTTCTCCTTATTTGCTTTCTCATAAATAGATGGATACAACCTACTCAAATTATCAAAAGATGAGTGCCTCAACCGCCTGTGTTAGCGTATCAGTGTATCCTCGGCACTCATCTTCGGTCCTGCCATTCCTGCCCTCTCTGCCACAGACACCAATACCGAATCTAGCCCTTCCCAATCCAGGTACCACAGTCCATCATGCCAAGTGCCAGTCCCAAATCTTCGTCTTGTCTCCTTCTCCTGGAATATCACCTTAGGAATATCAAAAGAGAATGCATTTTAGTTGGAAGATTATAGAACTAATGGACAAAAGACTGACTGGAAAAGAAGGAGCATGCAAAACATTGGATAATTTTACTGAACATGTACAATCGACAGTACCTTTACCGACCACTGGCTGGAAAGTACCATCGGCTGTTTGAATGATGTCCGCCGATGCTAGGTAAGTGTAGAAAGAGAACTCACTAGCATTCCCTGTCACGTGTCGAGACGCACCCGAATCGACAATCAAGTCCGACGATCTAAGGGAAGACAGATGCAAGGGCGAGTGAGTCATCAGTACCTTCTGATGGATGGGCATACATAGCAGTGTTGCCTCTAGCGAAGACTGAGGTGGATGCCTCCTCAGTACCACTCCTGTCTCCATCGCTTGACGCTCTCTGCTTTCTGTTGAGTACCTCCAGCATGTCCAACAGTGTCTGATCCTCCTCAGTATAGGCGCCATCAATTCCCTCCTCGCCTTCTGCTACCAGCAGGTTCGCCCGATAACCTCCTCGACCACCCCGTCGACCCCTACGACCACGGCCACATCCTCCAAACTGTCCACATCCACCACCTAATTCTCCCTCCTTGAATGGTTTGGTGCAAGCATACCTCAGATGACCCACTTTCCCATAGTTGTAGCACTGCCGAGAGTCTCCCTTAGGTCTTGTGTCGCCTGAATTGGCAACCGTCAGTACTGACTTCACTTTAGGAGGGCCACATGTTCATGTCTGCAGCTTGATGCGAGTCTGCTCCTGGATCATGGCTGAGATAGCCTCCTCAAGTATAGGGATCTTCGGTTGGGCTAGAAGTAGTGCTGTCCTCTGAGCAAACATTGCGGCCAGTCCCTTAAGAAACTTCATCGCCCTCTCCTGTAGACATACATGTCTCTCCTTACACTTCGGGTCCTTGCAGCTCGCCCGATCTGATGAGTGATCATAATCCAACCACAGGCGCTCCAACTCCGTGGCATACTCCTGCACCGTCTTCTCTCTTTGTACGGTGTCGTCGATCTTCCCCTTGATCTGGAAAACCCTCAAGTTATTCCCCACACCATCGTAGGTCCTCCTCAACTTCTCCCACACGTCATTTACCATCTCAAGGCCATCCACTGTGGCGGCGATCGACTAGACTAAAGAATTGAGGAGCCAAATGTATATCACCATATGAGTGGACTTCCACTCGTCGCGTCCTGCTGAGCCCTCATCCGGCTATCTTCTCTTCTGACAAAAAATCCTCCAGGTTGTTCCCTGCTAGGGTTCTCTTCATCCGTCGTGACCAACTCAGGTAGGTGGCCGGTCTATCAAGCTTCAGATCGATAGAGGGAAGCTCCAACTTCACCGGTGTTCGTGTCACGCTCTCACCAGCCGACAGTTTCATCAGCTTCATCAACGTTGCGACCTCCGCAGGGTCCAACTTCTTGATGATCTCCTCCATCGATCCTCCTCTTCTCCGATCACCTCACACCCGCCCCACGATTCACGTTCGTCCTCTCCTAGACCCGATCATCTCCCCCCATCGGATCTAGGCCTTCGATGTCAACGTCTGGAACGACCCGTTGGAGACGCCGGGAACCGTGGCAGAAGGCTCTTGCGGGCTCTGCAGGAGTCGCGACTTCAGTGGTGGCGGAAGTGTGATGGCGGCGGCGACGGTTGTGGTGGGCGAGCGGTGCGACGGTGGTGGCGGCGGCGGTGGCGGCTACGATTTGGCGGCTAGGGTTTGTGGCGGATAGGGTTTGTGCTCTGATACCATGTAGATTATTTTAGAGTTCTTGTTTTATTATAATCTCTTGGCTATATATATATATTTATAGCCTTACAACCCTCCATCTTACATAAAACCCCCTAATACATTCTAATATACCAACAGTAGGGTTTAAGCTTATGGTTAACCAACAATCCACCAAAATTGAACCAACATACTCTAACCTTTTAAATATAAGTTGAAATGTTGATCATATCTAACACTTCATTTAAGATTGTAAGCCCTGCACAGAGAATTTCCAATTAGGATGGAGATGGGGAGAGGAGTAAAAGAAAACTACAAAAGACTATTATCTAGTGGCAGGTGAAGATAAGATTATGAGCCCAGAACTAGTCAAAAATAAACTAACAAGTACAGGATGTCTCATGCAAGAAGCACACTCGAAGGAAAAACAAATGAAAACATTAAGAAGTTGGGATCAGTTTCAGTGATTCATGGTAACTGATACATTATCCCGTCGTGCAACTTTTACATGACAAACTCTAAAGTCCTAATGATTATCTATTAACCATCAATTTCCTGATCTTAATATAAGAAAGTAAAAGATGACAATCAATATCAAACATTACAGGGCAAACACAGGCTAAGGCAAGGCCTAAGCAGGCTTATAAAGTTGCTAGTCCGGGCTCACGATGAGCCTTAATCCGTACCCAATGATATAATGATACATGGCATATATTTTCTCTATTTTATGCAAGTATAAATTAAAGAAAGAAAACATAGGCCACGTGTCATTATAATAAAATATAATAACACATGGCCTATGTTTTCTTTCTTTAATTTAGACTTGCATAAAATAGAGAAAATATAGGCCTATGTGTCATTGTATCATTAGGTACGAACCAAGGCTCACCATGAGCACGGATTAAGGCTCACCATCAACCATGAGAAATTATTTAGTGGTCCGGGCTCATGGTGAACCTTGATCCGTACCTAATGGTATAATGACACATGGCCTATATTTTCTCTATTTTATGCAAGTCTAAACTAAAGAAAGAAAACATTGGACATGTGTCATTATATTATTGGGTACGGATCAAGGCTCACCATGAACCCGGACCACTGAATAATTTCTCCACAAAAAGGGCAGCTGTCTCGAATAGACTTATCATGCCCCTGGTTGTATGGGCACAGGGGAAGCATCCTTTTTAGCAATATCGTCCAAGATAAATCCATAAACCATCTAAAAAATAAGACCACCATACAAATCTTCATCAACATTGCTAACTGGACTCCCGTGCCAAACTGGCCCAAAATAGTCTGCTACTTTTCAGCAAGCGAGTGTTTGATCCTTGCATTTGATTGCCATAGATTTTGATTAGGTCCACCACCAACAGGAACCAATAAACAGGTTCGTCAAACTCCAGTAGCTCTAAGAAATTTTTTTTTTTCCTCATCATCTCCTTGAATTCATCAACTTTGAGTTGCCAAATGAATCATTTAGTCAAGAGCCAGTACATTTATTTCTCCTGTTTTCCACGGAAAACCCTTCTATAAACATTGAATACAAGTTCCATCTTTGCAGAAATTTATTTAAGAAAAAAAATAAGATATAGACAAACACCAAGCACGATCATTAAGCACTCGCTCGGCAACATGGTCTGGAAAAGAAAATTCGGTCTTGTTGGGGTTATTCCTCAGAACTCCAAATAACTTAACTTTGGATGGGTTTTTGACATTTGTGAAACTCCAATTTGATTGGGTTCTTAAGGAACTCCATTTTCTTCTATCTACTTTGCAGAACCTCCAAACTGCTTTCAAACTCCCAATGAAATGGCCCCAGTTTCTCGATGGAGTTTCATCTTTTCAAACACCCCACTTCCATAACTCAGAAGTCCAAAATAAACCTAACTCCATTTTCGCAAACTTCGTTCCCAGCCTAGTGACTAACTTTTCAATTCAAATTTCAATAAAATCATGCATTACATGGATCAAACTTAACTGTATGAATCAATTTACCATAATTCGAGCATACAGACAAGCACATAGGCATCAAAAAATCACTGATTCAAATCAAAGCTCATTAGTATCAGTTTTTACTTAGTTTACATTAAAATAGACAAAATCAGCATCAAATTCATGCCGGAACGAGATCCAACCAAAAACCTAGGGCAGAACGAGAAGCAGCTCCACCGGAACCCTAATGTAGCAAACCCTAAACTTTAGCAAGCCCTAGAAATCGGAGAAGTTTGGGTTTCGAAGGGATTTACGTATTCGCAGAGGAGCTGGAGCTCGTCCTCCATTAGATGCTTCCCTTCCTTGACCTTCGAAATCCACAGATCCAAATCCATGGTAACCCCTTCTTCTTCCTCCTCTTCTTCTTCTAGAGAGAGGGTTTTTTTTTTCCTAGAGGTAGAGTAAAAGGAGAGATTGAATGGGAATTTGATTAATGAGGGGAAATAATAATGGAGGTGGCGAAGAAAACTATTGTATTTGGGGGTAGGGTTATATTTGTCATTTAAGGGTGGATATTGAAATTCTCACCATCGAAATTTGTATTTAACTACTTTATTTATTCATACTTTTATCTGGGATTTTTTGGATTGGGAGATGAGAAATGACTATAGTGCCCTTTGGAGATTTAGTTTGATGTTCCAGCGACCCGTATGTTCTCCTGGTTCATGATTTTTTTATTATTATTTTTATTTTGTGGCATTTGAGTTACATCTTATTTTATTTATCAATATGTAAGATGCATAACACACATTATCATAATGTATGACATCTTCCACTTTTGAAGAAAATCTTCTCCAACTAACGGTTAACTCCTTTAACCAAAAATTTTGGACAAAAATATCCTCCTTCGTACAAAGATGGGACTGGAAAGAGGAAAGGAGTATTTCGGTCAAAAATTAACAGTCAAAGCAGTTGACTGTTGGTTTTCGTTAAAAGCGGAGGGTGTCATACATTATGGTAATCATATGGGATGCACATTGAATATGGATAAATAAAATAAGATGCAACTAAAAAAAATTGAGAAAATTTAGGATGAAAATATATTACCATATTTATTTATGCTAAAGAAAATTATTTTCGGGAATTACGAATATCCGAAAAAATAATTTTTCCTTATGGGGCGTTTGATACGCGGTAATCTTTTTTTATTCCCAAAAAAATTTAGGGTGGAAATATATTACCATATTTCTTAGGCTATTCCGGAAATTACGAATACTCGAAAAAATAATTTACCGACAAAACATGGAGAGCAAATTTGCTGTCCTATTTATTTTGTTCCTTCCCATATCCCCTCTCTACTTTTTGTTTTCTTTGTTATTTTTTCGATGGGACCCACTAAGCAAATTGGTGGGCGAAGATGGGAAGAGACAGAATAAATAGGACAGCAGATTTGCTTCCCAAAACATGGGGATCCTATTCCTTAAGAATAGGTGGGTAAATTTTTTTAGCCCAGGCAAAATTTTTTTTTTTTCATTTTTTTCCTTTTCTTGGGTTTTTGGTCGAAATTTTTTTTATTTTTTTTATTTTTTAATTACTTTTTTTTATTCGTTTTTTTTATTTTTTATCTTTCTTTATCTTTTTTTTAAATCATTTTTTTCGTTCTTTTGTTTTTGGTTTTTTTTTGTTCGTTTTTGACGTTTTTATTCTTTTTTATCGTTTTTATTCGTATTTTATAATATCTTTTTTGTCCATTTTTGTCGTTTTTATCATTTTTTTTATCTTTTTTCGTTTTTATCGATTTTTTCGTTCTTTATCTTTTTCGTTTTTTCAGTATTTGATCATTTTTTACTTTGTGTTTTCTTTTTTGATCCATTTTTTGTTTTTTCGCTTTTTATCTTTTTTGTCATTATTATTTGTTTTTGAGTTTTATTTTTATTATCTTTTCTG
>JAYESA010000001.1:91930640-91990640 GCA_036927795.1 Iris macrosiphon
TAAACCTAATGGCTAAACCCTAACTTGTAATCTAGCCTTAGTGAAACCCTAAAAATCAATTTTAGGTTTAAAATCTCAAACCCTAGAAATGACTAAACCCTAGTGAATTAATTTCTTCATGACTTAACATGGAGGGTTAATTAAACCCTTGCATTAGGAACCCTAAACCCTAGCTTATATATTGAAGGGGAGCCTCCCTCAACCCATTCCTTCATGAAGAAAACCTAACCCTAGCCTCCATTTGAAAAACTATTCCCTCACCCCACAAATTTTAGAATCAAACCCTAGGCATTCACCTTCCTCCTCCATCAAAAGAGAAGCAAGGAGCTTGGACCAAGAAGACTTGGAGAAAGAGAACCTATATTGGGAAACCATCTTCCAATAGGTGAGAATCCGATTTTTACCTATTTTATTCTGTTTTTCTGTTGAGGTTGGCCATTAGGAACCCACCATATTGTATATATCTAGATTTCTAGGGTTCTACATGAAGACCTAGGAGAAATTGTCACTACCACATTCCAAAAACAGGGGTATTTTTGACTTTTTATATTATTTAATATTATTGTAGTTACAATTAAGTAATTGCATGACAGTATATTTAATTTAAATAATTATGTGATGTGTAATTAAATATAGTATTATATACAGTGTTCATTTGTTTTGAGCTAGCAGACTTGACCTAGAAGCCCAGTAGATGAACGCCTGTCCGAATTATGGAATTCGGTATTTAATTGTTTTATCTAGAATTTATTTATTTGAGATTGTAATTAATTACCGTATTTTAATTAATTATTGCGCATTGCCTTTGCTTCGATATTTGGAGCGCTATCCTGACTTTTGTCTTCCAACAAATTCTACAATCTTGCCCTAGACATGCCCGCCTTCCATTCTGCTATTTTTGTAACTCGTAATTATGCTCTCTGTGCATTTTTCTAGCCGCACAAAAATCGTCGCGGACGTTATTTAATAAATTTTTATTTTTGTATCGTTGTGCGTTCCAATCGAAATTGGAGGCAATCTTGACCTATTTTTCGTGCGGCCCAAATTAGGGTAATATCCTGTTCTGAGTCTACTTCATTATTGGTATTGATGACCTGACCTGATTTTGGTCCCATGTACTCCTAATTAATTTTTGAACACAACTTGCATTTATTTCTAATTAAATTGAGGATACTATTTTAACCAATTCTGAAATCCTAATTTAATTCCAGCGCCCTGCTAATTGAGCCCGTACCAAACTTACAGCGCCCCCTGACCCTACAAAACACCGGACACCGAATCGTCCGTCAAATTTTTGTCATTTTATGCGTCTGTGCAAATACCCAAATTTAAGGGGACTAAATTGCAAATTTGTATTTTTGATGTCAACACCCATTTGTTTAAACCAATGAAGAACCCCTAATATTTTTAACATCACCCTCATTCTCACATGAAAATTTCCATGTCAAATCTGGACCCCTCATTTAAAGGGGGTCAATCACCACCCTTGAATTCACACACTCTCTCTCTCTATATAATGTCATGTCACATCAAACCCTAATCCCTAGAAAACCTAGGTAGCCCACCTCACAAGCCCCCATCCCCCTCAACCAACCGTAGGCTACATCTCCAAATTCTTCTTCCCTTCTTCTTCTCTTCTTCTCCTTCTTTTTCTTCTTCTTCATCTTCTTTCTTTCTTCATTAAATTTTGAAATTCAAAGAGAAGGAAGAAGGGGGGGAATACTGTTCACCCCCCACATACTGTTCACCGGCGGCCATCCCGACTTCCTCTGCACTCCGGCGTCGGCGCTCCACTGCTCCTCCACCTCTCCGACCCGCTGTGTTCTCCAGCGACCAACCGAGACCCCGACCCCCCTGTGCACTCCGGCGGCCAATCCCCCTTGCTCCCTGCTCTCGCGAGCGGCCAACCCAGCAGCCGACTTCCCTCCCCTGCTATGTACAGCCGACCTCCGGCTACATTCATCACCACCACCCGCTGCAACTCCTCCCTGAACAGCCGGCCCACTGCTCGGCCGACTCCCTCCGGCCTCCCACCATTCCATTTCCGGCCAAACTTCACTCCCTGCTGTGTCTTCCTCCCTCCATCACCTATCGACTACCACCACCATCAGTCCGGCGCCGGCGCGACTCCAAGCCTCCTCCACCTCTCCTTCTGCTGTTAACTCCGGCCGGCGGCTAACCACCCCCATTCCTTCCTGTGCTCCCCGACTCCCTGTGTTCACCCCTCCGACCGACCAAACTCCACCCCGCTGCTTCCAATCATCACCACCACCAACATCATCGCCATTCCGTCACCACCACCCCACCAGATCGAGCCCCGGCCATTTTTCGGCCAGCCCACCTCTCTGTGAGTTTCTCCTCTTCTCTCCCCTTCCTTCTTCTTATATATATATATATATATATATATATATATATATATATATGTATATATATGTATATATATACATACGTATATACGTATGGGTATATATATATAATATATGTATATGTATAATAGTTATTTAATTAATGTGTATAAATATAGGATTATGAAATACATATACGTATATCTGTGTGTATGTGTATATTAATATACATGTATATAGTATAGTTATTATTTTGGTATAAATATATATGTATAGTATATAAATACATTGGTAATGTATGTATTCAAATATGAATATGTATATTATTTATTTTTATTTAATTATATGAGTATAGTATGTATTTAAATAAATTGTATAATTAAGTATGTATAATTAATTGTATAAATATGTATTTAATTAATGCATATGTATATGAATGTATATTGGGTATTTTTATATGGTATAAAATTAATTTGGCGAATTAATATTAGTATGTTTAAGAATGATGTTGACAATATATATATGTATATTCTAAAAATGTACTTTTGCATATATATGATATATACGTATTTTGGTATAAAAATATATATATCTTTATTGTTCAATTGGTATAGTATAATATGTATATATGTATCCCTACTAGATGACCCTAGTTGACTAGTGCCCTGCCTGGCATGGCCCTGAGGCCAGTGTTTATAGACTGTGTGTTAGGGTAGCACCTGATACAAGTGTTATTGTAATATTTTTTAGGACTGTTGCTTCACCCAGGGGATATTCTGGGACAGGACATCAATAATTACCAGCTAAGGACCCAAGGCAAGTACATTCTCTGATAATTTCTAATTCCTTGATAATTTCTATAAGTTCAATAATCATGAAATATTACATCTGAATCCTTGACACTGTGCTACACGGACTAGTATAGCTTGGATCTGCAGTCATAAGATGTTACATTGATTATCATATTGACATTGTACACGACATGTATATTAGACATCGTACATAATAGATTGGACTTGCTCGTGTATCGTGACGTGTCATGGTTGGATCCACATTACTAGTTGGGGGCGGGAAAGTAGTTAGTAAGAAATGTGATCATACCCTTTATACAGTATAGAACAATGTAAGTGTTAATCATGCTCTTCACCCATGATTAGCCAGGCCCTATAGCTATCGTACATGTTCCCAAGTCGATCACATTTTGAAACTACTATTTCAAACACTTAAAATAGATTACAGTTCCCTATTTTAAATTATATACTACATCACCCGTATATGATACTGCTCCTTGTTTTTTTCATTTTCATACATGCACTAACTGTATCATATTGCCTATTGCCTGTCTTTTTTTAATTGCTATTGCATTTATTTTACTGTCTTCTCAGTAGCTAGCATCACATGTTTATTGCTTTATAGTCCTTATCAATTTAATGGAACTGTTATTTGAGATTGTACTTTGCTCCTTCCTGACTGGAAATATTTTTCCAGACTATGCCTTAGAGGATCGGTGTCCGACACTTTATGGACCATATGGTGAGTAGCTGCAACTTGGGCTTGATAGTTTAGTTGTGATTCCGGGAGGTCTAGCCGGAATCACTAATCTTCTAGTTAGTTCTTTTAGCAGACTATTTGGTACCGGATTTATCTTCGGCAATTTTGATGAGACTTGGATATTGTTGAGTTTGATTATTACTTTAGACTTGTGTTGTATTTAATTTTATTTGTGTCATCCGTGCCTCCTTATGGAGATTGGATGCTTCAGTGAGATTGGCTAGATAGTATCAAGACCTTGACAGCGTTCTACCGCCGATGCTGCGGCGTAGGCTGGACGTACCGCGTACTCGTGCCCCAATTTCGGGTGCGGGTCATGACACGTTTTTAGTGGTGGCCCATGCAGGTCAGACTTCGCAAGTTGCGATGTCGTGGTAGTATGGCATCTTTGTTACACTACTGCGTGCCTGCGATAGGATCTAGGACATAGGATACTAGGACGAGAGCGAATACTCAATCACAATTCCTTGAGAGATTCCTGGGATGACCCCTGAGAATCTTGTTATAAATTCCAATTTAAAATTATTCCCTTGTTCCATCCATTCTTACTTGTTGATTATTGATCAGGTATTAAATTAGGATCTTGGTTTCATCATATAGTTTGATTTCATATTAAAATAATTTTGCAGACTGATTTATGGTATTATTTGATGATACATCGATGAGGACAGTGAGAAAGATTAACACTAGGGCTATTGGATTACTAGATATGGATTTAAATTATAATTTGAAGATTGAAAACAAATTAAATTTTTGAATTTTGAGAAGTTGAGATATTGTCATTAAAACTTTTTGAGGATTTAGATTCGATTCAATGAACCTAGACAAGCTGTAAGGATTTTTAAGTGATTAAGTTTTCATTTCAGTATTTAAATAATTAACCTTGAGGAAAGTATATACATTTTACTATAAAATTTATTCGAGGAGTTACTTTGAGGAATTTTATTTGAGGATAAGATCTTATAGTGGGAGAGATATATTAGTATATAAGTATATGGGATGCATGTGTAAGGATCTGTTGACTTGAGCATGATTGAGATCTTACTGCCAACTGACTTGGGCGTCCATCTAGGGTTGTATTAGAAAGAGCAGTACTTAGTATGGTGTGTTGTATTTGATATGCACTTGAGTGATAAGGATAACTAGTATCAACGGTTGTAGTAGGTAAGGAAGCTAGCAGTGAGTACGTTTCTGGTAGAACTGTGGTACTTAGAGGGATAGAAGTATCAGACCATGGATGTATCTTTGACCTGTGCAATCACAACTAGGAATATTTATTTCCAATCTTTTACCTTGAATGTTGCTCTTTAGAACTATACTGTCCTTCCTTGATGATATCGCATTTTTGCCTTAATTGATTCTTTGGGATCTGTCTTCAGGATGTCGCCGCAGACACGGTCTATGAGAGCGGGAACATCAGCTTTAGAGGGGTCTGCCACCTCTCCACCTGAGGGACAGACAGCAGTAGTTCCTCCTACATCTCCGATGCACGTAGGAGTATCCGCACTTTTCGGGAATCCTCCTCCCCCACCCGTTCAGAGGATAGCCGCAGCTGTGACGGACAACCTTCCTCCTCCACCGACTCCGACTCCCAGAGGTTTGCCCATTGACGGGACGCAGATGTTTACCTTGATACAGGGCATGGTAGATGCCCAAAGAGTGACGGCAGATGCTCAGCGAGTTCAAGCTGAGGCTCAGAAGGTGCAAGCAGAAGCGCACCAGGCACAAACCGAGCTGATGAGAGAAAACATGGAGAATGCTCATCAGGTGAGTCTCCAAGCTTTGGAGAGAGTAGCACAGTACCAGCAGTTTCCTGGCCAGCAGCAACAGAGATCAGGCACTATAGTGGACTTCAAAAGGATGATGCCTCGAGAGTTCAAAGGCACCGAAGGGATACTCTACGCTGACGACTGGCTAGAGGATATAGAGAGGAGCCTGCGATTGACCCAGATTCCGGAGAACTTGCAGATAGAAGCCGCTGGCAGTCAGATGTTCGATATCGCACTCACATGGTATCGTACGGAGCCGAGAATTACTGCACAAGGACTTACTTGGGAGACCTTCAAGGAACTCTTCAAGGAGAAGTTCTTTTCCGACGTGGCATTGGGAACCTTGGAAAGTCAGTTTCATGACTTGGTTCAAGAAAATATGTCGGTCGACGAGTACGCTGCAGAATTCTGTAGATTGAGCCGTTTTGCATCGTCTATGATTCGGGACCCAGGAGATCGAGCCCAAAAATTTAGAAAGGGACTGACGAGAGAGATTAGGTCGCGTACTTCTGGTCGTCGTACCGCTACCTTTGAGGCTATCTTGATGGATGCTCAGATTGCAGAAGAGGATCTGGACCTCAGGCCTAAGAGGAGTCACAATACTTTTGGAGATACGAATGGTAGCACAGGACCAGCCAAGCACCCCCGTATTCAGCACCAACAGCAGTACCAAGTACCATTTCATATTCAGCAACAACCATGGACATTTCAGCATCCACCGCAGTACCTAGCACCAGTTCCTATCCAACAACATCCATGGGCGTATCAGTATCAACAACGGTACCAGGCACCAGTCCGTATTCAGCAGAATCAGCAACAGCCTCCGAGAGAGACACAGCAGACTTATCATTTCTGTAAGAAGCCAGGTCACCTTTGGGAGAGCTGTAGAACGAGGCTAGGATTTTGTTTGCACTGCGGCGCTGCGGGACATCGAGTAAGGGATTGTCTTCTAGCCCCTTATCTTCCCGGCCAGCGCGCAGCTTCAGATTATAGAGATCCAGTTAGGCTACCTGTGGAACCGTATAATGCTCAGCACCCGCGAAGGAAACTACCCCAGCAGGGCAGGGCATTTGCGATGACGGTTAGGAGACCGATACTGCAGGTAATGTGTTAGCAGGTTCTGTTCTTTCCTTCCTTCTGTCCCTCTCTATTTGATTGATTGACTGATACCTTAGAACCATAGTTGTATGCATGATTTTCTTGTTAGAATGTAGTTAGTAGTACACCATGATACAAAGACTGCAATACCATGACAATAGATACCATGACCGTACGTATTCCCCTTGGGTTGCATGTTGTATGATTATAGAAAAGATTTTTAGACCAGGATTATTGGGGTTTGACCATGACGAAGATTCATGAAGGGGTTATAACTTGACAAGAGAGACAAGATGATTAAAATTCGAGGATAACCATCGATTTAAATAGAGGGTTAAGAAATTAACATGGCATAATTGGTGGTTTATTAATTCCAGGAATATTATGATGTAATTAAATTGGTTATTAAAATTTGGAAATTTTGGGAGACTATCATTATATTTATTTGGTTGCAAGTTATGAATTTTTAAAATGTTATATTTGGATGTTGCATTTGGAGAATCCTTAAGTATCGCATTATTGAGTAATTGAGGAAAGAGGAAACCGAGGAATAAAATTATTGATGGACTAATGTTGAATTCAAACTTTTTTGGACGAGATTACATTTTATATATGTGCATTGATTTAAAATTAAATTTGAGGAGTGGATATTAAATTCTGAGTATTGAATTATTAACTAAAAATTTCGGGAATTTTTTGACAAAAATAGACTTTGATTTCATTTCGAGAATTTTTCAGGAATGCAATAATTATAGAATTTTTAAATTGTGAAAAGACATTGTGGATTATTACCTGATTTCGTGGTTGATGAATTTAAATTTGAGGGAAATAATAATGTGTATGATTAAACACTACTATGAGGATTTTAAATTTTGAGGACGAAATTCTTTTAAGGAGGGTAGACTTGTCACTACCACTTTCCGAAAACAGGGGTATTTTTAACTTTTTATATTATTTAATATTATTGTAGTTACAATTAAGTAATTGCATGACAGTATATTTAATTTAAATAATTATGTGATGTGTAATTAAATATAGTATTATATACAATGTTCATTTATTTTGAGCTAGCAGACTTGACCTAGAAGCCCAGTAGATGAACGCCTGTCCGAATTATGGAATTCGGTATTTAATTGTTTTATCTAGAATTTATTTATTTGAGATTGTAATTAATTACCGTATTTTAATTAATTATTGCGCATTGTCTTTGCTTCGATATTTGGATCGCTATCCTGACTTTTGTCTTCCAACAAATTTCACAATCTTGCCCTAGACATGCCCGCCTTCCATTCTGCTATTTTTGCAACTCGTAATTATGCTCTCTGTGCATTTTTCTAGCCACACAAAAATCATCACGGACGTTATTTAATAAATTTCTATTTTTATATCGTTGTGCGTTCCAATCGAAATTGGAGGCAATCTTGACCTATTTTTTGTGTGGCCTAAATTAGGGTAATATCCTGTTCTGAGTCTACTTCATTATTGATATTGATTATCTGACCTGATTTTGGCCCCATGTACTCCTAATTAATTTTTGAACACAATTTGCATTTATTTCTAATTAAATTGAGGATACTATTTTAACCAATTCTGAAATCCTAATTTAATTCCAGCGCCCAGCTAATTGAGCCCGTACCAAACTTACAGCGCCCTCTGACCCTACAAAACACCGGACACCGAATCGTCCGTCAAATTTTCGTCATTTTATGCGTCTGTGCAAATACCCAAATTTAAGGGGGCTAAATTGCAAATTTGTATTTTTGATGTCAACACCCATTTGTTTAAACCAATGAGGAACCCCTAATATTTTTAACATCACCCTCATTCCCACATGAAAATCCCCATGTCAAATCTGGACCCCTCATTTAAAGGGGGTCAATCACCACCCTTGAATTCACACACTCTCTCTCCCTATATAATGTCATGTCACATCAAACCCTAATCCCTAGAAAACCTAGGTAGCCCACCTCACACGCCCCCATCCCCCTCAACCAACCGTAGGCTACATCTCCAAATTCTTCTTCCCTTCTTCTTCTCTTCTTCTCCTTCTTTTTCTTCTTCTTCTTCTTCTTCTTCTTCTTCTTCTTCTTCTTCCTTTCTTCATTAAATTTTGAAATTCAAAGAGAAGGAAGAATGGGGGAACACTGTTCACCCCCACATACTGTTCACCGACGGCCATCCCGACTTTCTCTGCACTCCGGCGCCGGCGCTCCACTGCTCCTCCACCTCTCCGACCCGCTGTGTTCTCCGGCGACCAACCGAGACCCCGACCCTCCTGTGCACTCCGGCGGCCAATCCCCCTTGCTCCCTGCTCCGGCGAGCGGCCAACCCAGCAGCCGACTTCCCTCCCCTGCTGTGTACAGCCGACCTCCGGCTACATTCATCACCACCACCCGCTGCAACTCCTCCCTGAACAGCCGGCCCACTGCTCGGCCGACTCCCTCCGGCCTCCCACCATTCCATTTCCGGCCAAACTTCACTCCCTGCTGTGTCTTCCTCCCTCCATCACCTATCGACTACCACTACCATCAGTCCGGCGCCGGCGCGACTCCAAGCCTCCTCCACCTCTCCTTCTGCTGTTAACTCCGGCCGGCGGCTAACCACCCCCATTCCTCCCTGTGCTCCCCGACTCCCTGTGTTCACCCCTCCGGCCGACCAAACTCCACCCCGCTGCTTCCAATCATCACCACCACCAATATCATCGCCATTCCGTCACCACCACCCCACCAGATCGAGCCCCGACCATTTTTCGGCCAGCCCACCTCTCTGTGAGTTTCTCCTCTTCTCTCCCCTTCCTTCTTCTTATATATATATATATATATATATATATATATATATATATATATATATATGTATATATATATATATGTATATATATATACATACGTATATACGTATGGGTATATATATATAATATATGTATATGTATAATAGTTATTTAATTAATGTGTATAAATATAGGATTATGAAATACATATACGTATATCTGTGTGTATGTGTATATTAATATACATGTATATAGTATAGTTATTATTTTGGTATAAATATATATGTATAGTATATAAATACATTGGTAATGTATGTATTCAAATATGAATATGTATATTATTTATTTTTATTTAATTGTATGAGTATAGTATGTATTTAAATAAATTGTATAATTAAGTATGTATAATTAATTGTATAAATATGTATTTAATTAATGCATATGTATATGAATGTATATTGGGTATTTTTATATGGTATAAAATTAATTTGGTGAATTAATATTAGTATGTTTAAGAATGATGTTGACAATATATATATATATGTATATTCTAAAAATGTACTTTTGCACATATATGATATATATGTATTTTGGTATAAAAATATATATATCTTTATTGTTCAATTGGTATAGTATAATATGTATATATGTATCCCTACTAGATGACCCTAGTTGACTAGTGCCCTGCCTGGCATGGCCCTGAGGCCAGTGTTTATAGACTGTGTGTTAGGGTAGCACCTGATACAAGTGTTATTGTGATATATTTTTAGGACTGTTGCTTCACCCAGGGGATATTCTGGGACAGGACATCAATAATTACCAGCTAAGGACCCAAGGCAAGTACATTCTCTGATAATTTCCAATTCCTTGATAATTTCTATAAGTTAAATAATCATGAAATGTTACATCTGAATCCTTGACACTGTGCTACACGGACTAGTATAGCTTGGATCTGCAGTCATGAGATGTTACATTGATTATCGTATTGACATTGTGTCACGACCCATACCCGATGTAAGGATACTAGTCGAAAACAACGCCCAGCCTACGCCACAGAATCGGCGGTAGAACGCTGTCTAGATAGTCTATCTAAAGTAATGAACCGCCAATAATGATAGAATACTCAATCACAGAACTAAGATAGAATGAGCACGAAATCAGATAAGAATAGAATAGTCATCATACAACTCATGAGTTTAAAATAATACATCAATGAGTCTGAAGAGTAACAAAAATAAGCTGGAGACAAATCCAGTACAAAAGAATACTATCATACTACAAAGCTACACTCCAGGGTCAACTGTCTCAGTTGGGATAAGTCCCTCTTGAGCCAGGGTCTTCGAATCTAAACCCACAACATCCTGGGGTCCATAATAGGTAGGGTACTCCTCAGTGTCATCTGGAAAAATATATCAGTCAGGAAAGGAGCAGAGTACATCTCTAACAGCAGTTCTAATCCATGATAAAAACTATGTAACAGTAAATAGCTGTGGATAAACAAGATGCACAAAATAGATACAAGAGATATATATATACAATAAGGAAATACTGGAAAGAAATACTATAATGAACAATATGCCAATGAAACAATAATACTAATGACTAAGTGTGTGAGTACTAGCTTAACATGTGATCGGCTTGGGCAAGATACAATGCGGCCTGACTAATCATACGTGCGGTGCATGATCAACACTATTCGCTTACCAATACTTTATTCAATAGGGATTTGATCACATATCTATACTAATACTCCCCACCCCCAACTGGTATAATAGATCCAACCACGGTATGCTATGGCACTAGATTTCCCAAGAAGAGAGCGACTCCTCCCGAAAATTGGTGTCTGTACATGTACAAGATAACCAATGAAACAATACTTGCACCATATACACCATATACCAAGGAATAACATCTCATGACGAGATCCGGATATACCAATCCGTGTAACCATAGTGTCAAGAGAAACATGTATATCTATACTAGATACAACGAACATAGAGGATATCATAAATGAGAAACTATCAGAGAATGTACTCGCCTGAAGTCCAATGAAAAGTCTCACAGATGTCTGACTCGGTGCCTCGAAGACCTAGATATGGAATACCACATTAATACAAGGTCCCGGAAAGAGAACAAGTCAAACTAGTCAACTTCTAGGTCAATAAATCAATTCTAAGTTAAAAGTCAACTATGGTCAACTCTAAAGTCAACTAAAGTCAAACATGGTCAAACCAAGGTCATCCTCACAAGACATCTATATAAATAATATAGAATAAAAATACAACAATTAGGAATCAAGGTTTGATCCCCATTGGTACCCACACAAAGTATACTAATAATACAATATTATACACTCTAAATAATATATATACAAACCAATATTTATACAAATAAAATAATATATTATTATTAGTATTATACCTCACAAAAATACCTATATATATACATATATAAAACAATTTAATAAATATATATACTTATATATATATACACATAAACTTTACACAATCAAATACTAATAGTTACAAAACACATTGCACATATTAATGTACATATTTTACATGGCTAGAAGCACACATAAAAATACATTCATTAATATACAAATAATTATATAATAATTATAAATAATATAATTATATATTTAAACACATAAATATATTTTATAAAATATTTATGTATAATTTATGTTATTAACATAAGTACATATATAATTGCATGCAAGAAAGCTACATACATATATATATTTATACACCACATTAGAACACATAGAAATATCTATAGATCTATGCTACAATAAATACCATAATAAATACACAAAATAAATATATAATATCTATATATATTTACTAATTATAATTGAAGAATTTAAACCATACATAATTAGATCTATTCAAAAATCTACACAATTGGAGAGTATCACACCGTATCCCACTAGATCTAGGATACGCATGTGACACGAGTCCAACACATAACCAATTGCACCCCGAAGGATACAAACAAATCACAAATAATATTTATGAATAAATCAAAGTGTCAAAAGTAGATCTATGTGTCCGTGTCAAAATACGACATGTTCAAAGTCCCGTATCGGAGGAAAAACCCCCAAAATGACACGTATCACCAAATAGTTGGGATACGAACCACATGTACCAAATTATGGACATGACACTAGTCCCAAATACATAAGCTCATGTCCAATTGATCTATAGGATCAATTGATACACACAACAAAATGTAAATTCGGAATTCTAACAAAATTAACACAAAAAGTACCATAACTTTCTCCATAGGTCTCCTATGAACACAAAACAAAGTCCTATGGGTAGTACATACATATAGATTGATTTTACATGATTAAATCTCAGATTTATAAGCTATTTTAATGAGAAAAACTGAATTATACCTATTAGAAGATGGATTCCCAATAAAACCTCTAATTGAGATGAACTTGCTTCCAAATTGTAGATCCTTGCTCCTCTTTGTAGATCCTTGCTTCCTCCTTCTAGATCCTTACTTCTCAACTTTCTAATGGTGAATTGGAAAGAATTTGGTGAGGAATTGGAATGGGAATGGAGGGAATTTGGGAGTGGGAAATTCTAGATCTAGATTTGGAATGAGAATGAGAGGAGAGAGAAATTTTCCCCCTCTTTTAATAGGCCGGCCTTGCCCCTCTCCCAAGCAATTGTAAAATGTCCATTGTACCCCTTGGGGCCTCTCATGAAGAAATAATTAAGGCAGGAAGCTTCTAGTCTAATCACTTAATTAATTTAATCCATCTCCTTAACTATGGGCTTTCTAAATGGGCCAAATCTAACTATTTAATTCATGTTGGTCCATGGGTCCAAACTACACTAGTTGGGTCCACTAAAATAAGTCCAAAATAATTAAATAACATCCAACAACAATTAAATAATACAACAAAAAATATTTACCATGCACAATATTTATTTAAATAGGAAATTACTAAAATACCCTTTTTCTAAAATGTGGTAGTGACAAGTCTACCCTCCTTAAAATAATTTCGTCCTCGAAATTCCAAGACGAAAACTACCCCCAGAAAAATACAGAACAGAACTAAAGAATCACAACTAACTAATGAACAGAACATAACAATGAACAGAACATAACTAGAATAACATACCTCAAGGTACAAACAAATATGGATAACGCTCTCGCATGTCATCCTCTCTCTCCTAGGTAGACTCCCCCGGAGAGTGATGCCTCCATGTGACGCACACCAAAGGAATAGTCTGGTTCCTCAGCACCTTCTTTCTCCGATCCAGAATCTCAACTGGCTGCTCTGGATAGCTAAGAGTAGGGCCCACCTCTATCTCCGAGTGATCCAATACATGACTAGGATCTGCCACGTATCGTCTCAACTGCGACACATGAAACACGTTGTGCACTCCCTCCAATGCAGGTGGCAAGTCTAGTCTATAAGCAACTGCACCGACCCTCTCTAGAATAGTGAAAGGTCCGATGAATCGCGGACTAAGCTTTCCGCCTCCACCGAAGCGAATTGTGCCTCGTGTCGGAGAAATCCTCAGAAACACCAAACCACCCACCTAGAACAAAACACCATCTTAAGAACTTAATCTATAACAAACAAGAACAAGCACAAACAAAATCTAAACTATACCTCAAACTCCAAAGGTCTCCGATGGCTATCGGCCCAATGCCGCTGTCTGTCCTGCGCCACTCGAAATCTGTCTCTGATCAAATGAACCTTCTCCGCTGCATCCACAACCATCTCTGGCCCAAGCAAAATTCTCTCTCCAACATTGTCCCAAGACAAAGGAGTATGACACCTCCGACCATATAGAGCTTCAAAAGGTGACATCTCTATATTGGCCTGGTAACTGTTGTTGTAAGCAAACTCTACCAAATGGAGATGGTCCTCCCAAGAACCCCCAAAATCTAGTACACAAGTGCGCAACATATCCTCGAGAGTCTGGATAGTCCTCTCTGACTGCCCATCTGTCTGGGGATGATATGTAGTACTGAACTTGAGCTGAGTGCCCAAACTCTCCTGCAAACTCCTCCAGAAATGAGAAGTGAAACGACTATCTCGATCTGAGACTATGCTGACGGGAACTCCGTGTATCCTAACGATCTGCCTCACATACATCTCTGCCAGCTTCTCCGTAGACAAACCCACTTTGAAAGGCAAAAAGTGGGCCGATTTGGTCAATCTATCAACAATGACCCAAATCGCGTCTTTCCCTCCTGGAGATCGTGGAAGTTCGGACACAAAATCCATAGTAATATGTTCCCACTTCCACTCTGGAATGGGTAATGGCTGAAGTAACCCTCCTGGCCTCTGCCTCTCGGCTTTCACTTGCTGGCACACTAAGCATCTGGATACAAACTGTGCCACTTCCCTCTTCATGCCATACCACCACACACTCTCTCGCATATCCCGATACATCTTGTTAGCACATGGATGTATGGAATACTGAGAGCGATGCGCTTCCTGCAACACCTCCTCGCGCAACTCTCCACTAGGAACACATAATCTAACTCCATGCCTCAAGGATCCATCCTCTGCAATAGTGAAATCATCCTCCAATCCTGCTCTCACCTGAGCTCTGATACTCCTCAAAGAAACATCATCATACTGTGCTGCCTTGATCCTGTCCATCAAATCTGAGTGTATCTGCAATCTCCACATCTGCATAGCACACCCAGGAACAATCACCTCAATGCCCAAGCTCTCCAAGTCCTCCAACAGATATCGATCCTGCGTCAAGAACATAGCTACCGGATACCTGCTCAAAGCATCGGCAACTACATTGGCTTTCCCAGGATGATATTGCAAAGAGATATCAAAATCCTTCATCAGTTCCAACCACCGACGCTGCCTCATGTTCAACTCCTTCTGCGTGAAAACGTACTTCAAGCTTTTGTGGTCTGTGAAGATCTCCACACGCTCTCCATACAAATAATATTTCCACAACTTCAGAGCGAAGATGACGGCTGCCAACTCCAAATCATGGGTAGGATAGTTCTTTTCATGAAGACGCAATTGCCTGGATGCATAGGCAATTAATTTCCCATGCTGCTGAAGAACACAACCTAAACCCTTCCCCGATGCATCACTATAAATAGTGAAACCTCCGGACCCTGATGGCAACGTCAAAATAGGAGCAGACGTCAACCTCTTCTTCAACTCCTCAAAAGCAACCTGATAATCCTCCGTCCAAACAAACTCCACATCTTTCCTTGTGAGTCTGGTCATCGGCTCGGCAATCCTCGAAAAATCTTGCACAAACTTTCTGTAATAGCCTGCCAATCCCAAGAAACTCCTGATCTCTGCTACCAAACTCAGAGTCTTCCAAGATTCCACTGCTGAAATCTTCTTCGGATCCACTGAAATACCATCACCAGTCACAACATGCCCCAAAAATTCCACCTTGTCCAAGAAAAACTCACATTTGGACAACTTCCCATACAGCTTCTCCTTCCTCAGCACATCCAACACAATCCTCAAATGCTCCTCATGCTCCTCTGGTGTCCTCGAGTATGAGTATATCGTCGATGAACACTACCACAAACTTGTCAAGGTACTGGTGGAACACCTTGTTCATCAAGTTCATAAATACTGCTGGTGCATTAGTCAAACCAAACGGCATTACCATAAACTCGTACTGACCATACCGAGTTCTAAAAGCAGTCTTCGGTATGTCCTCCGGCTTCACCTTCACCTGATGGTAGCCTGATCTCAAATCTATCTTAGAAAATACCTTCGCACCGCTCAACTGATCAAACAGATCATCAATCCGTGGCAAAGGATACTTATTCTTGATAGTGAGATTATTCAAAGCCCTGTAATCAATGCACATGCGCACCGATCCATCCTTCTTCGGTACAAACAATACCGGGGCTCCCCATGGTGAAGAACTCGATCTGATAAAGCCCTTATCCTGTAATTCGTCCACCTGCTTCTTCAACTCGACCAGCTCGCTGTTGTTTACTCTATAGACATGCTGTGAAATTGGTTCTGCACCTGGCACCAAGTCTATAGAAAATTCAACATCTCGATCTAGTGGCAATCCTGGCAATTCCTCAGGAAACACATCCAAGAATTCTGCTATCAACGGATGTGGCAACTCCTTGTCTTCCACCATAGCTCCATAAATAATGCCTTCGTCCTACTCTGCAGCTCCTCTAGTAAACTCGAACTCTGGCTCTCCTGGCGAACCAAACAAAACTCTACCTCCTCTACAGTCTATGCTAGCACGGTGCCTACTCAACCAATCCATCCCAAGTACAATGTCATAGCTTGGAAGTGGCATTACAAGTAGACACGCACTCAACTTCCGGCCTCCCAGAGTAACTCTCCGATCCTTGCAAATATCATTAACCAGGATAATGCCTCCCCCGGTCATGATCTTGCAAGTCCTAAGCAAAGACTCAGCTACCAAACCATGCTTCAGAGCAAAAGAAACAGATACAAAACTATGGGAAGCACCACTATCAAACAAAGCTAAAACTGGAATATAATCAAGAAGAATAGAACCTGCGATGACATCTCCTGTAGGTTCCTCCTCTTCGACGGTCATAGCAAACGCTCGTCCCTGCCGAGCACCTCCCTACTGTTGATGCTGGACAAAACGCTGCTGCTGTGTCGGAAGCGGTCCCCTCGGCTGTGCTGCAGGTGGTCTCGTCTGTGTCAT
Organism: Iris macrosiphon; assembly: GCA_036927795.1. NCBI lineage: Eukaryota > Viridiplantae > Streptophyta > Magnoliopsida > Asparagales > Iridaceae > Iris > Iris macrosiphon. The sequence goes on from JAYESA010000001.1 coordinate 91,947,847, forward strand.
CGGAGCTGGAGCTGCTCCTTGAACTGCACGACGAGGACACTCCATCGATTGATGCCCTTCAGTACCATAATACAAACAAACTCCTAGCCTCCTCCTGCAAACTTCCCAGATGTGGCCGGACTTCTTGCAGAAGTTGCATGGGGCGTGCTGTAACTGCCTCTGCTGCTGAGGTGCCTGGTAAAAAGGCGCTCTAGCTGGAGTCTGGTTCTACTGTGGCTGCTGGAAAGGTCTGGACTGAAAATGAGGACGTTTGGCAGATACTGCACTGCCGTTGGCCCCCAAAAAAGAATCACGGTCTCTCTTGGTCTTCAAACCCAGATCCCGCTCAACCTTGCGTGCCTCCGCAAGTATCTCCGAGTATGTCTCATAAAAAGACGGAATGAGAATCTTTACTTCCCAGTTTAGACCCTCTCAAAAACGAATAGCTCGAACCTCCGGCTCCCTCACCAAGTACTCTGCAAATTGGCTCAACCTACCAAACTCCGCAGCGTATTCCTCCACAGACATGCTTCCCTGAATGAGACTCTCAAATTGTCTCCCCAAGTCAATCCTGTCTATCCGGGCAAAAAAATTCTTCTTGAAAAGGTCCTTGAATACCTCCCAAGATTGTCCTACGTCAACCAGAACTGGCTCATTCCTGAACCAAGTGCGAGCGACGTCGAACAGTTGAAGTCCTACCGCCTCAACCTTCAGATCTTCAGAAAGACGAGACACCCTCATAAGACGCTCAATGTCCTCGAGCCAATCATCAGCATAGACGATGTCCTCCGTCCCTTTGAAAACCCTAGGCTCCAGTTTCTTGAAGTCCTGAATGTTGCCTGGCCGAAGCTGAGCAACCTGAGGAACAACCTGCTGCTGGATCGGAACTCCTCTCTCAACTACAGCACGAGCAAGCTGATGAGCACTCTCGATGCCCTGCCGTAGAATGTCGATCTGCCTCTGATGTGCCTCTGACTGAGCCCTCTGTGCCTCGAGCATCTCACAAAACAGTGTAAACATCTGTGACGCCTCTGCTGGCACAGGAGGTGGAGGTGGAAGCCACTCAGATACAGCTGGCACAGTCCTCTGAGTAGGTGGTGGACCTCCGAAAGCAGCTGACACTCCAATCACCGGAGAAGTGACTGGTGCAGGCCCTCGGGATGTCGCAGACCTCTCAGAAGCTGCTCTCCCCTGCTGTGATCTAGTCTTAGGCGGCATCCTGAGACAAAGCGAAAGAAAGAATCAATATGGCACAAGATGTAAGACATCAAGGAAAGGACAGTTTAAGGGTTCAAGTATCAATGTCAAAGGAGAATAGTTGAATCAAAAGAATTTTCCTAGATGTGATTGAGTATCTCAGCCTATATCCTATATCCTATCGCAGGCTCGTAGTAGTACAACTAAGTTGTTGCACTACCACGATATCACATACTTGTGAAGCTAGACCTGCATGGGCCACCACCAAAAACGTGTCACGATCCGTACCCGATGTAAGGATACTAGTCGAAAACAACGCCCAGCCTACGCCACAGAATCGACGGTAGAACGCTGTCTAGATAGTCTATCTAAAGTAATGAACCGCCAATAATGATAGAATACTCAATCACAGAACTAAGATAGAATGAGCACAAAATCAGATAAGAATAGAATAGTCATCATACAACTCATGAGTTTAAAATAATACATCAATGAGTCTGAAGAGTAACAAAAATAAGCTGGAGACAAATCCAGTACAAAAGAATACTATCATACTACAAAGCTACACTCCAGGGTCAACTGTCTCAGTTAGGATAAGTCCCTCTTGAGCCAGGGTCTCCGAATCTAAACCCACAACATCCTGGGGTCCATAATAGGTAGGGTACTCCTCAGTGTCATCTGGAAAAATATATCCAGTCAGGAAAGGAGCAGAGTACATCTCTAACAGCAGTTCTAATCCATGATAAAAACTATGTAACAGTAAATAGCTGTGGATAAACAAGATGCACAAAATAGATACAAGAGATATATATATACAATAAGGAAATACTGGAAAGAAATACTATAATGAACAATATGCCAATGAAACAATAATACTAATGACTAAGTGTGTGAGTACTAGCTTAACATGTGATCGGCTTGGGCAAGATACAATGCGGCCTGGCTAATCATACGTGCGGTGCATGATCAACACTATTCGCTTACCAATACTTTATTCAATAGGGATTTGATCACATATCTATACTAATACTCCCCACCCCCAACTGGTATAATAGATCCAACCACGGTATGCTATGGCAATAGATTTCCCAAGAAGAGAGCGACTACTCCCGAAAATCGGTGTCTGTATATGTACAAGATAACCAATAAAATAATACTTGCACCATATACACCATATACCAAGGAATAACATCTCATGACGAGATCCGGATATACCAATCCGTGTAACCATAGTATCAAGAGAAACATGTATATCTACACTAGATACAACGAACATAGAGGATATCATAAATGAGAAACTATCAGAGAATGTACTTGCCTGAAGTCCAATGAAAAGTCTCACAGATGTCTGACTCGGTGCCTCAAAGACCTAGATATGGAATACCACATTAATACAAGGTCCCGGAAAGAGAACAAGTCAAACTAGTCAACTTCTAGGTCAATAAATCAATTCTAAGTTAAAAGTCAACTATGGTCAACTCTAAAGTCAACTAAAGTCAAACATGGTCAAACCAAGGTCATCCTCACAAGACATCTATATAAATAATATAGAATAAAAATACAACAATTAGGAATCAAGGTTTGATCCCCATTGGTACCCACACAAAGTATACTAATAATACAATATTATACACTCTAAATAATGTATATACAAACCAATATTTATACAAATAAAATAATATATTATTATTAGTATTATACCTCACAAAAACACCTATATATATACATATATAAAACAATTTAATAAATATATATACTTATATATATACACATAAACTTTATACAATCAAATACTAATAGTTACAAAACACATTGCACATATTAATGTACATATTTTACATGGATAGAAGCACACATAAAAATACATTCATTAATATACAAATAATTATATAATAATTATAAATAATATAATTACACATTTAAACACATAAATATATTTTATAAAATATTTATGTATAATTTATGTTATTAACATAAGTACATATATAATTGCATGCAAGAAAGCTACATACATATATATATTTATACACCACATTAGAACACATAGAAATATCTATAGATCTATGCTACAATAAATACCATAATAAATACACAAAATAAATATATAATATCTATATATATTTACTAATTATAATTGAAGAATTTAAACCATACATAATTAGATCTATTCAAAAATCCACACAATTGGAGAGTATCACACCGTATCCCACTAGATCTAGGATACGCATGTGACACGAGTCCAACACACAATTAATTGCACCTCGAAGGATACAAACAAATCATAAATAATATTTATGAATAAATCAAAGTATCAAAAGTAGATCTATGTGTCCGTGTCAAAATACGACATGTTCAAAGCCCCGTATCGGAGGGAAAACCCCCAAAATGACACATATCACCAAATAGTTGGGATACGAACCACATGTACCAAATTATGGATACGATACTAGCCCCAAACACATAAGCTCATGTCCAATTGATCTATAGGATCAATTGATACACACAACAAAATATAAATTCGGAATTCCAACAAAATTAACACAAAAAGCACCATAACTTTCTCCATGGGTCTCCTATGAACACAAAACAAAGTCCTATGGGTAGTACATACATATAGATTAATTTTACATGATTAAATCTCAGATTTATAAGCTATTTTAATGGGAAAAACTGAATTATACCTATTGGGAGATGGATTCCCAATGAAACCTCCAATTGAGATGAACTTGCTTCCAAATTATAGATCCTTGCTCCTCTTTGTAGATCCTTGCTTCCTCCTTCTAGATCCTTGCTTCTTAACTTTCTAATGGTGAATTGGGAAGAATTTGGGATAAATTTGGTGGGGAATTGGAATGGGAATGGAGGGAATTTGGGAGTGAGAAATTCTAGATCTAGATTTGGAATGAGAATGAGAGGAGAGAGAAATTTCTCCCCTATTTTAATAGGCCGGCCTTGCCCCTCTCCCAAGCAATTGTAAAATGTCCAATGTACCCCTTGGGGCCTCTCATGAAGAAATAATTAAGGAAGGAAGCTTCTAGTCTAATCACTTAATTAATTTAATCCATCTCCTTAACTATGGGCTTTCTAAATGGGCCAAATCTAACTATTTAATTCATGTTGGTCCATGGGTCCAAACTACACTAGTTGGGTCCCCTAAAATAAGTCTAAAATAATTAAATAACATCCAACAACAATTAAATAATACAACAAAAATTATTTACCATGCACAATATTTATTTAAATAGGAAATTACTAAAATACCCTTTTTTCTAAAATATGGTAGTGACACATTGTACACGACATGTATATTAGACATCGTACATGATAGATTGGACTTGCTCGTGTATCGTGACATGTTATGGTTGGATCCACATTACTAGTTGGGGGCGGGGAAGTAGTTAGTAAGAAATATGATCATACCCTTTATACAGTATAGAACAATGTAAGTGTTAATCATGCTCTTCACCCATGATTAGCCAGGCCCTATAGCTATCGTACATGTTCCCAAGCCGATCACATTTTGAAACTACTATTTCAAATACTTAGAATAGATTACAGTTCCCTATTTTAAATCATATACTACATCACCCGTATATGATACTGCTCCTTGTTCTTTTCATTTTCATACATGCACTGACTGTATCATATTGCCTATTGCTTGTCTCTTTTTAATTGCCATTGCATTTATTTCACTGTCTTCTCAGTAGCTAGCATCACATGTTTATTGCTTTATAGTCCTTATCAATTTAATGGAACTGTTATTTGAGATTGTACTTTGCTCCTTCCTGACTGGAAATATTTTTTCAGACTATACCTTAGAGGATCGGTGTCCGACACTTTATGGACCATATGGTGAGTAGCTGCAACTTGGGCTTGATAGTTTAGTTGTGATTCCGGGAGGTCTAGCCGGAATCACTAATCTTCTAGTTAGTTCTTTTAGCAGACTATTTGGTACCGGATTTGTCTCCGATATTTTTGATGAGACTTGGATATTGTTGAGTTTGATTATTACTTTAGACTTGTGTTGTATTTAATTTTATTTTGTTCGATATCTTATCGTGCTGTAGTCCTGTGATTGAGTATGTGTTCATTTTATTTGTGTCATCCGTGCCTCCTTATGGAGATTGGATGCTTGAGTGAGATTGGCTAGATAGTATCAAGACCTTGACAGCGTTCTACCGTCGATGCTGCGGTGTAGGCTGGACGTACCGCGTACTCGTGCCCCAATTTCGGGTGCGGGTCGTGACATAAATTAGGGCTTTAGTGTACCTACGGGTGCTTTCCCCCAAATTCCAGGAACCCTAATCCTAGGGGTTTGTTTGTAGACCGATTACACCTCCAACGTGAAGGTTCAAATCTCGTTTAAGGGTTTCGTTTTGGGTTTTTCAGGGGATCTTCATATGGGTTCGATTTCAGCACCGTAAGTGCTCGATGAAATGTTTACTAGGGATTTATTTATCTAAGGTATTCGAATTTATGCATGTTTTGATTTATTGATCTATATACATAATATAATTGCCTGTATTTTAGCTGTGTGTTGGTTTTCCTATGCATTAGAGTGAGGTTTCTTTGTGCACATTCGAGTTTGAGGAGAGCAGTGTGTGTGTAGGTGGGTTGTGATGCATTAGAGGAGAGTTCTGTGCACAGTTGGGTATTTGTGAACCTGTGTGCACAGTCGGGTTTTGGACTGTGTTGGGTTTCAGTTTTAGTAGCAGCATTGGGGGAGAGGGGATCTGTGTTGGAGTCGGGTTTCCCTTGTGTGTCAGTGTGTCTCAGTGTGTCTAGGTATGTGTGTCCCTGTGTTAGATAACTGTGTATCAGTAGTCCTGTGTCTGAGTGTCTGGGTGTGTAGCAGTGAGTATCTGAGTATGTGTTATGTGTATCCCTGAGTATCAGTATAAATACATGTGTGTATGTGTGCCATAGAGCCTAGTTCTGTATGTGTGTGTATGCCATAGAGCCTAGTTCTGTGTGTGTGTGTGTATCCCAGGACTTAGAGTGTATACCTATATCTGAAAACTGTAGGTGTGTGAATCAATGAGCTCGAGTGTAGTGTATGTGTATGCCTGTGTATCAGTAGTTCTGTGTGTGAGTTCAGTGAGATTTGTATCTGGTGACCACTGAAGAATTCTCAGTGTTGTGTGTGTGAGTTTCAGTGTGTGTCAGTGTGAACCTTTGTCTGAGTGTGTGTGTGTTTCAGTGGAGTATCAGTGTGTAGACTGAGAAGTATACCTATGTGTTGTGAGTAGTTGTGTATGCCTTAATGAGAAACCAGTGTGCCTGTATAAATGTGTAAACTGTGAGTGAGCCTGTGTGTGTTCCTATCAGTGTGAGTGTGTGTGAGTGTAGTTCACTATGTGTGTCAACCTGAGGAGTGATTCAGTATGTCAGAACTGTGTGTGTTCCTATCAGTGTGAGTGTGTGTGAGTATAGTTCACTATGTATGTATCTGTGTGTGTGTGTGTTTCAGTGATGACCCTGTGAAAGTGTCTCAGTGTGCCTGTGAGTGTGAGATAGTGTTATTCATCAGTAGCTAGTTAAGTCTGCCTGTGTATGTGTATCAGTATTAACTGTGTGTGCCACTGTGTATGTATGTGTCTATGTATGTATCTGTGTGTGAGTGACTGCCAGTGTGAGCAAACCTGTGAGTATCAGTACCTGTGTGTGCTGTGTGAGTTAACAGTGAGTTGTGTGTGTGTAGCTGTGAGTGAGAGCCTGTGTGAGTGAGTGCCTGTGTGTGAGTTTCCTGTGTGAGTGTATCAGTGTGAGCAGAGTGTGTGTGTGCCAGTGAATTCTTGTGTGTAAGTGAACCTAAGTACCTGTGTATGTGCCTGTATATCCCTGAGTATCAGTGAGAACTTGTGTGCAGTGAATTCTAGTGTATCAGACTGTAAATATCAGTGTGTGTCAGTGTGTATAGACCTGTGTAGCAGTGTGTATCTGTGTGTGCAACTTATGTATCAGTGAATGAATACCTATGTGTATGCAACCTGTGAGTGTCTGTGTGAGTGTATCTCTGTGTGTGTGGATGAGTGTATCAATGAAACCAATGTGAGTGTGGTCTGATGTTGCACAGTAATGTATGCATGTGTGCTAACACAATATGGTGGCAATAATGTAGGGTTATGAGAACTAGTGACTAGATATCAAGGTAGGTATTAGTTATACTATGGTTGTATTGCCTTAAAGTTAGAATATTTAAGGTTTTAACTTAAAAACCAAATATATAAGATGTATATACTAGTAATATCTAGAATGGCTCAATATTAACTTAGTTAGTAGTACTAACTAGTATTAGCTAGTATTCACTAATACTAAGTAGTATACTTAAAATGATCTAGACAACTGAGTAAAGTGAGGTAATGATCTAGTTAACCATAGGTAAACCTAGTATAGACCTAGAAATGGCCTAACACCCTCATTTCAAACTGGTTAATCACTTTTATCTTTCCAAACACCAATTAACATTGATATCTTGTATATAGGTCTTTGTGACTCTATTTTGGACATCGATCCTCACACATTCCTCGGGACCACAGGCGAGTACATTCTCTGATAGTTTTTGCTTTTGTTGATTACTTCTATAAATCTAGTTGTATTACATACTTGATTCTGACACTGTGGATACACGGGTTAGCACCCTAGATCCCTGTCATGAGGAGTCATGATTGGAATCCATTGTGCTAGCTGGGGATGGGAAACTATTAGTAGATTATGTGATCATATCCAAACCCTACATGCATCATAGCTCACCCCACATCTCACGTCGGGTGCGGCCTGACCATTACATGCTTCATAGCTGTTATATATGATTAGCCTGACCATTACATGCATCATAGCTAACCAGATGGTTAGCCTGACCTACAAGAATCATAGCTAATCATATGTAACCAGCCTGATCTTGTCCCAAGCCGATCACATAATAAACTGATATTTCAAACACTTAGCTAGATGTTTACTCTTTATTTCAGATTTACTTGTTCTAGCATTCACTGTATATTGTTCATTGTTAGATGTTCTATTGCCTATTTCATTTCTCCAGTACTCTATATTTCCAGCATTTATTTCATCTTGTATTCCTTACACTGTTTTATAGTCTTTGTCAATATTAAATGAAACTGCTGTTTAGTGTTTGTGCTTCGCTCCAATCCTGACTGGATAATATTTTCAGAGGACTTGGAGGATTTTTGCCCCACCCACTACGGCCCGGGACTAGAGGAAGATTTCACACCAGAAATCCCAGAGGAGTTGCCTATCCTAGAGGAGATCCTACCTGCCTGCACTTAGACTATTCTATTTCATGTATTATTGTATTAGACTAAGATTGAGTTGTATTATTATTTGTGACTTTTGAGGACATCTAGACTCAGGACTTGTGATGTACTTATTTTTGTTGGCTTATGATAGAACTCTTTATTCTTATTTCTTATCGTGCCAATTACTTTCATATAGCTTGTGATTGAGTATATTTATAAAACTGTGGATTCATATTATCATTGTCCTCCGTATGGAGTTGAGACTATTGACAGGATGTGTTATGTCTGAGACCTAGACATCGTTCTACCGCCGATGCTGCGGCGTAGGCTGGACGTACCCACGGCTCATGCCCAAATTATGGGTGCGGGTCGTGACACCTGCAAATAGTCATAATCGTCTACACCTGGAAAGGGACCAGGTCTTCAGAGGGACGTAACAAGATACATAGAAGTATGCAAATTGAATACAGTAAAACATGCATAATAGACAAAAATACATAAGTACGTTGTACTAGACAATCTATATGAAAATGCATAGTGAGGACAACCATTTCGACGTATGGGTAGGGGTAGGCTACTCTATCTATCTCATAACTCACACACACGTCCATGAACATCATCAGCCGTCATACCGCGAGGGTAGCGACCATCGTGACACCATCAGCCGACATACCGTGAGGGTAGCGACCATCGCGATACAACTCCCGCAGTGCGTGCTAGTTACTACGGTTTACCAGAGTGGGTAGCCCATACGCCTACTGATTGTCCTCCCCTCCCATGATACTATGTGTCAAGTGTGTATCAATATATATAGTATATAATTATGACTGAAAGAAACACATATATAATGAATATATAAAAATATAATAAGCATGCAAAATACTGTAAATAATTTGGCAAGGTATACTTGCCTGGCAAAAAAGCTGCAAAGTGTAAGCGTCCAGACGTTAGGCACAAGGGATCAGAAACTATGACATCAGAATGAACGTCTCCGGATGCTGAAATAAATATCACCAACGTTTCCAGAATAAGCGAGATAGTCAGAAAAGTCTACCCTTTCGTCTAATTTGGACACATGGGCAAAACAATAATTTTGGATCAAAGTTGGGTCCACATGTGGGCCACTTTGCACCGAAAAGTGTACCCGAGTTAAAGATCTCTAAATAGGATAAATTATAGGTCAAACAAATTCTAAATATCGATACAAACTAAACAGTTTGTCCAATTTTGGATTCCGGTGAGCCGATCACAAATTTGCCCTTCAAGTCAACCCGTGGGGCCCGCGAATAGGTGGCTTGCTCAACTGTCTTAGAATCGTATGAAACTTGGGTCACAGGACTAGTGTGATACCACGAATCCAATGATGCAAGTTTCGTCGTATTCCGACGAACGTACACAAAATGGGGTGGTGTTTTGCAAAAGTCGCGATATAGAAACTTTTTGCGGATACAGGTTGATTCTGACACGCACACACGTCCAAATCAACTTCCGTGAAAGTCTATATGTCAGGATATACCATACGCGCCTTTCGGTGCAATTGGTATACGACGAGGCGGTCCCTTTTGGCAGGGCGCACTTCGTATCATAAAATTTTAATTTTAAAATATCAAGTTTTTGGTCGTTTTTGAGGCCGAATAATTTAACAATTAAAGCAAACTAATAAAATGTAAAAGAATAGAAATATTCTCGGTTATATAGAGAAGAAAATCTTTTAATTCATTTTTGAAAATATTAAACAGGTTGGTGGCAAATTGGGGGTGAACATGTGGGGTTTGGGTTGAAGTTTCTGGACTGTTTTGTTCAGTTTTTCGGCCATTTTCCGGTCGATTTTCGACTAATACAGGGCACAAAAACTCGTCCTGCTTGAATAAAAATCCTAGAGGGTTAGGTTGTGAACGTACCCGGATAAACCGCTCGAGAAAAGGACGAGAGATGAGAGAGATGTTACCTTAAAGATGGGGTGTCAGAGTGGTGCTGCTGTACGCGTGCGCTGATCAGCGACGGACGACGGCTGCTGCTGCGGCGCCGGCGTCGAGGCGGCGGTCGGCCGGAGTCGGGGCTAGGGTTAGGGTTAGGGTTTAGAGTTTGGTTTGTTATATGTATATACATATATATAGGCAGGGAGAGAGGGATTGGGTCGCAGGGTCTCCTGCTGGGTTTGATGGGGGGGGGGGGTTAGGGAATAGGATTAGTTTAAGGGTTAGTAAGTTTAGGGTTTTAGTATAGGATTTGTTTGTTTGTTTGTTTGTTTCTTTTCTTTTTCCTTTTCTTTTTCTTTTTCTTTTTCTTTTTATTTCTTTTCTTTTATTATTAACTATTATTATTATTATTATTATTATTACTATTGCTATTAGTATTAGTATTAGTATTATTATGATTACTATTACTATTATTATTATTATTATTATTATTATTATTATTGCTATTAGTATTACTATTACTATTATTATGATTACTATTACTATTATTATTATAATAATTATTATTATTATAATTATAATTATTATTATTATTATTATTGTTATTAGTATTAGTATTAGTATTATTATGATTACTATTACTATTATTGTTATTAAGATTAGTATTAGTATTAGTATTAGTATTAGTATTAGTATTAGTATTATTATTATTATTATTATTATTATTATTATTATTATTATTATTATTAACTATACTATTACTTATTACTATTAGTATTACTATTATTATTAATAATAATAATAACTATATATTTATTATTATTATTACTATTATTATTATATATTTATTTACATATATATCTACATATATAGATGCGACTATATAAAAATTCAAAAAGAATATTTGTACATAGAATAAATTCTAAAAAATCTATCGCCCTCCAACAAGACTCTAAAATAATAAAAATTATTTTGTGAAATAAGTCTAAATGAGTATTTATATAATTAAATCAATAACATTTATTTTCTAATTAATTATGAAAATACTTTAAAGAAATTTAATAATTTAATAAAATACTTAAAATAAAATTTAAAATTTTAGGGGGTTTACATTCTACCCAACTTACAATAATTTCGTCCTCGAAATTAATACTAACCCATATTCGTAATAAATCACTATAGCTATTAACACTTTATTGCTAGCTTTCAGTGCTTACTAAAAGGTTATGGTCAGCCCTTCTAATACTTTCTTCCTTATTGTCTATACACTATTCTTTTCTCCTCTAACTCATCTACACTATCCAACTTACAAGAATTCTACTAGTAGTCAAAGTCTTTTGAGGCTATTGTCTAGGTTGTAAGACGAATTTATTCATTGGGTCAAAAATTCTGGGATACTTGTCTAGAATCTCATAACCATGATCTTTCTCTGTAACCGTCAAGTATCGTAGTCTAATACTGCCATGCCACCTGGCCAGTATGTCTGCAAATAATTCGACTACTCTACTATAATGGCCTAGCTGCAGCTGTCGCTACCTCGCCAATGATTTGTCATAGTCATCAGTTTATAATAAGTATCTTCAACCCTTTTCTAAGCTTAGTCTAAGTTTTAGGGCAACAATTAAGGTCTTGACTAACTTTATAAAACTATTAGAAGTATGAACTATTTCAATAATCCAACTAATTCATGTTAGACTAAAGGATGCTACTCATGGTTTAGAAATAATAAGGGAATACAGATATTGCTATAGTGCATATACATAAGGGTTATCATGAACTCATCTTTTTAGTTATTAATTATTATTAACCCATTTATGTTTTAACTAAGAAAATAAATTGTGAGGTTGAAGTAAATCAACAATTCATGATGGCATAAAAAGATGCAACTACGATAGGAAGAACTAAGCATGGGATAAGGAATGGATATGGAAGAGAAGATGAGCAACCCAAGGAGACGAGATGGTGATAGGAAAGAGAATACTACTACTGCTACTCGTGTCATCCATTAGCATCGTGGGTATGCCATCTAGTTAAAATATCAACATATCCTCAAAAAATTTAACACCAAATATATCACATGTGATATGCCCTTAATTATAAAAGATAGTCATAAAGTAAAATGATTGGCCTATGGGGTATATCTAGTACTCTCCGTGTATCAAACTTATACCAAGAACGAACGTTCGTCTTTCCGAAATAGGGGAAGACAAAAAATAATAATAAAGAATTCAAGGAGAAGGTGATAGAATACAAGTACGGGGTTCAAGGCGATTAAAGAATTCAAAAAGATAGTTGTCAGGACAGTTGTGGATTAAAATCTTATTTTAGTAAATTCCTATTCGCATGCTCATATCAGTACAGTTATGTAACCGATACGACATGCTCGAACATGTCTAGAGGGCAAGTATATTCGTCTAACAAGCTGAGTCAACTATATCTCAATCCACGTAAAGTAGTAATACGAAGAGCGAACCAAGTGCATTAAGGTTGATCAGACCGCAATACACTGATTCTAATTTAGACAATGTATTAGTAGGCGTCCCCAATAACACATATGTCATGAACAAGCTCGATAAAAGAATAAGCTTGCAAAACTAGGCTATAAAATAGTAGCATAGGCTGAGGTAGTCCAGAAAATATAAGTACGCTGGATTATGATGAAGGAAGGTACAAAATAATTTAAGTTAACCAAGAAGATCGGTGTTGTGCCTCTACAGTTGCCATACTAACTCCTTGTCTAAGTCTATAGTCGACCAAATAGGGGGTATGAGCCTCTAAGTTCTACAGTCCGGGTAAACACTATCTTCTTATGCAAGCCTAGATTTAGTGTCATTCAATTATACTTCATTAATGGTTCAAAAGGACTATGTGATACTAGGTTATGAGGCATACTACCTAACTTACAAGAATTTAACTAATAGTGTTATTGAACAATAGAGTGTGTATACCTAGTACAATTTATCTTCCTAACCCCTATCAAGCATGAAAGAAAAGATAAGATTGACGTTGTGAAAGGATCAAGCAAGATGCAAGGCAAGCAATCAAATAAGAGTGCGAAATAAAATCAAGGGAGGTGATTTAATAAGTGGATGAGATCCTATATTCTAATCCTATGCGCAGGCTTGCTCGGTACAGTAACATAACCGAGATAATATGCTCTCGACCTGCATGGGCCACCACAAAAATATGTCACGTTCCAGTCCTAAAATACGTAGGACTAGGAATACGTAATCATGCCAGCCGTATGTATATGGCAACTCCAATATATGGATACCATAATACACACGTACGTTGTATTATGAATATTGTAGCACCCCGTTCTCCCGGTGCGGAGAGCGCGGCTAAGAAACACAAGCGGTATCGTTCGATCAGGATAGATTGAATTAAGAACTCGTCCTCGTTATGGATTTGTTTCTTCGGAATCGATTCCCATATTCAGTGGACCGTGCCCCCGGGATCGACTTAGCGGCAGAGTCAGGAGGGACTTCTCCGCTGCTATCTTTTATTGCCTCAGTTTTCGATGTCGCTTATTGCTTTCGTGCTTTGAGTTGGTTTTGGATTTGCTTGGGTTTTCTTGAATGGTTATGATGATTTCATTATTTTCGTTCATTGAATTGTACTTTAATTCCTAGATTGGAAAGAGTGGAAGGGTATTGATCGAGCTGTTTGTGCAATGCAGGTGAACGAGCAGTAGGCGGCTTGCGAGCGGAGTCGTGAAGCACCTCTTTTCTTCTTCTTTCCTTTCAACTAAGTGAGTGGCTACCATCCCGATTAGCTAGCCCTGCTTCCAAGTCTTCACATCTAATAAATCTGCATTCTTCTTTTCCCCGATCAAACGATGCCAAGTAATAATAAAAGAAACCAAGATAAAAGAGAATAGGCTTGGATTATATTATGCTTGTTAATTAAACATGTGAACTGTTATCTTATGGTATGCTTGTTCGTGCAAATGTTCTATAAAATCGTGCTAAGTATGGATCATGTCTTGTATATGCATAATTGTTCAGGGAGGCTATGCAAAATGAATCATGCAATACTACTTGTCGTGTACTCGTGTTCTTGTACTCGTGTTGCCTCAACAGTATGAATTGTTAACTTGTAAATCGTGTTCGATCATGGACAACTTGTGCACAAGGTATTGGTTCTGCGGACGGTCACTGGGGCACTGGCACCGATCCGATCTGGGCGGAACTCGTGTGTAGTCGTCGTGTTCGGGACAGGATAGCTTGCAGCGCATCGTGTACTCTCGTATCATGCTATCCTTGTCCTCGGCTACGTCTACTATGTCAATGATGCCAGTGATTATCGTGTATATTTAAACCTGTTGTAAACTAACTTGTGTCTTCATGGCAGGGAAGACATGGTAAGTATTGTGCAGGTAGTTGAGACAGGCAGGTAAAATCTACCGAACGGTGGCAAGTTTATTTCAGTATTATATATATATACTGTTGCTTGTAAATGAACTAAGGCAAGATAGAAACCCACAAAAATATGCATGTTTTATTAAAACAACGTGTTGATTGGTATAGTTCGGTTAGCTCGCCTTCACAAGTATGTTTCGACATACTGACCCTCGTTGAAACAGGTTCTCCGCACCAAGGCGAACCGAGTGAGGAGTCGAAGTCGTCTTCCCGATCCAGTCCAGCTGTTGGCGCATCTTCATCGCACCCCCTTGAAGCATTTTGAAGACATGAGCTTGCAACTCTTCATACACAAATGCAGCTTCGTGGCAAAGCCGTCCTCCAGCCCGGAGGTCTATATATTTTGAAGTTTAGTAAAGGGATGTAATGTACAGGACTGCTATCTCATTTTGAGTCAACTCTTTTGTAAGCCCGTGCGGCATATTAGCTGACTCGTTCAAGAGTTTGTAATAGATGTTCATTATCAATAAAGAGAACTTTTTCATGTTTCAAATCTGTGTTTCAATTTATCTGTGTACTCTGAATATGTGCTTGCTATGCAAATTATTAAAGCCTTGTGCGGGCGCAACCCCAGGCCCGCACGGCGGTCACGATTCGGGGGATGCCTCAACGATTCTACGAAATCGGGTCATGACATAGTGGTATCAGAGCACAGATTCAAGTTCCTTAGACTTTCGTGCTGGAAAAGTTCCTTTAACGATCAAATTCCTGTGCGAACTCTTGAACTCGCTAGGCCAAAATGAGATACGTTCATGCAATAAGTCTATAATACATTATGATCCTAATGTAATTTACCTTCTTTTGAAGGAATGGCACAGCGCAATCCACATCGCAAATACCGGATGAAACACAAGGCCAAGGAAGTAGTTTGAGCGCTTCGGGAAGTTTAGAGAGCCAGCGAGCCATGCCAAGCATCGATCCCATCCAGCAGATGTTGCGGATGTTGGAGGCAAACCAACAAAGGGACGAGGTTCGCTACAAATGGGCCAAGAAGCGGGCGGAGGAGAGTCAGCTCAAGTTTCAAGACAATATAGAAGCTCAATTCTCAGTCCAACAGAAGCAGGTAGATGCCCTGCAACAGATCGTTCAGACTTTGGCTTCCAACCATTCCATGGCAAGAATGCCGACTCTGGTGGAAGAGCCCGTGCTTGAAGTCGAGACACCGCAAATTCCAAGGCCGAGGGAAGTGACTGCCTTCGACTTTGGCCACTTCAAGAAAGTCTGCAATACCCCATTCAATGGGACTGAGGACCCAGTCGTAGATCTAGATTGGTTGGCCAAACTTGAAGATCACTTCCTACTAGAGGTCCCCGAAGAGAAGCGCGTTGCCTGCACGCAACTATAGCTCCGCCTCAACGCGCATAATTGGTGGAACGTGCATCGACGATCTCTTCAATTTGATCACGGAGAGAAGGCGATCTCGTGGACGACTTTTCGCGCCGCATTTGAAGAAGAGTTTATACCCCCTCCAGTACAACGTCAAATGGAGAACGAGTTCGTGCAACTGAGGCAAGGCAGCATGACAGTGAAGCAATACTCCGCCGAATTCAACCGTCTCTCCAAATTCGCTAGGGCCTATTTACCGGATGTAGAGAGTCGAGCTAGAAGTTTTGAAGGTGGATTATGCCCTGCCATCCATGCGCACGTAGTCGTTCATCAGTATCGGACAATGCGTGAAGTCATGAATCATGCCCTATTTCTTGAACCACACTATCCTCACGTTCCTGCCGGCGCTGTGCATACCTATAATCACAAATGCCAAAGCAACGAGAGAGGAAACAATGCTGCAAAGCGACAAAACGACGGTGGTCAGCAAATAAAGCATTGGAGCAATACATGTCAATTCTGCAAAAAGCTTGGACACGATAAGAAAGATTGTCGCTTAGGACTTGGGTTATGCCTCGCTTGTGGGAAACCAGGCCATGCCATAAATTCCTGCCCAAACCTTTCTGATCGTCGTCCTCGGCATAATATTCCTTAGAGGTAGACTCTATTCCTAAGTTTCGAGGACGAAACTTCCAATTAGTTGGGTAGGATGTAGCGCCCCATTCTCCTGGTGCGGAGAGCGCGGCTAAGAAACACAAGACGGTATCGTTCGATCGGGATAGATTGAATTAAGAACTCGTCCTCGTTATGGATTTGTTTCTTCGGAATCGATTCCCATATTCAGTGGACCGTACCCCCGGGATCGACTTAGCGGCAGAGTCAGGAGGGACCTCTCCGCTGCTATCTTTTATTGCCTCAGTTTTCGATGTCGCTTGTTACTTTCGTGCTTTGAGTTAGTTTTGGATTTGCTTGGGTTTTCTTGAACGGTTTCGATGATTTCATTATTTTCGTTCATTGAATTGCACTTCAATTCCGAGATTGGAAAGAGTGGAAGGGTATTGATCGAGCTGTTCGTGCAATACAGGTGAACGAGCAGTAGGCGGCTTGCGAGCGAAGTCGTGAAGCGCCTCTTTCCTTCTCCTTTCCTTCCAACTAAGTGAGTGGCTACCATCCCGATTAGCTAGCCCTGCTTCCAAGTCTTCACATCTAATAAATCTGCATTCTTCTTTGCCCCGATCAAACGATGCCAAGTAATAATAAAAGAAACCAAAATAAAAGAGAATAGGCTTGAATTATATTATGCTTGTCAATCAAACATGTGAAATGTTATCTTATGGTATGCTTGTTCGTGCAAATGTTCTATAAAACCGTGCTAAGTATGGATCATGTCTTGTATATGCATAATTGTTCAGGGAGGCTATGCAAAATGAATCATGCAATACTACTTGTCGTGTACTCGTGTTCTTGTACTCGTGTTGCCTCAACAGCATAAATTGTTAACTTGTAAATCGTGTTCGATCATGGACAACTTATGCACAAGGTATTGGTTCTGCGGACGGTCGCTGGGGCACTGGCACGGATCCGATCCGGGTGGAACTCGTGTGTAGTCGTCGTGTTCGGGACAGGATAGCTTGCAGCGCATCGTGTACTCTCATAGCATGCTATCCTTGTCCTCGGCTACATCCACTATGGCAATCATGCCAGTGATCATCATGTATATTTAAACCTGTTGCAAACTAACTTGTGTCTTCGTGGCAGGGAAGGCATGGTAAGTATTGTGCAGGTAGTTCAGACGGGTAGGTAAAATCCACCGAACGGTGGCAAGTTTACATATATTCTGTTGCTTGTAAATGAACTAAGGCAAGATAGAAACCCACAAAAATATGCATGCTTCATTAAAACAACGTGTTAATTGGTATAGTTCGGTTAGCTCGCATTCACCAATATGTTTCGACATACTGACCCTCGTTGAATAGGTTCTCCGCACCAAGGCGAACCGAGCGAGGAGCCGAAGTCGTCTTCCCGATCCAGTCCAGCTGTTGGCGCATCTTCATCGCGCCCCCTTGAAGCATTTTGAAGACAGGAGCTTGCAACTCTTCATACACAAATGCAGCTTTGTGGCAAAGCCGTCCTCCAGCCCGGAGGTCTATACATTTTGAAGTTTAGTAAAGGGATGTAATATACATGACTGTTATCTCATTTTGAGTCAACTCTTTTGTAAGCCCGTGCGGCATATTAGCTGACTCGTTCAAGAGTTTATAATAGATGTTCATTATCAATAAAGAGAACTTTTTCATGTTTCAAATCAGTGTTTCAATTTATCTGCGTACTCTAAATATGTGCTTGCTATGCAAATTATTAAAGCCTTGTGCGGGCGCAACCCCAGGCCCGCACGGCGGTCACGATTCGGGGGACGCCTCAACGATTCTACAGAATCGGGTCGTGACAAATATTAACTCACATGTGGTATATATATTGTCACAAGTCACAGGGCATAACTAGATCTCATCCACAAAATCAAATAACCAATCAACTATATAGCTGAATCAAGTATAAGATGCTTGATAAGAACAAATAGTTGGGTGGAGACAAATCTACTACCAAACTAGAATATAAGAGAAACCAAATAGGTACATCTAATGATCAATAAGACTCGAAGAGAAGACCTCCTCGAAAGAGAGATAAGTAGCAAGTCCTGATTCGTGCTCCTGTAAATAGTCATGATCGTCTACACCTGGAAAGGGACCAGGTCATCAGAGGGACGTAACAAGATACATATAAGCATACCAATTGAATACAGTAAAACATTCATAATAGACAAAAAATATATAAGTACGTTGTACTAGACAATCTATATGAAAATGCATAGTAAGGACAACCATTTCGACGTATGGGTAGGGGTAGGCTACTCTATCTATCTCACAGCTCACACACACGTCCATGAACATCATCAGCCATCATACCGCGAGGGTAGCGACCATCGTGACACCATCAGCCGACATACCGCGAGGGTAGCGACCATCGTGACACAACTCCCGCAGTGCGTACTAGTTACTACGGTTTACCAGAGTGGGTAGCCCATATGCCTACTGATTGTCCTTCCCTCCCATGATACTATGTATCAAGTGTGTGTCAACATATATAGTATATAATTATACTGAAAGAAATACATATATAATGAATATATAAAAATATGATATGCATGCAAAATACTGTAAGTAATTTGGCAAGGTATACTTGCTTGGCAAGAAAGCTGCAAAGTGTAAGCGTCCAGACGTCAGGCACAAGGGATCAAAAACTATGGCATCGGAATCAACGTCTCTAGATGCTGAAATAAACATCACCAACATTCCCAAAATAAGCGAGATAGTCAGAAAAGTCTACCCTTTCGTCCAATTTGAACACATGGACAAAGCGGTAATTTTGGGTCAAAGCGGGGTCCACATATGGACCACTTTGCACCGGAAAGCGTGCTAGAGGTAAAGGTCTCTAAATGGGACAAATTATAGATCAAACAAATTCTAAACATCGATACAAACTCAACGGTATATCCAATTTTGGATTCTGGTGAGCCGATCACAAATTCGTCCTTCAAGTCAACCTGTGGGGCCCGCGAATAGACGGCTTGGTCAACTGTCTCAGAATCGCGTAAAACTTGGGTCACAGGACCAGCGTGATACCACAAATCCAATGGCGCAAGTTTCATCGTATTCCGATGAGCGTACACAAAATGGGGTGGTATTTTGTAATAGTCGCGATACAGGGACTTTTTGCGGATACGGGTTGATTCCGACGCGCACACACGTCGGAATCAACTTTCGTGAAAGCCCACACGTCAGGATATACTATATGTGCCTTTCAGTGCAATTGGTACACGATGAGGCGGTCCCGTTTGGTGGGGCGCACTCAGTATCACAAAATTTTAATTTTAAAATATCAAGTTTTTGGTCGTTTTGGAGGCCGAATAATTTAACAATTAAAGCAAACTAATAAAAAGTAAAAGAACAAAAATATTCTCGGTTATATAGAGAAGAAAACCTTTCAATTCATTTTAAAAAATATTAAACAGGTTGGTGGCAAATTAGGGGTGAACATGGGGGTTTGGGTTAAAGTTTTTGGACTATTTTTGTCAGTTTTTTGGCCATTTTTTGGTCGATTTTTCGACCAATCCTGGACACGAAAACTCGTCCCGCTTGAATAAAAATCCTAGAGGGTTAGGTTGTGAATGTACCCGGATAAACCGCTCGAGAAAAGGACGAGAGATGAGAGAGATGTTACCTTAAAGATGGGGTGTCAGAGTGGTGCTGCTGTACGCGTGCGCTGATCAGCGACGGACGACGGCTGCTGCTGCGGCGCCGGCGTCGAGGCGGCGGTCGGCCGGAGTCGGGGCTAGGGTTAGGGTTAGGGTTTAGAGTTTGGTTTGTTATATGTATATACATATATATAGGCAGGGAGAGAGGGATTGGGTCGCAGGGTCTCCTGCTGGGTTTGATGGGGGGGGGGGGGGGGTTAGGGAATATGATTAGTTTAAGGATTAGTTAGTTTAGGGTTTTAGTATAGGATTTGTTTGTTTGTTTGTTTTTCTTTTTCTTTTTATTTCTTTTCTTTTATTATTAACTATTTTTATTACTATTGCTATTAGTATTAGTATTAGTATGATTACTATTACTATTACTATTACTATTACTATTATTATTATTATTATTATTATTATTATTATTATTATTATTATTATTATTATTATTATTATTATTTTTATTATTATTATTATTATTTTTATTTTTATTTTTATTTTTATTTTTATTTTTATTTTTATTTTTATTTTTATTTTTATTTTTATTTTTATTTTTATTTTTATTTTTATTTTTATTTTTATTTTTATTTTTATTTTTATTTTTATTTTTATTTTTATTTTTATTTTTATTTTTATTTTTATTTTTATTTTTATTTTTATTTTTATTTTTATTTTTATTTTTATTTTTATTTTTATTTTTATTTTTATTTTTATTTTTAGTATTAATATTATTATGATTACTATTACTATTACTATTACTATTACTATTATTATTATTATTATTATTATTATTATTATTATTATTATTATTATTATTATTATTAATATTAATATTATTATTAATATTATTATTATTATTACTTTTACTATTATTATTATTATGATTAGTATTACTACTACTACTACTACTACTACTACTATTATTATTATTATTATTATTATTATTATTATTATTATTATTATTATTATTATTATTATTATTATTATTAACTATACCATTACTTATTACTATTAGTATTAGTATTAGTATTATTATTATTATTAATAACTATATATTTATTATTACTATTATTATTATATATTTATTTACATATATATATATCTACATATATAGATGAGACTATATAAAAATTTAAAAAGAATATTTGCACATAGAATAAATTCTTGAAAATCTATCGCCCTTCAACAAGACTCTAAAATAATAAAAATTATTTTGTGAAATAAGTCTAAATGAGTATTTATATAATTAAATCAATAAAATTTATTTTCTGGTTAATTATAAAAATACTTTAAAGAAATTCAATAATTTAATAAAATACTTCAAATAAAATTTAAAATTTTAGGGGGTTTATACACTGTAACAACCCGGAGAGCCGATTCAAACGACAGAAGTGTAGCAAACCGTCCCATCTTGCTCAGCGAGATGTCTCGCTTGATGCTAAGGCATTCAGATTTGGCTTCAGAGAAGTTCGGACTTAGACGTTTCAGAGGCGCGCTCGAAGTCTCGCTCGGCCGATGTGAATCATCGTTAGGTGGGTGGCTCCGATGAACCTTTATCTGCATAGTTGTACACTGAAGAAAAGAAATGATACAAGCTAGTTTCTAAGCGATAATATTTGCATGCTTATAAGAGAGATGAACACACATAGATAAGGGAGTAATCTCGCCTTATCATGTGTCATACCTCGATCTCCCGCGGTCTCGATCGCCCCGGCTGGACGCAAAATTACCTTGCCAGCGCTCCCGCGGGACGATCGTTTCCCTCAGGACGTGATGTCGTACGAGCCTGGAGTTGCGCTCGCACAAGGTAACAACGTTAGTTATCTTGGTTATCATCTAACTGATCGAGTTTGCAGTGGAGGAGCAGTATTACAAACAATATTCCATCTGAGTATACGAGACGAAGCTCAAGGCACGAGGTTCTCTGAATACAATAACATCGTTCCGTACATTATGTACCTTTATACAAAAGCATCTCAAAATATCTCGATACGGCACAAGGCATCGATTCTAGATTTTCGGTTCTTGGGGATGAGGCTCGGCTATCGCTTTCTCGGACGATCCAGTACCTGCGGACAAGCAAACTGGTGGGGGTCAGCACTTTGAAGAAAGTACTGATGAGTATAAAATCAACGAATAGAAGCAAAATTTACTAAAACCAATACTAAGTAAGCATATGATAAAATATTATATTATTAGTGATCTTTCTAGTTTTACTTAGGTTCGTTACATGCAGTACAGGAGCAGAGTCATATTACTTTATTTTGGAAATATCTTTGAAATCAGGGTTCAGTTCAATACAACTAAGCATATAAGGCAAGCAGTTCAAGAATGATATGCTGATCCTTATACTATCAGAGTGTGCGCAACGTGTCTCATGAGCTATACTCAAAGACTCTAGGGAAAACACAATATCTAGTGGACTATTCTTTTTATACTACAAGGCGATCATTATAATCAAGCAAGCATGCAAATCTAGGTGCGATGTAAGACAATAAGCAAAACAATATATCACTTATATAGTGATTCTTATCCCTTGCCAACGGTTATCCCTGCAGCAGACATACAAGTTAGCAACAATTTACACATAACATATGCACTATCCCTGATCGTTCCTGCATCAAATAGTTAGGTATACAAGAAGGCTAGCCTAGCATGCACCCTAACTACCTGTAAAACCCCTAATCCTAAAAACTGTATTAAGTATTTAATTATTTATTTAATTAATTTATAGTATCCAGTAGCTAAAAAGAAGAAATAGAATTTATTGGATTTTTATGCTAGGTGTTTGATGCATTTGGGATTTTATGGAGCAATTATAAATTTTTCCTAATTTATTCCATGTAGGAGACCCTGTGGACAGTTAATAGATTATTGTATGCACTAAATATAATTTCTAAAATTTATATATATATATATATATATATATATATATATATATATATATATATATATATATATATATATAAGGGCTATTAAATTAGAAAGAAAAAGAAAAGAAAAAGAATTGAATAAAGAAATAAAAAGAAATAAATCCCTAATGGATCTTAACCCGTTAAACCCAATTCATATATCTAAACCCGTTAACACCCTAACTAACCTACCCACATAACAAGCAGCCGCAGTCGTAGGGTTTCACAAAACCCCGCGCGAGCAGTCGCCCCCCTTGTCTATAACTATCTATATGCATATAGTGAACGAAACCAAAACCCTAACCCTATATCATCTATCCCCTGATACCAGAGCAGCCGCCGAGCCCTGACCGCCGCCGCTGTCCGCCCAGGCCGTCGGAGAACTGCCTGCCGACGACCGCGATCAACCGTGCAACCCCCTACAGTTTTGAACAGCAGAGTACCTGTGTTCAAGCCACGTTTTCCGTGCCCTCGCTCGACCAAACTCGACCCCGCCTTCACCGGTATGTTCACGACTTAACCCCCTTCAATATATGTATGATAGATGACCTTTAACAGCGCATAAACCTAGGCGAAAACAGCGACCAAGTTGACAGAAAATGATAACTTTTGGGATCACAGAAAACTGCGGTAACTACCTATGTTCACGGATTCGTATCTCCCACCACAGAGATCCGAATTTGGTTTTTCTTGTTGATATACGAAGAACACCTAACCTAGTTAATTTTTTGTCAAATACAATAATTTATTTGTTGCTGTATGTAGAATTAAATCAGGTAAAAAATTATGAAAATATACTTTTTCCTAAATTCTAGAAATTGTGATACGGAGCGCGCCCTGCCAAACGGGACCGCCCCATCATGTACCAAGTGTACAAAAAGTTGCCCACAGTATACCCAGACGTATGAGATTTTGTGAAAACTGATTTGGACGCGTGTGCGCGTCGAAATCAGCCCGTGTCCGTAAAAAATCTCCCGTATCGCAACTTTTGCAAAAGCCCTGCTCATTTAGTGCACGCTCGTCAGAATGCGACAAAACTTACGCCATTGGACTCGTGGTATCGCGCTGGTCCTGTGACCCAAGTTACACATGATTCTGAGACAGTTGACCAAGTCGCCTATTGGTAGGCCACACGGTTGACTTTTTGGGCAAAATTGTATTCGGCTCACCGGAATCCACATTTGGATGTACCGTTGAGTTCGTACTAACATTTAAAATTTGTTTGACCTATAATTTGTCCCATTTAGAGACCTTTACCTCTGGTACACTTTTCGGTGCAAGGTGACCCACATGTGGAGTCCGCTTTGACCCAAAATTATCGTTTTGCCCCTATGTCCAAATTAGACGAAAGGGGAGTAATTTCTAGCTATTTTGCTTATTCTGGGAATGTTGGTGATATTTATTTTAGCATCCGTAGACGTTCTTTCTGAGGTCGTAGTTTCTGACTCTTGGTGTTTGACATGTGGACGTTACACTCTGTAGCTCTCCTGCCAGGCAAGTATACCCTTGCCTTGTTGTACTGTTTAAATTTTGTACTATTAGTTGCATGTTTATATTATATAATTGTGCGCGTCCGAGAGAGACTCGGGTGCAGTCAGCGAAGTCGTTGACGTTAGGACTTGTGTCTGACCTAGAGTCTAGTAGACCCACCTAAAGTTGTGGAGTTATTGGTATGACTCCCAGGCCTTGACACATTTCTTACACGTGTTGTGAGTCTCATATAGGGCATGAACTTGCGTATATGGTTGGCCACCTGTACGTGTAGGTCGTGCAACGGATAGGGTATAACTGCTAATAGTGATGCATGTAAGAAGACTTAGCAGTTATTAGTAGGCGGAGCATAGACTGTCATGATACGATGGCCCGATCCTTGTCCTTGTTTGGTTGTAAGGTTGGGCTATTGTTCTAGTGATAGAGTATGAGCCAAAGTTACGATGACCCGGCATAGTAGCTAAGGTGTGTTGTGGATATGACATACATAGATCATTGGGCGGGGAGGACGACTAGTAGGCGTATGGGACACCCATCTCCTTTATTGCAGATATCACACTCTTCGGAGTGATACAGACGTATATATTATTACAGATACCATGTCCCTTAGAGTGGTGGACTTTATATATATACAGATACCTCATTCTTCGGAATGATGGACGTTACAGATACCACACTCTAGAGGACGTTGGACGTTATGCCTACGCCTACCCATACGTACCAAAGTTGTCCTCACATTGCATTCACTTAGATGGTTAGCGCACCCTTTTATTTATTCAGTATTTACTTTATGGCATGCTTCTATGTATCTTGTTATGTCCCTCTGAGGACCTGGTCCCTTTCTAGGTGTATTGTTCACGAGTATTTGCAGGAGCGCAGATCCGGACTGGTTACTTATATTGCGAGAGGTCTTCTCTTCGAGCCTCATGATTGTTAGAGGTTGTATTTATATTGTATTTGTCTTATTTATCCTTCATTCTAGTTCGGCAGTGGATTTGTTTCCATCTGACTGTCATCTTTAGATACTTTATATTGAGATCTAGTTCATAGGTATTGGTTATTTACTTATATATAATTTCTGTGGATGGGATTAGTTTATACCCTGTGACTTGTGATAGTTTTATCACTTGTGAATTATTGTTCATAATATAGCATACGCATGTGTTATGAATTCCATATATTGGAGTTGCCATATACATGCGGCTGGCATGCTTACGTGTCCTAGTTCTACGTATTTTGGGACTGGGGCGTGACACTTTTTATACTACAAGGCGATCATTATAATCAAGCAAGCATGCAAATCTAGGTGCGATGTAAGACAATAAGCAAAATAATATATCACTTATATAGTGATTCTTATCCCTTGCCGAATGGTTATCCCTGCAGCAGACATATAAGTTAGCAACAATTTACACATAACATATGCACTATCCCTGATCGTCCCTGCATCAAATAGTTAGGTATACAAGAAGGCTAGCCTAGCATGCGCCCTAACTACCTGATATGCAGTTATCTCCATGAATAAGCTAACTTCTCTAACTCTTTTATTCCTATCAGAAGCACCGCCTCCTTTCTAATAGCCACACCCTCAGGGTGCACTATTAGTCTCACCCCTTCATTAGCCTCCATCCACCATTCTAATAGCCACACCCCCCAAGATCCCGAAGGGTCGATCCTCAGGGCACACTATTAGTCTTTCATCTATCATTTAGCCTCCATCCACCATTCTAATAGCCGCACCCCCCAAGATCCCGAAGGACCGATCCTCAGGGTGCACTATTAGTCTCACATATTCTCGATAACAAGCATAACACATCATGATAATATATGCTTGTTCATTCAATCTATCTTTATACAATAACAAGAAAATATGAACTGATCTTCTATTTAACAAGCATGACGATAGTTCTTCTCTTATTTGTGTGGACAAACCGCCATCTCTTTTCTATGCGGATAGGCTGCCATCTCTTGTTTCAATTCAAGTATTGCAAACAGTTCTATCTTTTAAAGCGATAAGGGAAAACATGCAAGCAATCTCTATTAAGACATACATAGCATCATTCTTCTATCTCTTTAACTAAGCATGTAGTTCTACTCTATCTATAGCATATGATGGATTCCCAAGTTCAAGCAAATCTTTTACTTTCTTATTAGCATGGCAGTAGTCCGTTTGATAGCTGTGTCAGTAAAACTTAGCATGCAATATTCTATTCTTTTACTTAGCATGGCAAGGGTTCTATCTCTTTTAGACAAGCATATGAGTTCTCTAATTAAGCATGTAGGTTCTTGTTCTATCATTCTCATGTGAACATTATCTACTTAGCAAATAATCATTACAAAAACTCAGATTCATTATTAAGGCGTAAAAGAATCAGAGAATAAAGTTCTGTCCACTCACCTAGATCAATCGTATTGTATTTCGATCGGGGAACTCTTCGAGAAGGCTTACGCTTGAGCCAACAAAGCGATATCATTTATACATAGTGCCAACGCAGAGCGGAGCACTACATACTTACCCACCAAGAAAAAGTTTTGTCCTCTAAACTTAAGAAGAAAATTATAGTATCCAAAGCAGCGATAGTCCTCATCCCTTACAATCCTCAATCGAAAACTCTACAAATCAGAACTCAATAAAACTTTAGCAATCAAGAAATCACAAATTACATCTCTCAAGCAATAAAATGATCCAGAAAACTTTTGCGCACATCTTTGAGAATATATATGGACATATTGTATGGAACGCTCAACTCAACAACGATATCGCTGGGCAAGGAAACTTCTATGAACTGCAGCAAAATGGCGTAAGGCCAGAGGATCGAGTTGCTCTGATACCATTATGCCACACCCCGATCTCCCGCGGTCCCTATCGTCCCCGCTGGGTACGAAATCACCACGCCAGCGCTTCCGCGGGACGATCGTTCCTCTTGGGATATGATATCGTACAAACCTGGAGTTGCTCTCGCACAAGGCAACAACCTTAGTCGTCTTTGTTATCATCGAACTGATCGAGTTTACAGCGGAGGATTAGTGTTACAAACAATATTACATCTGAGTATACAAGGTGAAGCTCAAGGCACGAGGTTCTCTGAATATAATAACACCGTTCCGTACATTATGTACCTCTATACAAAAGTATCTCAAAATATCTCGATACGGCTCAAGGTATCGACTATAGATTTTTGGTTCCTGGGGATGAGGCTCGATTATCGCTTCCTCGGACAATCCATTACCTATGAACAAGCAAACTGGTAGGGGTCAGCACTTTGGAGAAAGTACTGGTGAGTATAAAATCAACGAACAGAAGCAACATTCACTAAAATCAACACTAAGTAAGCATGTGATAAAATATTACATTATTAGTGATCTTTCTAGTTTTACTTAGGTTCGTTTCATGCAGTACATGAGTAGAGTCATATTACTTTTTTTTGGAAACATCTTTGAAATCAAAGTTTAGTTCAATACAACTAAGCATATAAGGCAAGCGGTTCGTTACATGCAGTACATGAGTAGAGTCATATTACTTTTTTTTGGAAACATCTTTGAAATCAAAGTTTAGTTCAATACAACTAAGCATATAAGGCAAGCGGTTTAAGCCTGATATGTCGATCCTTATATTATTAGAGTGTGCGCAGCGTGTCTCGTGATCTATACTCAAAGACTCTAGGGATAATGTAGCATATAGTGGACTATTCTTTTTATACTATAAGTCGATCATCATAATTAAGCAAGCATGCAAATCTAAGTACGATGCAAGACAATAAGCAAAATAATATATTATTTATTTAGTGATTCTTACCCCTTGTCGAACAGTTATCCCTGTAGCAGACATACAAGTTAGCAATAATTTACACATAACATATGCACTTTCCCTGATCATCCCTGCATCAAATAGTTAGGTATACAAGAAGGATAGCCTAGCATGAGCCCTAACTACCTGATATACAGCTATCTCCATGAACAAACTAACTTCTCTAACTCTTCTCTTCCTATCAGAAGCACCGCCTCCTTTCTACACCCTCAGGGCGCACTATTAGTCTTACCCCTTTATTAGTCTCCATCCACCATTCTAATAGCCACACCCCCAAGATCCCAAAGGACCGATCATCAGGTCTCACTATTAGTCTCTCATCTATCATTTAGCCTCCATTTACCATTCTAATAGCCACACCCCCAAGATCTCGAAGGACTAATCCTTAGGGCACACTATTAGTCTCACATCTTCTTGATAACAAGCATAACACATCGTGATAATACAAGCTTTTTATTCAATCTATCTTTACACAATAACAAGAAACACATGAACTGATCTTCTATTTAATAAGCATGATAATAGTTTTTCTCTTATCTGTGCGGACAAGCCGCCATCTCTTCTCTATGCGGACATGCCACATCTCTTATTTCAATTCAAGCATTGCAAACAGTTCTATCTTTTAAAGCGATAAGAAAAAACATGCAAGCAATCTCTATTAAAATAGACATGGCACTGTTTTTCTCTCTCTTTAACTAAGCATACAGTTCTACTCTATCTATAACATACGATGAATTCACAAGTTCAAGCAAATCTTTTACTTTTTTATTAGCATGGCAGTATTCCGTTCGATAGTTGTGTCAGTGAAACTTAGCATGCAACATTCTATTCTTTTACTTAGCATGACAAGGGTTATATCTCTTTTAGACAAGCATATGATTTCTCTAATAAAGCATATAGGTTTTCGTTAAATAATTCTCATGTGAACATTATCTACTTAGCAAACAAGTATTACAAAAACTCAGATTCATTATTAAGGCGTTCAAGAATCAGAGAATAAAGTTCTACCCACTCACCTAGATCAATCGTCTTGTGTTTCGATCGGAGAACTCTTTGAGAAGGCTTCTGTTCGAGCCAACAAAGCGATATTACTTGTATATAGTGCCAACGCGGAGCGGTGCACTACATCATGTGTATAGAATATGGAAACTCTGCCCTGCTAGTGCGTAACTTAGAGTATTGATCCAAATGGAGTAGTTTCATATGCTATGCCACGAAGTATATCTCGTTTATAATATTGGTATATTGTATTATACAAAATGTAACACGGAGTTAGAGTAGAGTCATATTGCATACATAGACAAGGAAGGCTATCAAGTAGTCATTCTGAGTCAGGAGAAGAAAAGAAAAGAAAGTACTCGGGATATTCAGATCACCGAGGCAGTCTCCAATTAGGGAGCTGCATAGAGAAGATAGAACCGAGCATGAAGTTCTCGGATAAATGAAACCGAGCATGAAGTTCTCGGCTAGGATAGAAGTGGTGAAGTAGTTGCATAGTCACGGACAACTGGTTGCGCACCAGTAAGATATTCCTTAAATAATATCTGAGGTATCAGAATCATGTCGGCCCAGGAGGACTATACTAGCTTGAAGTTCTAGTATGATAGCTAGCTGAAGTACTAGAAGGCGAGTGCGAGACATCCAGTAAGGCTTGCTACCGACCTGGAAAGACAACCGACTGGCCGGATGGTTCGGGACACCTAGTAAGGCTCGCAACTGAGATGGGAAGATAGTTGTTCCATCCTAGAATATGTCCAATATGGCTAGCAGAGCCAGTGACCTTCATATAGATAAGTCATGAATACATATCGACAAACCACGTTTAGGAGAGAAGTAGTACAGAGGAGTTTGATGTATGGCATATCATACAAGTAGAGAACGGATGCACGATATACGATATAGTTCAAGTAAAAATATGCCTGCTTCAGAGACACGCTTGAGACACTTGAGTTTACAAAGATGTTCTTCATTTCATAATGTATATGCTTGATTCTTGATGCTGCACTTGATCAAAGAAGGCCGAAGGTAAGATGAACTAGTTATTAACTGTATGACACACTTGTTTCAGACATGGGTATATATTTTTCATTATTATGCCATAAAACTGATCCTAAGGCAAGACTAGAAAGATGACAAATGAGTTGGTGCACATAACTAATGAACATGCTTGTTTTATGGCATGGACGAGAGGCCTTCCCACCAGTGCATTCAATATACTGACACCCAGCCAGATTATATGCAGGGTGCAGGGAGTAGCTCGCACGATTTTGGAGATGATTTGACGCATCGAGGCGCCGGACACTTGGCGTCTTGGAGCGCGACGCAAGGACCTGAAGCTCATATGTACGAGACGTAATATATGAAAACATCATCATCCAGAGTCTTTGATTTATGTTGCAAGCCTAAGGTCATATTCATTATAATGAGAGGGAGAGAGAGACCTTGAGCGACTTATAATCTCGGCCTAGTGGTTCTTGTAATATATCTTCATTATCAATAAAGAGCTTATTTCTTATATACTTGAGTTTGTTCTTATTTCTGCTGCATTGGGGACTATCTGTGCGACTATGTGGCTTAGCTGTAAATCAGCCATTTCAGGTGCTTGCCTTTCGCGGGCACAACTTAGGCTTGTGCGACATTACGCCCATACAAGGACGTTCGGTCCTGCGGGACCGGGGCGTAACACCCACCACTTTTGATTGAATGTGATAATACTGTACCAAATTTTTGTAAAAGCTTCAAATTCCTTGCTCTATGGTGTAAGCATTGTCATGCCCCGATCCCGAAGGTCTCAAAATTGCCCCCGTTGGGCGCTAATCACCGTATCGTGGTGCTCCCGCGGGGCATATATCGTTTGCCATTGAGGCATGATACCGTGCAAGCCTAGGATTGCGCCAGCACAAGGCAATATCGTTAAAGTTGTGGGCTATCAACGAATCGATCGAGTATGCAGCGGAGGGACAGTGTTGTAAATAATAATCCATCTGAGTATACAGGGCAAAGAATAAGGCACGAGGTTCTCTGAATACAATGGCATCGTTCCATACATTATGTCCCTCTATACAAAAGTAGCTCAAAATATCTCGATACTGCTCAAGGCATCGAAAATAGATTTTTGGGTCCTGGGATGAGGCACGGCTACCGCTTCCTTGGATGATCCAGCACCTGTGAACAAGCAAACTGTTGGTGGGTCAGCACTTTGAAGAAAGTACTGGTGGGTATAAAATCAACGAACAAAAGTAACATTCACTAAAACCAACACTAAGTAATTATGTTATAAAATATTATATTACTAGTGATCTTTCTAGTTTTACCTAGGTTCGTTACATGCAGTACATGAATGGAGTCATATTACTTCTTTTAGAAATATCTTTGAAATAATGATTCATGTTCGATAGCATTCAAGCACACAAGACAAACAGATTATTCTACTATCAGGGTGTGCGCAGCGTGTCTCGTTAGCTATACTCAAAGACTCTAGGGACAATACAGCGTCTAGTGGTCTATCATTCAATCAAGAAAATAATATGAACTATCTATAAGATGTCGGTCCCCGAGAAACTCAGGATTAATAGCAGTTATCCAGCTAACTAATGACTCTTTTATCTGATGCTATTAACAGTTGTGACTCATGGTTGCTCTTCACTAAAATACGCTCAAAATAGCAGCCATGACCAAGGTTCAGCTCTGCACTATAGCCATTGTCCGACCGATGCAAATGTATAAAACACTATCAGATAAACTCTATAATGTACATGTCTATGAGCAAGCAGGCTATATATATACTCTTCGTGATTCTTACCCCTTGTCGAACGGTTATCCCTGTAACAGACATATAAGTTAGCAACATATGCATATATAAACAAGGTTCTCTTTTCCTGTCCGTCTCTACATCAAACAGTTAGGTATGCAAGAAGGCTAGCCTAGCATGCAGCCTAACTACCTGAATACAGCTACCTCCATGAACAAGCTAATTTCTCTAACTCAAACTCAAACACTTTCCAACAGAAGCACCGCCTCACATCTAATAGCCACGCCCCCTAGATCCCATAGGACCGGAACCTTAGGACGCACTATTAGTCTCACCCCATCAATCTTCATCTACCATTCTAATATCCACGTCCCCTAGATCCCGTAGGACCGAAACATCGGGATGCACTATTAGTCTCCAAACTTATTGTTTAGCCTCCACCCCCCCGCAAGCTCCTCGATAACAAGCATATCACAAGCATAACATAACGTGACAATACAAGCTTTCAATCCATCTATCTCTTATCTAATAGCTGCACCCCCTAGATCCCGTAGAACCAGAACATAAGGGCGGGCTACTAGTCTCTTCTCTAATAAGATAAGCCATTTACTCTTTGTAACCAAACAAGAATACATTCAATCTAGCTTTGTATCAAAGACAAGCAATTATAAATACGACGAAAAGCAAACATACGAACGATCTTTAATTTAAGCAAGCATGGCACGAGTCTATTTATTTCTATAAGTTAGCATACAGTTCTACTCTTTCTTAAGCATGATAAGGTTTTTTCGATAGCGGTGTCAGTGTAACTAGCATGCAACATTCATTTCTATACTTAGCATGGCAATGGTTCTATCTCTTTTTAGGCAAGCAGGTTCTCGTTCTATTATTCATGCAAACGTTATCTTATTAAGCAAACAAGCATTTCAAAAACTCAGATTAATTATTAAGGTGTGCAAGAATCAGAGAATGAAGTTCTGTCCACTCACCTAGATCAGTCATCTTCTGGTTCAACAAGGAGCACTTTAAGAAGGTTTCCTTTTTGAGTCAGCAAACTAATATCTCTTGTATATAGTGCCAACGCGGAGCGGGGCACTACATACTTATCCACTAAGAAAAAGTTTGTCCTCAAAACTTCAAGGAGAAACTTTCGATATCCAGAGCAACGATAGTCCTCATCCCTCACCATCCTCAATCAAAAACTCTAGCAATCAATAATAATCACTCAAGCAAATAGAAATCAGAAGCAATAACTCTCAAGCAATAAATCAAATCCAGAAAACTTTTGTGCACATCTTTGAGAATATCTATGAACTTATTATATGGAATGCTCTACGCAGCAACGATATCAATGGACAAGGAATCGTCATCAAAGAACAACAGTGAAATGGACGTAAGGCCATAGAATTGAGTTGCTCTGATACCATTCTGTCATGCCCCGATCCCAAAGGTCCAGACAATGCCTCCGCCGGCTCGAATCACCGCGTCGCGGCTCTCCTGCGGGGCGTATGTCATTTTCCATCGAGGCGTGATGTCGTGTGAGCCTGGGGTTGCGCCCGCATAAGGCAACATCGTTAAAGTTGTAGGCTATCATCGAATCGATCGAGTACGCAACGAAGGAACAATCTTGCAAATAATAATCCATCTGAGTATATGGGGAAAAGATCAAGGCACGAGGTTCTCTGAATACAATGGCATCGTTCCATACATTATATCCCTCTATACAAAAGCAGCTCAAAATATCTCGATATGGCTCAAGGCATCGAAATCAGATTTTTGGGTCCTGGGGATGAGGCACGGCTATCGCTTCCTCGGATGATCGAGCACCTGTGAACAAGCAAATTGCTGGTGGATTAGCACCTTGGAGAAAGTACTGGTGAGTATAAAATCAATGGACAAAAGCAACATTCACTAAAATTAACACTAAGTAATTATATTATAAAATATTATATTACTAGTGATCTTTCTAGTTTTACCTAGGTTTGTTACATGTAGTACATGAATGGAGTCATATTAGTTCTTTAGGAAACATCTTTGAAATCAGAGTTCATGTTCAATAGCATTCAAGCACACAAGATAAGCCGATTATTCGACTATCAGGGTGTGCGCAGTATGTCTCGTGAGCTATACTCAAAGACTCTAGGGATAATGCAGCGTCTAGTGGTTTATTATTTAATCAAGTAAACAAGATGAACTATCTATAAGATGTCGGTCCCCGAAAAGCTCAGGATCAGTAGCGGTTATCCAGCTAACTAATGACTCTTTTATCTGATGCTATTAGTAGCTGTGACTCATGGTTGTTCTTCACTAAAATATGCTTAAAATAGCAGCCATGACCAAGGTTCAACTCTGCATTAATAGTCATTGTCCGACTGATGCAAATGCATAAAATACTATCAAATAAACTCTATAATACACATGTTCATGAACAAGCAGGCTATATATATATATACTCTTCGGGATTCTTACCCCTTGTCGAACGGTTATTCCTGCAACAGACATACAAGTTAGCAACATATGCATATATAAACAAGGTTCTCTTTTTCTGTCCGTCTCTGCATCAAATAGTTATGTATGCAAGAAGGCTAGCCTAGCATGCGCCCTAACTACCTGAATGCAGCTATCTCTATGAACAAGCTAACTTCTCAAACTCAAACTCAAACTCTTCCCAACCGAAGTACCGCTTCTCATCTAATAGCTACGCCCCCCTAGATCCCGTAGGACCGGAACATCAGGACGCACTATTAGTCTCACCCCATCAATCTCCATCCACCATTCTAATAGCCACGCCCCTAGATCCCGTAAGCCCAGAATATCGGGATGCACTATTAGTCTCCAAACTTGTCATTTAGCCTCTATCCCCCGTTAGCTCCTCGATAATAATCATATCACAAGCATAATACAATGTAACAATACAAGCTGTCAATCCATCTATCTCTTATCTAATAGCCGAACAACCTAGATCCCGTAGGACCGGAACATCAGGGCGGGCTACTTATCTCTTCTCTAACAAGATAAGCCATTTACTCTTTGTAACCAAACAAACATACATTCAATCTAGCTTTGCATCAAAGACAAGCAATTATAAATACGACGACAAGCAAACATACGAACGGTCTTTTATTTAAGCAAGCATGGCACGGGTTTATTTATCTCTACAAGTTAGCATGCAGTTCTACTCTTTCTTAAGTATAGCAAAGTTCGTCCGATAGTGGTGTCAGTGTAACTAGTATGCAACATTTATTTCTATACTTAGCATGGCAATGGTTCTATCTCTTTTTAGGCCAGCAGGTTCTCGTTCTATCATTCATACAAACATTATCTTATTAAGCAAACAAGCATTTCAAAAACTCAGATTCATTATTAAGGTGTGCAAGAATCAGAGAATGAAGTTCTGTCCACTCACCTAGATCAGTCATCTTCTGGTTCAACAAGGAGCTCTTCAAGAAGGTTTTGTTTTTGAGTCAGCAAACTGATATCTCTTGTACATAGTGCCAACGCAGAGCGGGACACTACATACTTATCCACCAAGAAAAAGTTCCGTCCTCAAAATTTCAAGGAGAAACTTTCGATATCCAGAGCAGCGATAGTCCTCATCCCTCACCATCCTCAATCGAAAACTCTAGCAATCAATAACAATCACTCAAGCAAACAGAAATCAGAAGCTATAACTCTCAAGTAATAAATCAAATCCAGAAAACTTTTGTGCATATCTTTGAGAATATCTATGAACTTATTATATGGAATGCTCTACGCAGCAACGATATCAATGGACAAGGAATCATTATCAAAGAACAACAACAAAATGGATATAAGGCCAGAGAATCGAGTTACTCTGATACCATTTTGTCATGCCCCAATCCCGAAGGTCCAGACAATGCCTCTGCCGGCACGAATTACCGTACCGTGGCACTTCTGCGGGGCGTATGTCGTTTGCCATCGAGACGTGATGTCGTGTGAGCCTGGTGTTGCGCTCACATAAGGCAACATTGTTAAAGTTGTGGGCTATCATCGAATCGATCGAGTACGCAGCGGAGGGACAGTCTTGCAAATAATAATCTATCTAAGTATATGGGGAAAAGATCAAGGCACGAGGTTCTCTGAATACAATGGCATCATTCTATACATTATATCTCTCTATACAAAAGCAGCTCAAAATATCTCAATACGGCTCAAGACATCGGAATCAGATTTTTGGGTCCTAGGGATGAGGCACGGCTATCGCTTCCTCGGACGATCGAGCACTTGTGAATAAGCAAACAGTTGGTGGATCAGCACCTTGGAGAAAGTACCGGTGAGTATAAAATTCATGAACAGAAGCAACATTCACTAAAACCAATACTAAGCAATTATGTTATAAAATTCATGAATACAATGGCTATCGCTTCCTTTTCATTTCCCTTTCCATTTAACTTTCCTTCCTCCATTCTCTTTCTTCACTTCTTCCATTTACTTTTCTCCATTCCAAGTAAGTTTCTTCACCTTCCCTCTCTTCCTTCATTTACTTTCCTCTTTAATGCAAACCCTAACATTTTATTTTCCTCTAACCTAGGTGTGTAGAGCCTAGATTTGGTATAGAAGCTTGGTTTGGAGGCTTGGTGTGGTAAATTTGGGAATTTTTGGAGACTTTAGCCTTGGAATTTCAACTCCCAAGAGGTAAACCCTAACTTTGCTCTTAGTGATTACTCTAATATAGTGTAATTAGTTGTTTAGAACCTTCCTAGACCTTAGGGATACCTATGGGAGGAAGTTAGAACTTGTTTGGATAGGTTTGGAGACTTTAACATAGGGTTTTGTGTCAATTTTGGGTAAAATCCAAGATTGGCCCATTTTGGGTGTTGTCCTAGGTTAGACGGACCTAGGTAGACGTGCTTGGGTATCTCGAGGGTAGGTACATGTTCCCGTTCGGACACATGAGGTTGTATCACAGAGTTTTGGGCGTTTCGGACGATTTGGGGGTTTTTCCTTCGATGTGAGTTCCACGTGCATGTGAAATTTTGCCACAGACCTAGGATCGGAGAGTTAGCATTTTTGTGAGGTTCTAGACATCAATTAGAACTCATGAGTAAATTTTGGGTTGATTCCGATTAGGTTTGGTGTGCGTTTCGCGAGGTATCGTAAACCGCACTCCACGTGTTCGTCAAAATGACCAAATGGCCATTTTGACTTGGTTTCTAGGTTTCGGGCTTGTGTGCGGATTGGTTTAGTCTTGGGGAGTATGTATTAGGATTTTCGAGTTTATATATATATATATATATATATATATATATATATATATGCATATGGGTGGTTGTGTGCGGTTGTGTGTGTGTGTTGGTGGGGTTGTGTGTGCATTTGTGTGGTTGTGTTTATATATATATATATATATATATATATATATATATATATATATATATATATATATATATATATATATATATATAGGTGTAGGTAATCTATATGTGTATATGAGATATATATATAGGTTTATATATGTTTGTTTGTGTGTGTGTGTATATATATATATGTATATACACACACACATGCACGCACTTATATATATATATATATATATATATATATATATATATATATATATATATATATAGTTAGAGATATCTCTATATATATATAGGTATAGTTAGCTAGCTAGTTAGAGTTAGAGACGGGTAAGGTAAGGTATCTCAATACCTTGAGATATCAAGGTATTGAAGGTAACTTGAGATACTCAAGGTATTGGGTATCAGGGTGAGGTATTGGATTTTTGCCTAGGAAGGGGGTTAGAGTTGGTTTATATATATATATATATATACGTGTTAGGGTATATATTAGAAGGTATATACGGGGTATATAGCGTTGGTTGAGATATCGGATACCGAGAGTATCCCAGTATCTCAAAGAGGCGAGTTTGAGAGTTTACTAGCTTAATGAGCTAGTTTTGACCTAGAACTTTAGGGGCACCCTAGTTTGACCTAGAGTTGACCGTAATTGTCCCGGTTGACCGCCAAAGTCAACCTTTGACCTAGTTCGGCCTAGAGTTGACTTTTTGGACCTCAGGTTGACTTTTTGACCCAGATTTTATCGGTTTGACCCGTTTGACCTAGAACAACCCTAGAAGCTTATTTTAGTTATTTTATATCTGTTTAACTCTTTAAAATCCTATTTAACCTTACTTTTTATAATAGGTCCTTGTGACGCCAATCCGGATCTCGATCCTCACAAGTTGCTCAGGACGTCGGGCGAGTACCTACCTCTGATTGTTTCTATTTCATGATAGCGTATATATTACCTGTTCTAGAACTGTTAATACTTGATTCTGACACATTATTTCACGAGCTGGTACTAGTTGGATCCCGTCATGAGATGTTATCCCCCTTACCGTGTTCAGCTGGTACTCTATCACGTGTATTTCATCATGTGCTTCGGGTATTAATTTTTATGTGCTTCGTGTGCTCTCGCTTTCATGTGCACGAGTTATTTATCATGTACGTAGCGTGTCGTGGTTGGATCCAAGAGTATTAGTGGGGGAGGGGAGTAGAAGTTAGTTATGTGATCAAATCCAAACAGTATTCATGTGTATGTCGGTTATGCAACTCACGCATAATGGAGTTATCGTAGAATAAATCATGTGCAACCCAAGCCGATCACATAACGAACTTGTGCTCAAGGCACTTAGCTAGTATTCCTATTTTTTCACATGTAGTTACTTCTCTACTACTTGTATTGTTCCTCAGTTTTATATTACAGCTACTTTATTATTTCTACCATGTATTTACTTTTCTGTGCATCTTGTATTCTTTTATATTGCTAGTCATATACACCTTACCATTTATTTGGAGTTGCTTTCAGAGTTATGTACTTCGCTCCAATCCTGACTGGATATATTTTTCCAGAGGATCCTGAGGACTTTTGCCCGACTTACTACGGGCCAGGTGTCGACGATTGTTGCGACCCTGAGATAGAGGAGGAGCCCGTCCCAGCTGAGGAGATACCGCTAGCGCCCTAGTATAGCTAGGTGGGTTTCACTTGGTTTGTTCCCAGTTGGTTTTGGATGACTATATTATTATTTTGCTGCTATTGTGAGATATTGTAGACTCTTAGACTTGGACTGTATATTTTGGATATTTTACTTGCTCTCTTTGGTTCCTTATTTCTTTTGTTGATATCTTATCGTGCTTTTACTCTTCCCCTAGTTATTGTGATTGAGTTTATGTATATATTGTTATATTGTCCTCCTTTTGGAGAGGTTACCTTGACAGGTTATTGTGAGATATAGATAGTTGTGACATAGACAGTGTTCTACCGCCGATTCTGCGGTGTAGGCTGGACGTACCCACGACCCATGCCCAATTTTTCGGGTGCGGGTCATGACAACATTTTTGGTGGTGGCCCATGCAGGTCTAGTTTCTAGGTCTACCTGCGATAGAATATAGGCTGAGAGAGAGTGTGCTCAATCACAACTAGGACCCTTCCTGATCTTTTGCTCTCTTTAATTTTTCTGAAATTATTTTATTTTGAAATATTACTGTCCTTCTATGATGGTATCATATCTTGCACCGTATTGACTTTTTTTGATCTGTGTTCAGGATGCCTCCGAAGACACGGTCTTACCGTACCGTTCTAGCAGCTGCCACCGAGAGGTTTGCTACCTCTCATCCTGCTCGACTTCAGGCAGCTGCTACCGCTCCACTCACCACTCTTGCGGTTGAGGGAGCATCTGCTTCTCTCGGAGATTCTCCTCCACCTGTCGATCCGAGAGCTACCCCTGTTGTTCCGATGGTACCTCCTGCACCACCTCCTACACCGGTAGACGCTGCCCAGTTGTTCACGTTCTTCAGGGAGATGATGGACGCACAACACCAACAGGTAGACGTGATGAGGTTGGGCATTGCAAATGCCTACCAGGTGGCCATGACGGCAGTAGCCATAGTGGATCAGATCCAGCCATAGGCAGAGCAGGCACAGCATCCTAGGCCGGGCAACATTATTGACTTCCAGAGGATGCGGTCCAAGGAGTTCCGGGGTACAGAGAGGATACTGTACGCGGATGACTGGATCGAGCATATCGAGGGGATCTTCAGGCTGGCACTGATCCCAGACAGCATGCATATAGAAGCAGTGGGCAGCCAGATGTTCGATCTTGCCCTTGCTTGGTACTGTACTGACACGAGGATAGCAGTACCGGGACTTACTTGGGAGGCTTTCAAAAAGCTTTTCAAGGAGAAGTTCTTTCCGTATGTGGCTCTCAGTGCCTTGGAGAGCCAGTTTGAGGCACTCATCCAGGTGAGCATGCTGGTGGACGAGTATGCAGCTGAGTTCTGACGTCTGGGCAGATTTATAGAGGGCTTGAGCGAGGCAGCGAAGGCGCGGCAGTTCCGCAAGGGTTTGGTCATGGCGGTCAAGTCCTTGACTAGGAGTGACTGTGAGGCGACCTTCGAGCAGATTGTGAGTGATGCTCAGAGGGCTGAGGACGACTTGGAGCTGAAGACCAAGCGGAGTAGAGATGCTTCCGAAGCAAGCAGCAGTACGGGCCCAGCCAAGAGGCCCCATTTCCAGCAGACGAGGCTGTTCCAGCAGACTCAGCAGCATCAGGGTCAGGGTCGTACGCCTTTCCAATAGGCACCCCAACAACAGAGGTAGGGACAACAGCAGGGTCCGAGGCAGCCCATCACTTGCCCTTTCTGTAGGAAGCCGGGGCACGGATAGGATATTTGCAGGAAGAGGCTGGGCAGATGCTTATTATGTGGTACGGCAGATCACCAGTTGAGGGATTGTCCTTCAGCACTTGCTCGTACAGCTCAGGGTGGAGGAGCCGCTCAGAGGGGACCAGCCAGAGCACCTGCAGTATAGCAGAGATGACAGCCTTTGCAGACTTAGCAGCAGAGGTTTGCCCAGCACCAGCAGCAGCACCGAGGAGGACAGCAAGGGCGAGCTTTTGCCCTTACCGTAGAGGAGGCCAAGCCCGTCAGTGATGTGATCTCAGGTTCTGTTCTTCTTGATTCCATTCCAGCACTTGATTTATTTGATTTCGGTACTTCCCATAGCTTTGTGTCTGTATCTTTTGCTGTTAGATACCATCTTGTTGCTTAACCTTTAGCTAGACTCTGCAAGATCATGATCGGGGGTAGCATCATCCTAGTTAGTGATGTCTGCAGAGACCGGAGGGTTACCTTGGGAGGCCAGGATTTGAGTGTGTACCTACTCGTAATGCCACTTTCGAGCTATGCTATTATACTCGGGATGGATTGGTTGAGTATGCACCGTGCTAGTATAGATTATCGTGGAGGCAGAGTGTTATTTAGTCCGCCGGAAGAGCCAGAGTTTGAGTTTGCTAGAGGAACAGCAGAGCAGAGCGAGGCAGTCTTCTGCAGAGCCCTGGTGGTAGAGCAGAGGTTGCCACATCCATTGATAGCGGAGTTCATGGATGTCTTTCCAGAGGAGTTTCCAGGGTTACCTCCGGACAGAGATATGGAGTTCTCTATAGACTTGGTGCCAGGCGCGGAGCCGATATCCCAGCACGTCTATAGAGTCAGCAACAATGAGCTGGTAGAGTTGAAGAAGCAGGTGGATGAGCTTCAGGACAAGGGATTTATCAGATCTAGTTCTTCTCCGTGGGGTGCTCCGGTACTTTTTGTACCGAAGAAGGATGGGTTGATACGGATGTGTATCGACTACAGGGCTCTGAACAACCTCACAATTAAGAACAAGTATCCGCTGCCGCGTATTGATGATCTCTTTGACCAGTTGAGTGGAGCGAGGGTGTTTTCCAGGATTGATCAGAGGACAGGCTACCACCAGTGAAGGTCAGGAGGGAGGATATTTCGAAGACAGCTTTTTGGACCAGGTATGGACAATATGAGTTCTTGGTGATGCCTTTTGGGTTGACTAATGCCCCGATAGTGTTCATGAATCTGATAAACAAGGTGTTCCATCAGCATCTGGACAGGTTTGTGGTGGTGTTTATAGATAACATCTTGGTGTATTCGAAGATCCCAGAGGAGCATGAGGAGCATCTAAGGATAGTGGTGGAGACTTTCAGGAAGGAGAAGCTTTATGGAAAGCTTTCAAAGTGCGAGTTCTTCCTTGACAAGGTTGAATTCCTTGGTCATGTGATGACAGGAGAGGGGATCTCGGTGATCCAAGAAAGATCATGGCAGTTGAGGCATGGAGTGCTCCGTGTTCAGTAGCAGAGGTCAGGAGTTTCCTGGGGCTGGTAGGTTACTACAGGAGATTTGTTCAGGATTTTTTCCAGATTGCAAAGCCGTTGTCTAGGCTGACCCGGAAGGACATAGAGTTTGTTTGGTCAGAGGAGTGCCAGGTTGCCTTTGCTGAGCTGAAGAGGAGGTTGACGACAACTCCAGTGTTGACGTTGCCATCAGGGTCTGGAGGATTCACTATCTATAGTGATGCATCGGGGAAGGGACTGGGTTGTATGTTATAGCAGAATGGGAGGGTGATTGC
>JAYESA010000001.1:91995640-92440640 GCA_036927795.1 Iris macrosiphon
TATGCAACTCACACATAACGGAGTTATCGTAGAATAAATCATGTGCAACCCAAGCCGATCACATAACGAACTTGTGCTCAAGGCACTTAGCTAGTATTCCTATTTTATCACATGTAGTTACTTCTCTACTACTTGTATTGTTTTTCAGTTTTATATTACAGTTACTTTATCAGTTCTACCATGTATTTACTTTCCTGTGCATCTTGTATTCTTTTCTATTGCTAGTCATATACACCTTACCATGTATTTGGAGTTGCTTTCAGAGTTATGTACTTTACTCCAATCCTGATTGGATATATTTTTCCAGAGGATCCTGAGGACTTTTGCCCGACTTACTATGGGCCAGGTGTTGACGATTATTGTGACCCTGAGATAGAGGAGGAGCCCGTCCCAGCTGAGGAGACGCCGCTAGCGCCCTAGTATAGCTAGGTGGGTTTCACTGGGTTTGTTCCCAGTTGATTTTGGATGACTGTATTATTATTTTGCTGCTACTGTGAGATATTATAGACTCTTAGACTTGGACTTTATATTTTAGATATTGTACTTGCTCTCTTTGGTTCCTTGTTTCTTTTGTTGATATCTTATCATACTTTTACTCTTCCTCTAGTTATTGTGATTGAGCTTATGTATATATTGTTATGTTGTCCTCCTTTTGGAGAGGTTATCTTGACAGGTTATTATGAGATATAGATAGTTGTGACATAGATAGCGTTCTACCGTCGATTCTGTGGTGTAGGCTGGACGTACCCACGACTCATGCCCGATTTTTTGGGTTCTTGGGATTGGCAGGCTACTACAGGAAGTTTGTGCAAGATTTTTTGAGGATCGCCGAGCCGATGACCAGACTCACAAGGAAGGATATGGAGTTTGTTTGGACGGGGGATTGCCAGGTTGCTTTTGAGGAGTTGAAGAAGAGGTTAACGTCTGCTCCTATTTTGACGTTGCCATCAGGGTCCGGAGGTTTCACTATTTACTGTGATGCATTGGGGAAATGGTTGGGTTATGTTTTTTAGCAGCATGGGAAAGTGATTGCCTATGCATCCAGACAATTGTGTCCTCATAAAAAGAACTATCCTACCCATGATTTGGAGTTGACAGCAGTTATCTTCGCTCTGAAGTTGTGGAAATATTATTTGTACGGAGAGCGTGTGGAGATCTTCACAGACCACAAAAGCTTGAAGTACATTTTCACGCAGAAGGAGTTGAACATGAGGCAACGTTGGTGGTTGGAACTGATGAAGGATTTTGATATCTCTTTGCTATATCATCATGGAAAAGCCAATATAGTTGCCGATGCTTTGAGCAGGTATCCGGTAGCTATGTTCTTAATATAGGATCGATATTTATTGGAGGACTTGGAGAGCTTGGGC
Source organism: Iris macrosiphon (assembly GCA_036927795.1). Lineage (NCBI taxonomy): Eukaryota > Viridiplantae > Streptophyta > Magnoliopsida > Asparagales > Iridaceae > Iris > Iris macrosiphon. The sequence goes on from JAYESA010000001.1 coordinate 91,997,011, forward strand.
ATTGAGGTAATTGTTCCTGGTGGTGCTATGCAGATGTAGGGATTGCAGATACATTCAGATTTGATGGACAGGATCAAGGCAGCACAGTATGAGGATGTATCTTTGAGGAGTATCAGAGCTCAGGTGAGAGCAGGATTGGAGGATGATTTCACTATTACAGAGGATGGATCTTTGAGACATGGAGTTAGATTGTGTGTGCCTAGTGGGGAGCTACGTGAGGAGGTATTGTAAGAAGTGCATCGCTCTCAGTATTTTATGCATCCATATGCTAATAAGATGTATCGGGATATGCGAGAGAGTGTGTGGTGGTATGGCATTAAGAGAAAAGTGGCACAGTTTGTATCAAGATGCTTATTGTGCCAGCAGGTGAAAGCCGAGAGACAGAGGCCAGGAGGTTTACTTCAGCCATTACCCATTCCAGAGTAGAAGTGGGAACACATTACTATAGATTTTGTATCCGGACTTCCACGATCTCCAGGAGGAAAAGACGCGATTTGGGTCATCGTTGATAGGTTGACCAAGTCGGCTCACTTCTTGCCTTTCAAAGTGGGTTTGTCTACGGAGAAGCTGGCAGAGATGTATGTGAGGCAGATCGTTAGGATACATGGAGTTCCTAATGGCATAGTCTCGGATCGGGATAGTCGTTTCACTTCTCATTTCTGGAGGAGTTTACAGGAGAGTTTGGGCACTCAGCTCAAATTCAGTACTGTATATCATGTCCAGACAGATGGGAAGTCAGAGAGGACCATTCAGACTCTCGAGGATATATTGCGCACTTGTGTACTAGATTTTGGGGGTTCTTAGGAGGACCATCTCCATTTGGTAGAGTTTGTTTATAACAACAGTTACCAGGACAGTATAGAGATGTCACCTTTTGAAGCTCTGTACGGTCGGAGGTGTCATACTTCTTTGTCTTGGGACGATGTTGGAGAGAGAGTTTTGCTTGGGCCAGAGATGGTTATGGATGCAGTAGAGAAGGTTCAGTTGATCAGAGACAGACTTCGAGTGGAGCAGGACAGACAACAGCATTGGGCCGATAGCCATCGGAGACCTTTATAGTTTGAGGTATAGTTTAGATTTTTGTTTTGTGCTTATTCTTGGTTGTTTTTTATAGATTTTCTTAAGGTGGTATTTTGTTCTAGGTGGATGGTTTGGTGTTTCTGAGGATTTCTCCGACACGAGGTACGATTTGCTTCGGTGGAGGCGGAAAGCTTAGTCCGCGATTCATCGGACCTTTCACTATTCTAGAGAGGGTCGGTGCAGTTGTTTATAGACTAGACTTACCACCTGCATTGGAGGGAGTGCACAACGTGTTTCATGTATCACAGTTGAGATGATACGTGGCAGATCCTAGTCATGTATTGGATCACTCGGAGATAGAGGTGGGCCCTACTCTTAGCTATCCAGAGCAGCCAGTTGAGATTCTAGATCGGAGAGAGAAGGTGCTGAGGAACCAGACTATTCCTTTGGTGTGCGTATCATGGAGGCATCACTCTCCAGGGGAGTCTACCTGGGAGAGAGAGAGGATGAAATGCGATAGCGTTATCCATATTTGTTTGTGTCTTGAGGTATGTTATTTCCTAGTTATGTTCTGTTCATTGTTATGATTCTTTCATAGTTAGTTATGATTCTTTAGTTCTGTTCTGTTATTTTTTGGGGATAGTTTTCGTCTTTGAATTTCGAGGACGAAATTATTTTAAGGAGGGTAGACTTGTCACTACCATATTTTCTAAGAAAGGGTATTTTAGTAATTTCCTATTTAGTTAATTATTGTGCTTGATAAATAATTATTTGTTGTATTATTCAATTATTGTTAGATGTTAATTAATTATTTTAGACTTGTGTTAGTGGACCTAACTATTTTAGTTTGGACCCATGGACCAACATAAATTAATTAGTTAAACTTAGCACATTTAGAAAGTCCATTGTTAAGGAGATGGATTAAATTAATTAAATCATTAGACGAGAAGCTTCCTTCCTTAATTATTTCTTCATGAGAGGCCCCAAGGGATATATTAGATATTACAAGATAACTTGAGGGAGGGGAAATAGGGGCCGGCCTATTTAAATAGAGGGGAAAATTTCTCTTTCCTCTTTTCATTCCAAATCTAGATCTAGAATTTTCCACTACCAAATTTTCTTCATTCCCATTTTATTTTCCTACCAAATTCATTCTAATTCCTTTTCAAATCACCATTAGAGACTTGAGAAGCAAGGATCTAGAAGGAGGAAGTAAGGATCTACAAAGAGGGGCAAGGATCTACAAGTTGGAGGCAATTTCCTCTCAATTAGAGGTTTTATTGGGAATCTATCTCCCAATAGATATAATTCAATTTTTTCCCTTAAAATAGCTTCTAAATCTGAGATTTAACCCTGGAAAATTAACCCATATGCATAGACTACCCATAGGATTTGGTTTTGTGTTCATAGGAGGCCTATGGAGAAAGTTATGGTGCTTTTTATGTCAATTTTAGGAGAATTCCGAGATTGACATTTGTTGTGTGTGTCAATTAATCTTATAGATCAATTTGGCATATGTTTATGTTTTTGGGGCCAGTGTCGTGTCCACAATTGGGTACGTGTAGGTCGTATCCCAACAATTTGGTGATACGTGTTATTTTAGGGGTTTTCCCTTCGACACGGGATTTTGTACATGTCATATTTTGACACGGACACGTAGATCTATATTTGATACTTCTTATTATTCATAAATAATATATGTGATTTGTTTGTGTCCTTCGGGGTGCAATTGGATGTGTGGTGGACTCGTGTCACATGCGTATCCTAGATCTAGTGGGATACGGTGTGATACTTTCCATGTGTTGTGTATTTTTGTGTAGATCTAATTATTGTGCTTTTAATTCTTGAGTTATAATTGTGTATATATATATATATAGATATTATATATGTATTATAGTATATTTATTATAGTGTTTATTATATCATAGATCTATGTACTATATATGTACTAAGAGAATATATATATATGTAGCTTTCTTCTACATGCATTAATATATATGTTATAATATATTGTATGGATATATATGTATATGTTGTTAATATATATATGTATGTTTAATTGGGTAATTAGATTATTTATAGTTGTTATATGATTATTTATATATATATATATAGATGTATATTTATTATATATGTTGTATGTGTGTGTTGTTGCTATATTAAATATGTACATAATAATAGGAGAGGGTATGTATAGTTATTATATATATATATATATATATATATATATATATATATATATATCACCAAAATAAATAAATAAATAAATAAATAAATAAATATATATATATATATATTTAGTTTGGTGATATATATATATATATATATATATATATATATATATATATATATATATATATTGTAGATTTTTAGTGACAGAGAGTTGGCGACAGCAGCCGCTGTCCCAAAACAGCAGAAGCCGCTATAGCTAGAGGCGACGCCATTAATGACAGCAGCCGCTGTCATTAATGAGAGGCAGCAGGAGCGGGAAAAGAGGTGGCAGTAGCAACGGTTAATCGGTGACGGTTGCAAACCGTTACCAAAGAAGCAGCAGTGCAGTATTCCCACAGCAGCAGTGACAGCGGTTTCAGTGACAGCCAGAACTGTCATTAAAGGCCAGCGTATCAGAATATCTGTTTTTTAGCACAGTTTTCAGCGATGGTTGGCAGTTTTTATAGTTATATATATATAGTTTCTTATATCTATAGTACTTAGTATATATGTATATTATATATATAAGGGTAACTAGTATACCAAGGTATTGGGTATTACCTTGAGGAGACCAAGGTAAGTGGGGATACTCAAGATACAGGATTTGGGTATCAAGATTGGGATTATTATTGAGATACCAAGTTGGTTCAAAACCATGATACCTATTTTATGTGTAAATTATGAATCTATATTATTATAATTAATTGTTTGACATTATGATTGATGTTACCTTGGGAATTACGTATCCGGAGATACGGTATCCTAATATTTAAGATGTTGGTTTCTTGGCTTAGACTTTAGTATCTTGATCCAAGATTTTTGTGTTAGATTTGTGCAACCTAGAAATAGATAGTTGACCTTAGTTTGACCATAGTTGACTTTTGACTTAGAATTAACTTTTTGGCCTAGAAGTTGACTTGTTTAACTTATTCTCTTTTCGGAATCTTATATTGATATTGTATTCCATATCTAGGTCTTCGAGGCACCGAGTCAGACATCTGTGAGACTATTCATTGGACTTCAGGCGAGTACATTCTCTGATAGTTTCTCATTTATGATATCCTCTATGTTCCTTGTATCTAGTGTAGATATTCATGTTCTCTTGACACTATGGTTACACTGATTGGTATATCTGGATCTCGTCATGAGATGTTATTCCTTGGTATATGGTGCAAGTATTGTTTCATTGGTTATCTTGTACATGTACAAACACTGATTCTCGGGAAGACTAGCTATCTTCTTGGGGAATCTCGTGACATAGCATACCGTGGTTGGATTTATTATACCAATCGGGGTGGGAAGTATTAGTATATCAATATCCCTATTGTATCAAGTACTGATTACTGAATAGTGTTGATCATATACCGCACGCATGATTAGCCAGGCTGTATTGCATCTTGCCCAAGCCGATCACATGTTAAGCTAGTACTCACACACTTAGTCATTAGTATTCTTGTTCATTGGCATATTGTTCCTTATTGTATTTATTCCAGTATTTCCTTATTGTATGTATCTCTCGTATCTATTGTGCATCTTATTTATCCACATCTATTTACTGCTACATAGTTTTTATCATTGATTAGAACTGCTGTTAGAGATGTATTCTGCTCTTTTCCTGACTGAATATATTTTTCCAGATGACACTAAGGAGTAGTACCCTACCTATTATGGACCTCAGGATGTTGTTGGTTTAGATTCTGAGACCCTGGTTCAGGAGGGACTTGTCCCAACTGAGACAGTTGACCCGAGAATTGTAGCTTCGTAGTATTCGTTGTACTGGATTTGTCTCCAGCTTATTTTGTTACTTCTTTCAGACTTATTGATGTATTATTTTAGACTCATGAGTTGTATTGTGACTATTCTATTCTTTATCTGATTCGTGCTTTCCATCTTAGATCTGTGATTGAGTATATTATTATTATTGGTGGTTCATTATATTGTTAGATAGATTATCCAGACAGCGTTCTACCGTCGATTCTGCGGCGTAGGCTGGACGGTATTTCTGACTTGTACCCTTACACCGGGCGCGGGTCGTAACACATTTTTAGTGGTGGCCCATGTAGGTCAAGCTTCACAAAGTATGTGATGTCGTAGTAGTGCGACAATTTAGTTGTACTACTGCGAGCCTGCGATAGGATATAGGATATAAGCTGAGATACTCAATCACATTTAGGAAAATTCTTTTGATTCAACTATTCTTCTTTGATATTGATACTTGATCTCCAAACTTGTCCTTTCCTTGAATGTCTTAGATCGTGTGCTATATTGATTCTTATTCCGTCTTTTTATGAGACATACTCGGAGATACTTGCGGAGGCACACAAGGTTGAGCGAGAGTTGGGTTTGAAGCCCAAGAGAGACCGTAATTCTTTTCTGGGGGCCAACGACAATGCAATATCTGCCAAACGTCCTCATTTCCAGTCCAGGTCTTTCCAGCAGCCACAACAGAACCAGACTCCAGCTAGGGCATCTTTTTACCAGGCACCTCAGCAGCAGAAACATTTACAGCAAGCTCCATGCCACTACTACAAGAAGCCCGGCCATATCTGGGAAGTTTGCAGGAGGAGGTTAGGAGTTTGTTTGTATTATGGTACTGAAGGGCATCAATCGAGGGAGTTTCCTCGTCGTGCAGTTCAGGGAGAAGCTTCAGCTCTGAGGGCACAGACGAGACCACTTGCAGCACAGCCGAGGGGACCCTTCCGACACAGCAGCAGCGTTTTGTCCAGCATCAGCAGCAGGGAGGTGCTCGGCAGGGACGAGTGTTTGCTATGACCGTCGAGGAGGATGAACCCACCGGAGATGTCATCGCAGGTTCTATTCTTCTTGATTCCATTCCAGCTTTAGCTTTGTTTGATAGTGGTGCTTCCCATAGTTTTATATCTGTTTCTTTTGCTCTGAAGCATGGTTTGGTAGCTGAGTCTTTGCCTAGGACTTGCAAGATCATGACCGGGGGAGGCATTATCCTGGTTAATGATATTTGCAAGGATCGAAGAGTTACTTTGGGAGGCCAGGAGTTGAGTGCGTGTCTACTTGTAATGTCACTTCCGAGCTACGACATTGTACTCGGGATGGATTGGTTCAGTAGGCACCGTACTAGCATAGATTGTAGAGGAGGTAGAGTTTTGTTTGGTCCGCCAGGATAGCCAGAGTTCGAGTTTGCTAGGAGCTGCAGAGCAGGAAGAAGGCATTATTTGTGGAGCTATGGTGGAAGACAAGGAGTTGCCACATCCGTTGATAGCAGAGTTCTTGGATGTATTTCCTGAGGAATTGCCAGGATTGCCGCCAGATCAAGATATTGAATTTTCTATAGACTTGGTGCCAGGTACAGAACCAATTTTGTAGCATGTCTATAGAGTAAACAACAACGAACTGGCCGAACTAAAGAATCAGGTGGACGAATTGCAGGATAAGGGGTTTATCAGATCGAGTTTTTCACCATGGGGAGCCCTGGTATTGTTTGTACCGAAGAAGGATAGATCAGTGCGCATGTGCATTAATTACAGGGCTTTGAATAATCTCACTATCAAGAATAAGTATCATTTGCCACTGATTGATGATCTGTTTGATCAGTTGAGTGGTGCGAAGGTGTTTTCTAAGATAGATTTGAGATCAAGCTACCATCAGGTGAAGGTAAAGCCGGAGGACATACCGAAGACTGCTTTTAGGACTCGATATGGTCAGTACGAGTTTATGGTGATGCCGTTTGGTTTGACTAATGCACCGACGGTATTTATGAACTTGATGAACAAGGTGTTCCACCAGTACCTTGACAAGTTCGTGGTGGTGTTCATCGACGACATACTCATATACTCGAGGACACCGGAGGAGCATGAGGAGCATTTGAGGATTGTGTTAGATGTGCTAAGGAAAGAGAAGTTGTATGGGAAGTTGTCCAAGTATGAGTTTTCTTGGACAAGGTGGAGTTCTTGGGGCATGTTGTGACTGGTGATGGTATTTCAGTGGATCCGAAGAAGATTTTAGCAGTGGAATCTTGGAAGACTTCGAGTTCAGTAGCAGAGATCAGGAGTTTCTTGGGATTGGTAGGCTACTACAGGATGTTTGTGCAAGATTTTTCGAGAATCGCCGAGCCGATGACCAGACTCACAAGGAAGGATGTGGAGTTTGTTTGGACGGGGGATTGCCAGGTTGCTTTTGAGGAGTTGAAGAAGAGGTTGACATCTGCTCCTATTTTGACGTTGCCATCAGGGTCCGGAGGTTTCACTATTTACAGTGATGCATCGGGAAAGGGTTGGGTTGTGTTCTTTAGCAGCATAGAAAAGTGATTGCCTATGCATCCAGACAATTATGTCCTCATGAAAAAAACTATCATACCCATGATTTGGAGTTGGCAGCAGTTATCTTCGCTCTGAAGTTGTGGAAATATTATTTGTACGGAGAGCGTGTAGAGATCTTCACAGACCACAAAAGCTTGAAGTATGTTTTCACGCAGAAGGAGTTGAACATGAGGCATCGTTGGTGGTTGGAACTGATGAATGATTTTGATATCTCTTTGCAATATCATCCTGGGAAAGCCAATGTAGTTGCCGATGCTTTGAGCAGGTATCCGATAGCTATATTCTTGACACATGATCGATATTTATTGGAGGACTTGGAGAGCTTGGATATTGAGGTGATTGTTCCTGGTGGTGCTATGCAGATGTGGGGATTGCAGATATATTCAGATTTGATGGACAGGATCAAGGCAGCACAGTATGAGGATGTATCTCTGAGGAGTATCAAAGCTCAGGTGAGAGCAGGATTGGAGGATGATTTCACTATTACAGAGGATGGATCTTTGAGGCATGGAGTTAGATTATGTTCCTAGTGGGAAGCTGCGTGAGGAGGTGTTGCAGGAAGCACATCGCTCTCAGTATTCCATGCATCCAGGTGCTAATAAGATGTATCAGAATATGCGAGAGAGTGTGTGGTGGTATGGCATGAAGAGGGAAGTGGCACAGTTTGTATCCAGATGCTTAGTGTGCCAGCAGGTGAAAGCCGAGATGTAGAGGCCAGGAGGTTTACTTCAGCCATTACCCATTCCAAAGTGGAAGTGGGAACACATTACTATGGATTTTGTGTCCGGACTTTCACGGTCTCCAGGAGGAAAAGACGCGATTTGGGTCATCGTTGATAAGTTGACCAAGTTGGCCCACTTCTTCCCTTTCAAAGTGGGTTTGTCTACGGAGAAGCTGACAGAGATGTGTGTGAGGCAGATTGTTAGGATACATGGAGTTCCCGTCAGCATAGTCTCGGATCGGGATAGTCATTTCACTTCTCATTTCTGGAGGAGTTTGCAGGAGAGTTTGGGCACTCAGCTCAAATTCATTACTGCATATCAACCCCAGACAGATGGGCAGTCAGAGAGGACCATTCAGACTCTCGAGGATTTGTTGCGCACTTGTGTACTAGATTTTGGGGGTTCTTGGGAGGACCATCTCTATTTGGTAGAGTTTGCTTACAATAACAGTTACCAGGCCAGTATAGAGATGTCACCTTTTGAAGCTCTGTACGGTCGAAGGTGTCGTACTTCTTTGTCTTGGGACGATGTTGGAGAGAGAGTTTTGCTTGGGCCAGAGATGGTTATGGATGCAGCAGAGAAAGTTCAGTTGATCAGAGACAGACTTCGAGTGGCGCAGGACAGACAGCGGCATTGGGCCGATAGCCATCGGAGACCTTTGGAGTTTGAGGTATAGTTTAGATTTTTGTTTTGTGCTTGTTCTTGGTTGTTTGTTATATATTAAGTTCTTAAGGTGGTATTTTATTCTAGGTGGGTGGTTTGGTATTTCTGAGGATTTTTCCGACACGAGGCACGATTCGCTTTGGTGGAGGCGGCAATGTTAGTCCGCGATTCATCGGACCTTTCACTATTCTAGAGAGGGTCGGTGCAGTTGCTTATAGATTAGACTTGCCACCTACATTGGAGTGAGTGCATAACGTGTTTTATGTGTCACAGTTGAGACGATACGTGGCAGATCCTAGTCATGTATTGGATCACTTGGAGATAGAGGTGGGCCCTACTTTTAGCTATCAAGAGCAGCCAATTGAGATTCTGGATCGGAGAGAGAAGGTGCTGAGGAACCAGACTATTCTTTGGTGCGCGTCGCATGAAGGCATCACTCTCCAGGGGAGTCTACCTGGGAGAGAGAGAGGATGAAATGCGATAGCGTTATCCATATTTGTTTGTGTCTTGAGGTATGTTATTTCCTAGTTATGTTCTGTTCATTGTTATGATTCTTTCATAGTTAGTTATGATTCTTTAGTTCTGTTCTGTTATTTTTTGGGGATAGTTTTCGTCTTTGAATTTCGAGGACAAAATTATTTTAAGGAGGGTAGACTTGTCACTACCATATTTTCTAAGAAAGGGTATTTTAGTAATTTCCTATTTAGTTAATTATTGTGCTTGATAAATAATTATTTGTTGTATTATTCAATTATTGTTAGATGTTAATTAATTATTTTAGACTTGTGTTAGTGGACCTAACTATTTTGGTTTGAACCCATGGACCAACATGAATTAATTAGTTAAACTTAGCACATTTAGAAAGCCCATTGTTAAGGAGATGGATTAAATTAATTAAATTATTAGACTAGAAGCTTCCTTCCTTAATTATTTTTTCATGAGAGGCCCCAAGGGGTATATTGGATATTACATGATAACTTGAGGGAGGGGAAATAGGGGTCGGCCTATTTAAATAGAGGGGAAAATTTCTCTTTCTTCTTTTCATTTCAAATCTAGATCTAGAATTTCCCACTACCAAATTTTCTTCATTCCCATTTTATTTTCCTACCAAATTCATTTCAATTCCTTCCCAAATCACCATTAGAGACTTGAGAAGCAAGGATCTAGAAGGAGAAAGTAAGGATCTACAAAGAGGGACAAGGATCTACAAGTTGGAGGCAATTTCCTCTCAATTAGAGGTTTTGTTGGGAATCCATCTCCCAATAGGTATAATTCAGTTTTTTTTCCTTAAAATAGCTTCTAAATCTGAGATTTAACCATGAAAAATTAACCCATATGCATAGACTACCCATAGGATTTGGTTTTGTGTTCATAGGAGGCCTATGGAGAAAGTTATGGTGCTTTTTGTGTCAATTTTAGGAGAATTCCGAGATTGACATTTGTTGTGTGTGTCAATTAATCTTATAGATCAATTTGGCATGTGTTTATGTTTTTGGGGCCAGTGTCGTGTCCATAATTGGGTACGTATAGGTCGTATCCCAACAATTTGGTGATACGTATTGTTTTAGGGGTTTTCCCTCCGACACGGGACTTTGTATATGTCATATTTTGACACGGACACGTAGATCTATATTTGACACTTCTTATTATTCATAAATAATATATGTGATTTGTTTGTGTCCTTCGGGGTGCAATTGGATGTGTGGTGGACTCGTGTCACATGCGTATCCTAGATCTAGTGGGATACGGTGTGATACTTTCCATGTGTTGTGTATTTTTGTGTAGATCTAATTATTGTGCTTTTAATTCTTGAGTTATAATTGTGTATATATATATATAGATATCATATATGTATTATAGTATATTTATTATAGTGTTTATTGTATCATAGATCTATGTACTATATATGTACTAAGAGAATATATATATATGTAGCTTTCTTCTACATGCATTAATATATATGTTATAATATATTGTATGGATATATATGTATATGTTGTTAATATATATATGTATAGATGTATATTTATTATATATGTTGTATGTGTGTGTTGTTGCTATATTAAATATGTACATAATAATAGGAGAGGGTATGTATAGTTATTATATATATATATATATGCAGATTTTTAGTGACAGAGAGTTGGCGACAGCAGCCGCTGTCACAAAATAGCAGCAACCGCTGTAGCTAGAGGCGGTGCCATTAATGACAGCAGCCGCTGTCATTAATGAGAGGCAGCAGCAGCAGGAAAATAGGCGACAACAGCAACGGTTAATCGGTGATGGTTGTAAACTGTCACCAAAGCAGCAGCAGCAGCAGTGACCGTGGTTTCAGTGACATCCAGAACTGTCACTAAAGGCCAGTGTATCAGAATATCTGTTTTTCAGCACAGTTTTCAGCGACGGTTGGCAGTTTTTATAGTTATATAATTATATACTTATATATATATATATATATATATATATATATATATATATATATATATATATATATATATATATATATATATATATTGCTTGTTTCTTATATCTATAATACTTAGTATATATGTATATTATATATATAAGGGTAATTATTATACCAAGGTATTGGGTATTACCTTAAGGAGACCAAGGTAAGTGGGGATACTCAAGATACGGGGTTTGGGTATCAAGATTGGGATTATTATTGAGATACCAAGTTGGTTCAAAACTACGGTACCTATTTGATGTTTAAATTGTGAATCTATATTATTATAATTAATTATTTGATATTATGATTGATGTTACCTTGGGAATTACATATCCGGAGATACGGTATCCTAATATTTAAGATGTGGGTTTCTTGGCTTAGACTTTAGTATCTTGATCCAAGATTTTTGTGTTAGATTTGTGTAACCTAGAAATAGATAGTTGACCTTGGTTTGACCATAGTTGACCATAGTTGACAATAGTTGACTTAGAGTTGACCATAGTTGACTTTTGACTTAGAATTGACTTTTTGGCCTAGAAGTTGACTAGTTTAACTTATTCTTTTTTCAGAACCTTGTATTGATGTTGTATTCCATATCTAGGTCTTCGAGGCACCGATTCAGACATCTGTGAGACTATTTATTGGACTTCAGACTAGTACATTCTCTGATAGTTTCTCATTTATGATATCCTCTATGTTCATTGTATCTAGTATAGATATCCAAGTTCTCTTGACACTATGGTTACACGGATTGGTATATCCGGATCTCGTCATGAGATGTTATTCCTTGGTATATGGTGTATATGGTGCAAGTATTGTTTCATTGGTTATCTTGTACATGTACAGACACTGATTCTCGGGAAGACTAGCTATCTTCTTGGGGAATCTCGTGCCATAGCATACCGTGGTTGGATCTATTATACCAGTCGGGGGTGGAGAGTATTAGTATAGATATGTGATCAATATCCTTATTGTATCAAGTACTGATTACTAAATAGTATTGATCATATACCGCACGTATGATTAGTCAGGCCGCATTACATATTGCCCAAGCCGATCACATGTTAAGCTAGTACTCACACACTTAGTCATTAGTATTCTTGTTCATTGGCATATTGTTCCTTATTGTATGTATCTCTCATATCTATTATGCATCTTGTTTATCCACATCTATTTACTGCTACATAGTTTTTATCATTGATTAGAACTACTGATAGAGATGTACTCTGATCCTTTCCTGACTGAATATATTTTTCTAGATGACACTGAGGAGTGGTATCCTACCTATTATGGACCTCAGGATATTGTGGGTTTAGATTCCGGGACCCTGGTTCAGGAGAGACTTGTCCCAACTGAGACAGTTGACCCGGGAGTTGTAGCTTCGTAGTATTCTTTGTACTGGATTTGTCTTCAGCTTATTTTGTTACTTCTTTCAGACTCATTGATGTATTATTTTAGACTCATGAGTTGTATTGTGACTATTCTATTCTTTATCTGATTTGTGCTTTCCATCTTAGATCTGTGATTGAGTATATTATCATTATTGGTGGTTCATTATATTGTTAGATAGATTACCCAGACAACGTTCTACCGCCGATTCTGCGGCGTAGGCTGGGCGTTGTTTCCGACTTGTACTCTTACACCGGGCGCAGATCGTGACATACTCTTTGTAACGAAACAAGCATACATTCAATCTAGCTTTTGCATCAAAGACAAGAAATTATAAACATGACGACAAGCAAAATTATGAACGATCTTTAATTTAAGCAAGCATGGCATGGGTCTATTTATCTTTACAAATTAGCATGCGGTTCTACTCTTTCTTAAGCATGGCAAGGTTCGTTCGATAGCAGTGTTAGTATAACTAGCATGCAACATTCATTTCTATACTTAGCATGGCAATGGTTCTATCTATTTTTAGGCAAGCAGGTTCTCGTTCTATTATTCATGCAAACGTTATCTTATTAAGCAAACAAGCATTTTAGAAACTCAGATTCATTATTAAGGCGTACAAGAATCAGATAATGAAGTTATGTCCACTCACCTAGATCGGTCATCTTCTGTTTCAACAAGGAGCTCTTCAAGAAGGATTTCTTTTTGAGTCAGCAAACCGATATCTCTTGTATATAGTGCCAACGCGGAGTGGGGCACTACATACTTATCCACAAAAAAATTTTATCCTTAAAACTTCAAGGAGAAACTTTCGATATCCAGAGCAGCGATAGTCCTCATGCCTCACCATCCTCAGTCGAAAACTCTAGAAATCAATAACAAACATCAAGCAAACAGAAATCAGAAGCCATAACTCTCAAGCAATAAATCAAATCAAGAAAACTTTTATGCACATCTTTGAGAATATCTATGGACTTATTGTATGAATGCTAAGCAACGATATCAATGGACGAGGAATTATTATCTAAAAACAATAGCAAAATGGGCGTAAGGCAAGAGAATCGAGTTGCTCTGATACCATTCTGTTATGCCCTGATCCCGAAGGTCCAGATAACGCCCCCGCAGGCGTGAATTACCGCACCGCGGTGCTCCCGCGGGGCGTATGTCGTTTTCCATCGAGGTGTGTTACCGTGTGAGCCTGGGGTTGCATCCGCACAAGGCAACATCGTTAAAGTTGTGGGCTATCTTCGAATCGATCGAATACGCAGCGGAGGGACAATCTTGTAAATAATAATTTATCTAAGTATACGGGGAAAAGATCAAGGCACGAGGTTCTCTGAATACAATGACATCATTACATACATTATGTCCCTCTATACAAAAGTAGCTCAAAATATTTCGATACGGCTCAAGGCATCAAAATTAGATTTTTGGGTCTTGGGGATGAGGCACGGCTATCGCTTCCTCGGATGATCTAGTACCTGTGAACAAGCAAACTGTTGGTGGATCAGCACCTTGGAGAAAGTACTAGTGAGTATAAAATCAACGAACAGAAGCAACATTCACTAAAACCAACACTAAGTAATTATGTTAAAAAATATTATATTACTAGTGATCTTTCTAGTTTTACCTAGGTTCTTTACATGCAGTACATGAACGGACTCACATTACTTCTTTTGGAAATATTTTTGAAATTAGAGTTCATATTCAATAACATTCAAGCACACAAGATAAGCCAATTATTCTATTATCAGGGTGTGCACAGTGTGTCTCGTGAGCTATACTCAAAGACTCTAGGGACAATGCAGCGTCTAGTGGTCTATTATTCAATCAAGCAAACAAGATGAACTATCTATAAGATGTCGGTCCCCGAAAAACACAGGATCAGTAGTGGTTATCCAGCTAACTAATGACTCTTTTATCTGATGCTATTAGCAGCTGTGACTCATGGTTGCTCTTCACTAAAATACGCTCAAAATAGCAGCCGTGATCAAGGTTCAGCTCTGCACTAATAGCCACTGTCCGACCGATGCAAATGCATGAAATACTATCAGGTAAACTCTATGATGCACATGTTCATGAACAAGCAGGCTATATATATAATATTCGTGATTCTTACCCCTTGTCGAACAGTTATTCCTGCAATAGACATACAAGTTAGCAACATATGCATATATAAACAAGGTTCTCTTTTCATGTCCGTCTCTGTATCAAACATTTATGTAAGCAAGAAGACTAGCCTAGCATGCGCTCTAACTACCTGAATGCAGCTATCTCCATGAACAAGATAACTTCTCTAACTCAAACTCAAACTCAAACTCAAACGCAAACTCTTTCCAACAGAAGCACTGCCTCCCATCTAATAGCTACGCCCCTAGATCCCGTAGGACCGGAACATAAGGACGTACTATTAGTCTCACCCCATCAATCTCCATCCACCATTCTAATAGCCATGCCCCCTAGATCCTGTAGGACCGGAACATCGGGACGCACTATTAGTCTCCAAACTTGTCGTTTAGCCTCCATCCCCCGCAAGCTCCTTGATAACAAGCATATCACAATCATAACACAACGTAACAATACAAGCTTTCAATCCATCTGTCTCTTATCTAATAGCCGAACCCCCTAGATCCTGTAGAACCGGAACATCAGGGCGGGCTACTTATCTCTTCTCTAACAAGACAAGCCATTTACTCTTTGTAACAAAACAAACATACATTCAATCTAGCTTTGCATCAAAGACAAGCAATTATAAATACGACGACAAGTAAACATACGAATGATCTTTAATTTAAACAAGCATGGTACGGGTCTATTTATCTCTATAAGTTAGCATGCAGTTCTACTCTTTCTTAAGCATGGCAAGGTTCGTTCGATAGCGGTGTCAGTGTAACTAGCATGCAACATTCATTTCTATACTTTGTATGGCAATGGTTTTATCTCTTTTTAGGCAAGCAGGTTCTCATTCTATCATTCATGCAAACGTTATCTTATTAAGCAAACAAGCATTTCAAAAACTAAGATTAATTATTAAGGCGTACAATAATCAGAGAATGAAATTTTATCTACTCACCTAGATCAGTCATCTTCTGGTTCAACAAGGAGCTCTTCAAGAAGGTTTTCTTTTTGAGTCAGCAAACTGATATCTCTTGTATATAGTGCCAACACAGAGCGGGGCACTACAAGCATCCCAAATTTTAGGGAGTGGTCCTTAAAGCGTAAAATTCTGTGGATAATGCTAACCCTCTGATTTGGTTGGCGCTACGATTAAAGGCTACCCATCATGCTTTCTCCCCTTGGAGTAGAAGAACCTTCGGTGATATATTCAAAAAAACCAGATTGGCTGAAGATCGGGTTGAAAGAGAGAAGGTTGTTGCAGATCGCACGGACTCTCCGGAGTGGCAACAATCGCTTCTTCAAGTACGAGCTGCTTTATAAAATCGGATATATATCGAACATGATCCCTGAAGGCAAAAGGCCCGTATCCGTTGGGACTTAGAAGGGGATGCCAACACCAAATATTTTCATGCCTGCATCAAAAGCAACAGACAACATCTCCATATCTACCAGATAAAGGCAGCAAATGGATCCACGATTCAAGTTCAGCATGATATAGAGGCGGAAGCTAGCAGGCATTTCTCTATTCTATTTTCTAAAGAGGCGGTTGCCAGGGACAATAATTTGCTTGATTTCATCCTAAATATCATTAGTGAAGAAGATAACCAACAATTGGTTAAAAATGTGTCTGAAGTAGAAATCCTTCGCGTGATCAAGGAGCTAGATAAGGAAGCAGCTCCGGGGGTGGATGGATTCAGCGGATTATTCTTTCTGGAATGTTGGACGTTGATCAAGTCGGATCTATGGGTGGTTGTCTCTGGATTTATATAAGGCCTGTAGTACGCCAAGTCGATCTCTAATACGAATTTGGTCCTTATTCCTAAGATCCATAGTCCATCGACTTTTGCCAACTTTAGACCTATTAGCCTTTGCACGTTCGCCAACAAGATTATTTCAAAATTGATTGCTTCCAGAATGGCTCCCCTTCTTCCTAAAATTATCTCTCATGAACAAAGTGGATTCTTTCAGGCCCAAAATATCCTAGATAATATTATGCTAGCTCAAGAACTTGTCAACAAGATGGGTTTCTCCAACAGAGGCATAAATATAGCCTTAAAAGTCGACATGGAAAAAGTATACGACATAGTGGATTGGCAAGCTCTTATATGGGTGCTTCATAAACTTGGATTTTCTGAGATTTGGATAGATATTCTTTGGAGATCGGTCAGTAACACCTGGTTCTCGATTATTATTAACGGGACATCCTCTGGTTTCTTCAAAGCACACCGAGGGATCCGTCAAGGAGATCCGCTTTCCCCATCCCTTTTCATTATTGCGGCTGAAGTTTCCAGTCTTAATCTTATCAAGCAGGGCAATGCGTTGAGCATCTACAGGTTTCGGACCACGAGTGGCTGCCCCTTAGTGACACATCTATATTATGCAGATGATCTGATTATATTCTCCTCTGGAGACAAGCATGATATGCGACACATTTGCTCCACTCTTCTCAAGTATGAACACCATTCTGGCCAGAAAGTCAATAAAAATAAGTCATGTATCTACTTCCATGGGTTGGCAACTCCTCTCCACATTTTAGAGATATCCAGGATCAGCGGCTTCCGAACGCAGATCCCTCATTTCATCTATCTTGGGTGTCCTCTAGCCTGCGGGCGAAGGAATGTATCCATGTTCCTGCCTATTATCGAGAAAATTCAGAACCATATTATAGGGTGGAAGAATAATCTATTATCTAAGGGAGGTAAACTAATTCTCACCAAGCATGTGTTATGCTTGATGCCGACTTACATTATATCAGCCTGCTCGCCTTCGGCTAAGGTGCTGGATATAATTGAGAAGCTTTTATCATCGTTCATCTGGGGTCACCAACGCGGATCCAATCAAAGGAAGTGGTCCTCTAGGAGGTCCTTAGCTTCCCTCATGGCAGAGGGTGGGTGGGGGTTAAGAAGCCTCAAGGAGATGTTAGACATCCTCACAGTCAAACTCTGGTGGAGATTCAGCACCCAGTCATCGCTATGTGTTCATTTTATTAGGGCTCGATATTGTCATCTTTCTCACCCTAATGTTGCAGGTGCCAACAATGACGCATCTCGGGTCTGGTGGCATCTATTTTTGGTAGGGAGATGGGGAAAAATTCTACGAGCTTCACATAGAAAATGTCATGCCCCAATCTCCCGTAAGCTCGATCGTCCCCGCTGAACGTGAATCACCACGTTGTAGCGCTCTCGCAGGACGATCATTCTCATCGGGACATGATATCGTACGAGTCTGGAGTTGCGCTCGCACAAGGCAATATTGTCAAACATCAAAGTTATCATCGAAACGACCAAGTTGCAGCGAAAGAAAAGCATTGTGTACCAAGCACACATCATAGTATACGTAGCGAAGATCTCGATAGGGTCCAATAAAATTGCTACAAGGGAGAATGCCATAAAGGAGAATGTCACAAAGGCGATGCAACACTCTTGCTCTTTCTCTTGCCTACAAAGGTACTTACCGTTCATACATCATGTCCCGTATATCCAAGCAGCGCCACTACACCTGCGTACCTGAAATAATGTCCATAAACGTGGGTCAGTACACAGCCGTACTGGTGAGCGGGGTAACTCACTCGTCTAAACTAACACTAAGTAGAATAGTTAATGCAAACAGTTATATGATAATCTTTCTATTTGAATCATATATTCATTTTATGGAAGAGGTATGGCATGCTAAGAAAAACTGTAAAGCAGGTTAAACATGCAAGCATTTCAAATCAAGCAAATATACAAGCAGATATATCCAACTCAAATAGAAACTAGCATGCAAACTGTCATACTCAAACCCAAGCAATGCGTGAACCTATCAAATCATAATCCAAGACTCAATGTCTATCCTCAATCCATACCATAATCCAAGCCTTATTAATCCAATCATCGATATGCATACTCTTGCCGAGGAAAGGTGGCCGCCGCCTATACGAAAATTACAAACCAAACCAAAGCAAAGCAAAGCAAACCAATCTCTTATCTATCTGAAGTCACTGGCCAAGCCATAAAGGACTGATCAACGCAGTTCTACCCGATCCAACATTGAGTAGCTAGCCCGCCTGGTCGTATCAAACTGTCGGCACTGCTCCCAAGACACGTTACCATTTGTCTCCTCCATGGCCGAACGGTCCCGGTGCCCTGGAGCATATCCCGTTCGAGGAAACTAAATCCTGTGTGCAACAAGTTGTCCGTGTCCAATGCAGACACCAAGTAGGTATGATGAGAGAATCGAGCATTCTCGCCCCACCAAACGATCCTAGCCTCATCCAACCAACTATCCATAAACTTATATCCTAAGGCACCATCTCAAGTTATTCCCATAAGCACTATGCCGCTTTTACACAATGCTCCAATTGGTACAATACCCCTCACTCAGAAAACTTCGTGGCACAATGCCCCAACAGTGGCACAATGCCCTCACCGATGTAGTTGTCCGATTTTGAACCATAACTGCACTCTTTGCATGACAAAGTACCTAATTGATACTCGTGCACGGATGCACGCTCGCTCATCCGCCCGAATTGCCTTGATGTTCTAACCAAGATGATCCACTCAAGCTCCAACTGTCCAACGCAAAACCAACTTAAGCCATAAATCATATCCAACCAAATGACGCACACTCTAAGCATACCACAGTTTATTAATTTCCAAGTTCCAGTCCCAAGTGTCCAAACCATTATGTGTGTTCCATATTATTAGGCATGAAGGAGTAGAGGAGAAGGGACAGAGCCCACTCACCAAGTCTGATTTTGTTAAGCACCCTTCCTTGCAGATACGACTGATCCCTTGAACCCGTGGTCCGATGCAAAGCACGATCTACTCAATTGGTATGATCGTGCGAGCAGGCCGTGCTCTCCAAATTATTCGACCGATCGGACTAAGGAAGACGGCATCATCGCTCTAATCCTGCTATCCCGGTACTGCTCTGAACGAACATCTGATTCTATCGAACTCCGCTAGCGATCTGTACATGAAACTAACTCAATTAATACTTGTTCTCAAATCTAATAAATTAAATTGTAATCAGCTATTGCCTCATTCAATCTGACTCAGTGTAATGCATCGTGCCGTTGTAGGGCATTACATAATATACCACTTAGAATCAGGTTCATCCTCGAACCAAACCAGTTTCTATTCCTTATCGCATGTAGCTTGCCCAATTCGTATCTCTGCTCCACACAACTCACATTATCATGATCCAAACTCAGTATCTTACTTGCGCTGAACGCTCGCACAAATTTTATATTCCCACATCCTCCTTGCAGCTCAATACGAATTTCTTATATCACTTAGTTTTGGATCGTACATATATTTAAGGCATCCCTAAAATACATACAATTCAGCTCAGCTTAGCGATAGCAAATTTGGACAAGTTACAAGGGTATGTTTATGTCCGAGGCATTTATTCGCTTCACTCCTAATTGAACCAATCCCGACGTTCATTCCAACATATTCGCACAAGCGATATTCTCAAATACGATAATTTTCCACTGACGATCTTTCCACCTGACTCAAATCAGTTCGTGTTCCAACTCCATCCATCTAACTATTTCTGAATCCACACTAGCACCATCCAAACTCAACTAACCAAACTCTAGCATGACTCCAATCGCATAATATTCTGCAAGCACCGTCTCCAAATATCTTCTATTGCTCCGACCGATCATCACAACTGATATACCCTTGCTAGGCGACTTACCCATACATCAAACTATGCTTATAGATCAGCTCAGCCCAATACCTCTTCCTCAATCTCAATACCTCACTAGGTGAACGTCTATATTGAGGTTCATGTGATCCACAAAAATTTTGTCGCCATGCCATAGGGATAGTGTCGCCACGATTTCAACGTGGATACACTCACCATAATTCCTAGGTCGCGCATGGAATAGTTCGTCGTGCTGCTTCTACTACCTCGAAGCACAGGATATCACCTTCGTCTTCTGTACAAGCATGCATCCCCAACAAAGTTTTGATGCATCTTGTAGATCTGAGGCACATCTGTCCCTTCCAGTATTACAAGAATTTGATCTGAACGAGCCGTTGCTTTAACTTCACAAGCTAGTTTCACAGTCGTCAATTCATATGAATGTTATTCCCTTTCGGGGCACGGCGAGTCAGAGGAGATGCCATCTTCAAAAATCTGTGACTACGAATCTCATCAGTTAACTTAGGCCATTTCTACCATCGCTTGGATCTTCCGGCTGCATCTTCAGCTGAAGGCTATCCCAAGGATCTCTCAAATCCAACACTCAGTTACTAAGGCAAATCTCTAACATACGCTACCCACATCCACCCTCGATGTATTCCTAAATATGCCGCCACAAGGGTCGTTCTATGGGTCTATAATATTAATCTCTGATTTGGCGGTCAAGTCGCTAGGGTCAGCTGTCCCGAAGCTACGTTCGATAATTGTAAGTCATCACGATGGACAATTACTACGAACCATGCTATATCTCCTCTGCAAATCTAAGCCATAATCCAACCATGTTATCTGAACGAATTTTTGACTCCGAAAACTTTATGCACTACATCTAACGATCTGTCAACCAAACGTCGCTTAACCACCTAGAGTCTTACTATCTATCGAAGCCATAAATCAAGAACTGCGCTCGCTGAACCATCTTTCATCATTCCACCGTTCTATCTCGAATCCATCAAATTTTTTGAACTGCCAAACTTCTCGCACAACCACTTGCAATAATTCCTAAAACCATAGACTTGCTCTAACTTCTTATCCGTATACCATGTTCCACAGTGCATGTCCAACTTTTTCGAGCAGCACAATATTTTTGCTCCAACATTGCTCTCTCGTTTAGCTATCTTTAAAAGTCCATCCGCCATAATCTTTGCTCTCGTTCCATTCCTTAGTCCGTCTTGATTTCTCTATTTTTTTATTAGTCTCCACATTCTCAATAACTCGTGACTCGTACATCAGTTCCAACACAAATCTCAAATCATATCGCCTTTACTTGTTGCCTCAATCTGTCTCAGTACTGCAAGTGTTAACTTTCAATCTGACTTAACATCAACTAGACTTGCCTCATACCCGTTCACGTCTTTCGGAGAATCCGTCTACCATCGTTGCACCATTTTGCCAAATTTTACTTCCGCTAAACCTTAAGTCTAACTTCTCGAGTGCTAATATCCAAAATCCTTCAAGTCCATACGAATCCATCGTATTGCCCCTCCAAACAAGATTGTGTTTCATTTCTCAACCAACAACTCCAATGTGTTGCCAAAATTCGTAGTCCATGCTCGTTATCCTTCGATTCACCCATCGCTCGCTCAAGCGTATCCCAACTGTTCGTTCCTCATGCTCAACTCTCTTTTCTTGCATCCATGAATGCTCCAACGAACTTCCAAATCGTGTAAGCAAACTCTGATATTCAGCTTTCCGTCTGATCAATCCCCACTTATTTTCAATACTTGGTCCGCATCAATCCTTCAAATTCCAAACACGCATTCTATTGCTTGTTCCAATCTCATCCATCTCTCAAGGCCAACGATACTTCCATTGCACAAGTCCATTCTTGATTGCTCAAGTATAACGTATCGAATAATACCTGAGGCAAATTCTATTGCACCATATACCACTTGGAAATAGAGTTGCTACCGTGCTTACTCTGCGTCGACGAACGTCTATTCTAAACCGACTATTTTGGGGTGATCCTGTCGATCGCAACTCAACATTCGCTTGCTCCATGTTCTATTTCCTAACTCAGCCGATGTTCACCAACCAACTTATATTCTTGCTACCCGCATCCGTTGCAGCAATTCCATTGATGTCTATCCAAAATATTTCAATGCTACGCTCACTATGTGGTATACCATATACCACTCTGATTCAAGTCACTACTCGTATCACAATTTTCTATACTGATCCAAGATCCGTTCGAACCATCCTTTATGCATGATCCTGCCATCCCCAATTTAAGTTTAACACAAAACTCATCCAACACATGAACCATCTAACTCCTTTATCAATCACGCTATGCAACGTATGCCATGTTCCATTCTCAGTACTTCTAACTATTCTCAAACTATCCAATATTTTTGCTACACGAGCAACCCGTACAACGATCCCTTCCAAGTAATCCAACCCAATACCCAATTGTCCCTCATATTTGCTGTACGAGCAACTCATGCAATGCTATCCGGATATTCCTAAGCCAACTCAAACCTACTCAACCAATGCGATACACAAGAAACTCGTGCAATGCTCTCTGTGATATACCCAGCCAAAAATCAAACTCCATCCAACACATTCGCTACACGAGCAACTCGTGCAATAATCCATTCTCATCCGATGCTTCTACTCACAACATGTTATATAACCAATCTCGTCTGCCAACATACTGCTCCATTGATGCAACCAGAATCTTCCTGAACGATAAGCCAAACCAACACAATGATATACCTCTCAACTTGCTGCACAAATACAACAACGCTACAAAACTTGCTACACGAATGCAACAACGCCCAACGATGCTAAGTGATCTACCAAAAGCTAATAAAAGCCAACGCAACAAAGAATAACATACACCCTCAACCAACAAATATGTAGACTTATTGCATGAAACATCCAATGCGGCACCGAGTTGAGCCAAGAGCTAAATGACACGCGAAAGCTATTTAGAGTTTATGATGAAGCAAAAGACCAAGTTCGAGAAAATAAACCGGATGCTCTTATACCAATATGTCATGCCCCAATCTCCCACAAGCTCGGTCATTCCTGCTGAACGTGAATCACCATGTTGTAGTGCTCCCGCAGGATGATCATTCTCATCGGGACGTAAAGTCGTACGAGTTTGGAGTTGCGCTCGTACAAGACGATATTGTCAAACATCAAAGTTATCATCAAAATGACCAAGTTACAGCGAAAGTCAAGTATTGTGTACCAAGCACACATCAGAGTATACGCAGCAAAGCTCTCGATAGGGTCCAATGAAATTGCCACAAGGGAGAATGCCACAAAGGAGAATGCCATAAAGGCGATGCAACACTCTTGCTCTTTCTCTTGCCCACAAATGTACTTTCCGTTCATACTTCATGTCCCGTATATCCAAGCAGCGCCACTACACCTGCGTACCTGAAATAATACCCACAAATGTGGGTCAGTACACAGCCATACTGGTGAGCGGGGTAACCCACTCGTCTAAACCGACACAAAGTAGAATAGTGAATGCAAATAGTTATATGGTGATCTTTTTACTTGAATCCTATATTCATTTCATGGCAGAGGTATGGCATGCTAAGAAAAACTGTAAAGCAGGTTAAACATGCGAGCATTTCAACTCAAGCAAATATATAAGCAGATATATCCAACTCAAAAGGAAATTAGCATACAAACCGTCCTACTCAAACCCAAGAAATACATAAACATATCAAATCACAATCCAAGCATCAATATCCATCCTCAATCTATACCATAATCCAAGCCTTATTAATCCAATCATCGATATGCACACTCTTGCCGAGGCAAGGTGGCCACCACCTACACAAAAATCACAAACCGAACCAAAGTAAAGCAAACTAACTCTTATCTATATGAAGTCACTAGCCAAGCCATAAAGGACTGATCAACTACAGTTCTACCTGATCCAGGGCTGAGTAGCTAGCCCGCCTGGTCGTATCGAACTGCCGACACCGCGCCCAAGGCACATTACCATTTGTCTCCTCCATGGCCGAACGGTCCCGGTGCCCCGGAGCATATCTCGTTCGAGGAAACCAAACCCAGTATACAACAGGTTGTCCGTGACCAATGCAGACACAAAGTAGGTATGAAAAGAGAATCGAGCATTCTCGCTCCACCAAACGATCCTAGTCTCATCCAACCAACTATCCATAACTATTCTCCAACTTATATCCCAAGGCACCATCTCAAGTTATCCCCATAAGCACTATGTCGCTTCGATACAATGCTCCATTTGGTGCAACACTCCTCGCTCAGAAAACTCCGTGGCACAATGCCCCAACAGTGGAACAATGTCCTCATCGATGTAGTTGTCCGATTTTGAACCACAGCTGCATGCTTTGCATAACAAAGCGCCCAACTGATACTCGTGCACGGATGCACGCTCGCTCGCCCGCCTGAATTGCCTTGATATTCTAACCAAAATGATCCACTCAAGCTCCAAATGCCCAACGCAAAACCAACTCAAGTCACAAATTATATCCAACCAAACAACGCACACTCTAGGCATGCCACAGTGTAGTGATTTTCAAGTTCTAGTCTCAAGTGTCCAAACCATTAAATATATTCCATATTATTAGGCATGAAGGAGTAGTGAAGAAGGGACAGAGCCCACTTACCAAGTCTGATTTTGTTAAGCACACTGCCTTGCCGATACGGCTGATCCCTTGAACCCGTGGTCTGATGCAAAGCACGATCTACTCAATTGGTATGACCGTACAAGCAGATCGTGCTCTCCAAATTATTCGACAGATCAGACTAAGGAAGGCGACATTATCACGCCAAATCATGCTATCTTGGTACTGCTCTGAATGAACATCTGATTCCATCGAACTCCGCTAGCGATCCGCACATGAAACCAACTTAATCAATACTTGTTCTCAAATCCAACAAATCAAAATATAATCAGCTATTGCCTCATTCAATCTGACTCAGTATAATACACCGTGTGGTTGTGGGGCATTAAAGAAAATGGGTTCTCGGACCCTTTCTTGGAAAATTGGACGGGTCTGGGTTTACTCTCTCTGCTTCAGGATATCGAGAGTGTTAGCCAGATCAGGCATTTGCAAAATGGTGATGGAATATGGAACTTGCCCAGATCAGTCGCATTCTTGTGGGCTGTTCAAGCAGCTAACATCGCCTTATCGGGAGGGAGGGATATGCTAACTTGGAGACTTTTGACCAGTGGAAGCTTTTCTTGCAAATTGGCGTGGAGCATGATCAGGAAGATTAGAGGGGAAGACGTGGTCCTCAAGTGGGGATGAAATAGTTGCATTCCCCTCAAATGGTCTATTCTATTATATTCTATTCTGAAGGGTTATAAAGAGGCAATTCCTATCAGATGACATCCTGGTTTCCATGGGATACTCTCTCGCCTTGAAATGTATTTATTGTGCCGACCCGACAGAGGAAACGCTGGATCACATATTCTTCTCATGTCCTGGTGCGCGCTATGTGTTAGATTTTTTCTTTCAATTTATCCAGATTGAGGATGTGGCGAGGACTCTTCGGACTTTAGTTTCTCAGTGGGGTATGGCGCCAAAGTTCCATCTTAGGAAGATTATTTTATGTGCGGTGGTTTGGGTCTTATGGAAGAATAGGAATAAAGCGATCTACGAGGGTTATTTCTTCTTTCCCGACCAATTAAAGATGGAATCCATCAGGCAGATCCACAGAGTGGTGGTTAACTGTAAGCATTTGGTTGAGGAGGAGAGGATTTGGGTAGATAGGATGTGTGTGCTTTAGGGTATTTAGTGGTCAGTTCTTGTTGAACCTGGAACAATTTTCTTTTTGGGTCTATGGGGATGATTTACTTTTCTTTTTGTTGGGTTCATATTGAACCGGGTTTAGAGCTTTGTGCTCATAGTTTTGTAACCTATTTTGATCTCGTTATATATATATATATATATATATATATATATATAAGCATTGCTAGTCCGGTGGTAGAAATATGTGTAGGACCATTAGGGCAACTCTAGAGGGAGGGTGAATAGAGTGGGTGTGTGCAGCGAAAATAATAAACCCCAATTAAAAATTAAGCTACATAAAAGCCAGTATATATACCAACATATATATCAATTATGAATATGCAGTAAAGCAAGAGTTGAGAAGAGGAAACGTAAATACTGTAATTTTATCCTGGTTTTTCTCTGAGAGGACTAGTCCATCCCCGAGAACTCTTGCTCAGAGTAGTATCCACTATAATCACCAATAATGAATCACAAGCTTTGATCTGAAGGCTTGCAAACTTCTTACAACATCGAGCTTTGATTCGAAGTCTGGAAAGACTTCATACGTGCGTTTGATCCGAAGGGCATGCCGACTTCAAACACTAGAGAACTTGACAAACCAAGCTATTTACAACTCGATCAGACTTCCAAATTAGAATTACGTTGGTACTAGAAGGCTGAGAGTTGATCTTGGGAATGAAGAAGGTTTGTAGCTCAGGAAGATAGAGATATGAAAGTGAGTGAATGAGTTAATAAGAATGTAGAATTCAATCTCTATTTATAGGATTTTTCTGAACCGAGTTTGGGCCGAGTTCGGATGTCCAACGTTCAGAAAATCGAACGTTAGAATCATGGTCTCACGGAGTAACATTGCAAACTGGGTCTGAGGGTGACCGAGTTCGTCCCGAGTTCTGTCCGAAATCTGTTGGTCTATTTCCAGATTGTTGGGTCCATGTTTGGTTTGGTTCAGGCTGTTTTGAGTGGACTATGTTCTGGTTTAATATGGGTTTGAGTTTTCTAGTGCCAATACGAACCCGATGTACATTTTGTCCTAGACTCAATGAATATTAAATACAGACTTAATAACACAGCTTGTAGACTTGTTGCAATATGTCTTCAGCGAAGTAACGGAGATGCAACGATTGTCATTTTATGTGCCATATCGAGTCATATTAGATCATAGTTAGTCGATTATCGAAATCAAGTTAACGGTTACCCATTTGGGCCAACAATCTTTCCTATTTTGATAATTGGCAAATTGTGATCGATACATCAATATTTATACATTGGCATAGATCTTTGAAAAGTACAAGGCTCCCCAGTAATTTCTGAATGACGGCATAGGCGCATCATCGGTCCTTGTCTTCTCCTGTATTGCTTCTTCCATCCTTTTGTACTTGTCATGCATATCAGTCCTTTTTTTCCCTTTGTTATTTCATCAAAATGATATATCTCATGGAGCAAATATAGACAATATACGAAACACAAAGTGAAGAAAAAGAAGACATAATTATAAATTATAGATACTATTTAATGACATAAATGAATAAATTTCTGTCAAAAGTTATTAAAAAAAATCTATCCGGGTATCCATGATTCATGCATTTGAACTTAATTACTTTAGCATGTTATATGAATATTCTTTAGATAAACATGAATGTAAAGGAGAGAACCAAAATCCTTGAGAATAAAATATTCAGATGACTTGAATGCTCTCCTACAAAGTATGACCTATCTAAATAAAGATAATTATGAACTTTTACAGATACTCCATATACTATGAAAACAATAAAAAAAAGCTTTAATAGTGCAAAATATGGAAAGATATAGCCTAGAAAATATATCAATTATAACTAGAATATCATCAGCATCAATTTCTACTAAAGACTGAGCCAATACCTACTGATCGTCACTAGTAATTTTAAATGCCAAGTTAAAACTAGAAATTTTAGTTCTTGATGATAACAGTTGCCACTTTAAGTCAAAAAGTAGACATTGAATTCATTGTTGTCTTCGGAACAATAAATTACAAAAAAGACCTTAACAAATCATGATGCTATAAAGTGTCGATCATCTTGGGTTAGCTATAGGGGCTAGATCCCAGCTAGCGGTGGTCCGAAGACACTTAAGTACCGTATCACTTAGGCTATTTACACCTTTTTGACAAAAGGGCCCTTTCGTCTTATACCCAAAATAATTTTTACTATTACAAAACTTAAATTTAAAATAATTTCAAGCAATTTAAGTCTTCATACATCATTCATTCAGAATTCCTAATTCTTGACAAATAAAGTTGAGGCGATACTTGGCTAGGGGATTAGTAAAGATATCAGCAAAATGATGTTCAGAGTTAACAAAAGAATTAAGAAAATATCGTAAATCTTATTTCACAAAGATAAAAAATATATATACTTGAAAAATATGCACTAAATAAATAAGATGATCTAAGAACATAGGATTCAAATCCATATTTAGTCATGTGCAATAGTCAATAAAATATCTAAAAACACTCAACCACTAGTCATGCTAGATGAAATAATAAGAATTAACTAAGCATACTAGTATCATAAGTCTCATATTAACAATTGAAAAATTAAAGACATGCTTGATTCTATAATTTAGCCAGTTAGGAAGAAAATGTTTTTTTTATGTTATGTAACCAAAGTAGCTTTTGTTACTATACTTATGTTGGTGCAATTGCTTAGAAGATAACATCTGTAGCTTTGCAACCACAAACATTCTCCTTGATGCTAAATCCCGACACAAGGTGTTATACCTACTTCATTAGGTAAAAACTTTGGTATCCAAGATTTGGATCCATATTTGTTAGCTTTTGGTATCCACATAAACTCGTTAATACTAACCAACTGTTTAATACTACACTATTATAAAATGTGTCCTTGTAGACCACAGTAATGACATGTAGCATGGACATAAGTGTTAGAAATAGTGTGGTGAATATGACTATGTGAAGTGGTACATTGTGTCTTGCGTGGATATTTGTAATAAAATGCATGATTAGAAGGTTTTACCTTCATGGGTGGTGTCTTATGAGTGTCCTTGGGTTTTGAGTGACATGTGTTAGATTGGGAAGCAGTCTGTGCAGACTGTTTTCCTAATATAATTTTTAACCTTTTGGAGGTGTCATATAACTCAGTATATCTAGCAGTTAAGACATCAATTCTAATAAGAGCACAACTATTTTTCTTCTTCTCTATCATAAAATCTTCCATGAGCTTGGCATAGTCCTTGTCTTTCTGTTCAATACCCAATAAAGCTTTATGCAAGTTTAATCTAATAATAGGCAATTCATTTTTGTCACTAGTAGATTGTGTCTCTCTAATACCATCTAAAAGTTTAGACAATCTATTAATCTCCTGCTTGTGTGCTTTGAGTTCCTTCTTAGTGTCCTTGTGTTTATCCAAAAGTGTCTTATGGTCATTAAGAAGATCACTAAAAGTATCATCCAATTCATCAAAAGTAAAGTCATCATATAGAGGGTTTGCAAATACCTGATCAAATGCCATTAAGCATACATTTGATGCATTTTGTGATTGATCATCGTCTGAATTGCTGGCTTTGCTTTTATGTTGAATGCTTGTATTGTAACTTTCTTCTACTTCTATATCGCTAGTTTCTTCTTCATGCCTGTACTCATAAGTAGCTTCAAGAAGTTTCCAGATCTCATATGAGGTTGTACAATAAAAATACGATTAAATTCATTATTGTCTAAAGCAAAGTAAAGAGGATTAATTACTTTTGCATCAAGACTAGCTAATCTTTTTTCTTCTTCCATGTAGTCATAATAAGATTTGTTAACAATATTGGAAGTAAGAGGAGAAATAATAGTAGTTTTTTTGTAAACTTCAATAACATTAATCCATACGTCAAAACCAAGTGATTTTAAGTAAAAGCCTATCCATATTTTCCAATAAGTGTAATTGTTTCTATCAAAACGTGGAGGTCTATCTATGGATTGTCCTTCTTTTGTAAAGTTAGCCATGAGTATTCCAGATTGTATAAAATAAGCACAGTTTAATGAAAACCTACTCTGATACAAATTGTAGGACCGTTAGGGCAACTCTAGAGGGATGTGAATAGAGTGCGTGTGTGCATCAAAAATAATAAATCCCAATTAAAAATTAATCTACGTAAAATCAGTATATGTACCAACAAATATATCAATTATGAATATGCAGTAAAGTAAGAGTTGAGAAGAGCAAACACAAACACCGCAATTTTATCCTGGTTTCCCTCTGAGTGGACTAGTCCAGGCCCGAGAACTCTTGCTCGGAGTTGTATCTACTATAATCACCAATAGTAAATCACAAGCTTTAATCCGAAGGCTTATAAACTTCTTAAAACATCGAGCTTTGATCCGAAGGCTCAAAAGACTTCACATGTGCATTTGATTCGAAGGACACACCAACTTCAAACACTAGAGAACTTGACAAACCAAGCTTTTTACAACTCGATCAGACTTCTAAATTGGAACCGTGTTGGCACTAGAAGGCTAGGAGTTAATCTTGGGAATGGAGAATGTTTATAGCTCAGAAAGATTGAGATATGAAAGTGAGTGAATGAGTTAATAAGAATGTAAAATTCAATCTCTATTTATAGGATTTTTCTGAACCGAGTTTGGGCCGAGTTCGGATGCCCAACGTTCAGAAAATTAAACTTTAGAATCCTGGTCTCACGGAGTAACGTTGCAAACTGGGTCTTAGGGTGACCGAGTTTGCCCCGAGTTCTGTCTGAACTCTGTTGGTCTGTTTCCAGAATGTTGGGTTCAGGTTTGGTTTGGTTTGGTTCAGGCTATTTTAAGTGGACTAGGTACTGGTTTAATATGGGTTTGAATTTCCTAGTGCTAACACGAACCCGATGTACATTTTGTCCTAGACTCAATGAATATAAAATATAGAGTCAATAACACAACTTGTAGACTTGTTGCAGCATATCTTCAGCGAAGTAACGGAGATGCAACGATTGTCATTTTATGTGCCATATTGAGTCATATTAGACCATAGTTAGTCGATTATCGAAATCGAGTTGACAGTTACCCATTTGGGCCAACAATATGAGGCATCCTCCCATAGGTTGTGGGCTCAATCCTTGGGAGAAGCATTTAGTTTCCTAGTGGTGGAATTAAATGGAGCAGCTGGTGGGGAGGAAATTTGTGTAGACATTTTTAAGCAATATTTTCATTTCGGCATGCATCTTATCATATGCATTATCAATTATCACACAAATTTGTAGCGAGAAATTTGGTGTAGACATTTTTACATGAGTCTTATCTATCTACATATAAAAATATTTCTAAATCAGGGTTTGGATCTTATACTAATTTGACACGAAACAAAGAGTTAAAGGACGCGAAACGAAAACCTAAAGGAAATAAGATTTTTATGAAATTAAAATTTTATGAAAAATAGGACGCGAAAGATTTAAATAAAATGTGAACAATTAACTATTATAGATTTATTACAAAAATTATAATAGAAATACAAGAATAATAATTAGGAATTCCTGAATGGCATGTGTAGAAGCATAAAAAATACGCTGGGAGGATCTACACAGCCTCTTGATGCAGAGCAGCATAAAAAGAGGCCTTCAGAGCCATCAAGCGTGCAACAGAGCTTTTTCCGCTAAAACACAGCATGAAGTATAAGCTCAAAGGACCATCCGCGTAAGTGCAGTACGTCCAAGCCGCTCCAGCGTAAGACAGAGTTCTTCATCGCCTCCATGGCGTAAAACTCAGCCGCTCTCAAAGCAGCGTTAATGCGTACGAGGAACGCTTCGTCTTCCTCGAAATGAACTTTTCAAGTCACGCAGTGAACCTGGCCTCTGACTCCTGACAAAAAGTGCTGCACGGCTACCCAAACGACAGCTGGAAACGATGGCAGACCCCTCGGGACGCTCCCCATAGTATGATGGCGGATCTCGGTATTTAATGCAGAGGATTTGGTTAAAATATCACCAAACCATCGGTTACCAAAGCCCCCCCAGCGTAAACCGCTCTTTTGCGTATAAGGGAATACGTCGCCTTATTTTACACAGGCAAACATGAGCTATTTTACGCTCCGTAGTAGACAAACCGCCTGCCACATCAAAAGCTGCACTTCGTACAGGGCCCGAGGCACGTCTCTACGTCAAATTGCACAGAACGGTGACAGTTTCCCTCAGGACACGTCTCTGCGACGGATGCACAGAAGGGCTGCAGACCTTCAAAACACGTCTCTGCATTTAATGCACAGGATGGTGGCAAATCTCTGTAAGAGATTTGATTATACCTTCAAAAGCCGTAATTCCGGCAAAGACGTCCACATCAACACTCTGGCACGGTACGCAGCGGCTTCCACGCCCATTCAGGATCTGTGCTCATTCGGCTTCAAACGCCCACTCAGTCTCTACGACCATTCGGCTTCTATGCCTGTTCGGCTTCTATGCCTGTTCGACTTCTATGCCTGTTCGGCTTCTATGCCTATTCGACTTCTACGCATGTTCGGCTTCTATGCCTACTTTGGCTTCTAAGCCAAGGGTGACAGTCATTTGGCTTCTACGCCAACCTCTTCTACACGAGGGATACCTACCTACGTGGCTTCTACGCCGTGATCTTCGTAGCAGATATACGCGTTTTGTCCCCTTAGTTGGACACGCGTCACATGCTCACTCAAAAGGTCATTTATACGCAGGCATTGGTTATTTTAACCGTTGTGTAAAAGGGTGTTGTACTGTCCACTCCTCGGTTGTTACACCGACGGAGTGGTCACTGTCACCAAAACTCTATAAATAGAGATCCCTATCAATGGGGAACAAGGTCAACAATTTGGAAGATCGAACAAGGTCAGAGAATTGGTAAAAAAGAGAGTGAGAGAGAAGGAGAGAAGAGTCCGGAGCTCAGGCGAAGAGTAGGGATCGACGACTTTGGCATCGTGCGTCCACCCTCTCCTGCAACCTTCGAAGCTGCTTCCTGTCTTCTATGGCACTTCTTCAACATCGTGTGGTCCAAGGGCTAAAGTGATCGACTGCATATCAGACACCTATAGCAATATCTACCCAGATTAAATAAATTATACTCCCGCATCCTCGTATAGGATCAAATTGTACAAGTTTGTTTGTAAACCAAAGGGCACGGGTCTCGTATAAACCCTGTCATTGAAATACACTTTTATTCTTTCGTTTAATACCACAAACAAGATGGCGACTCTGCTGGGGAACTCTTTCTCTTATGACGAGGAAGCAATTGCTCAACACAATGCGGTATCTGTATGAACCGCAAAGAAGACACTGGTCGTCCAATTCGACCAATCTGCCTACGAAGACATGCTTTGAACCGGGGATAGCTCTCACTCTCTCTCCGTCCATGACAACAGGAAGCTGCGCAAAGTGTGGATGCCCAAGACATCCTCCGCCGTTCCTGTGGACTCTCCGATCTCTCCGATCTCTCCAATCTCTCCGACCAATGAGGTGGTAGCATCGCTCCCTCCGTGCCCCACATGTAAAATTCAGTCTCCCGCTACGCGCGGTACAGACAAAACTTCGGGCAAAGCCTCAGCGCTAACCCAGGAGTATCCACTGTGCTTTACACGCAGAAATCAGTCTCCCGCTACGCGCGGTACAGAAAAAACTTCGGGCAAAGCCTCAACGCTAACCCAGAAGTATCTACTGCGCTCTACGCATAGGAACCAGTCTCCCGCTACGCGCGGTACAGACCAAACTTCTAGTGATGCCTCAGCGCCAGGACAGAAGTACAAATCACGCTCCAGGCGCAAGACAACATCTGACCTCTACGAGGAACCAGATGAACACCGTAATTTCCGTGAAGGAAAGCAGGCAGCGAAATACTCGACTCCTCGGCCGTTACGCCAGTGAAGGAGCAATCTGCCTACCCTCCGGATTACGCGGGAAGCCGACGGCCAACTGAGGACCTTTCCAGCTTTACGCTAGACTGAACGGATCTCCAAGTTACGCCCGGCATAGTCCCTCGGCATAAAACAAGCTCAGATTGCGGAAAGACACCCTCCCAGGGGATTATCTGCCGCCCAGATGGCCAACCTGTTGTATACAGGTGGTATAGGGAAAACTGGGGTGCCCAATCTCCGCGTACCCGCTGATAGGAATAGAAGATACAAGCCTTCGTCTTCCTCTTCGGCAAATCCTCTTGACCTGCGTACCCATCTAATCCAAAAAGACAAAGACACGAGTCGTAAACAGGTTTTAGAACCCCTAACCATCAAAAGGGGAGAGATCGTATGGGAAGATGCATCAACATCTAATGTCATCATGATATATGAACCATATGAAGATGATGCCTTTATTGTCCCTCCTACCCACGGCGATCAGCATCCAATAGCCTTCAAACACAAGCAGAACGGTCCGGTTGAACAGGAAGAATTCTGTGAGCCTGAGAGTGGAAAAATACAAATCCATAGGTATAGCCCACAAGCTTTGAAGATTATACAGAACATGGGTTATAATTTGAAATCAAAGCAAGGCCTCAACTATGGAAAGGGTAGACGAACACCATTGTAGGGTAATTCTCGCCATCAACAAGCTCGTTTCGGATTGGGATATGCTGCTAATCCCAAAACTTCAAAATCTAATCCTGTACGACCAGAGACAACTCCTACTGAATCAGTTTCTACGACCGGGGACCACAGCATGTCTGGGGGTAACTCGCCTCGACGAAACAAAGCAGCGTCCAAGGCTAGGGGCAGAATATCCACAGGATCCAAAGATGGCGCAACAACGGCTATCTTCCCGGAAGACCGTGAAACTCAGGCATCAAAAGCCCCACGACCAAAAGGAACTTTCTCCTTCAAAGAAGATGACATAATTGAAATCTTCAATATATTAAGGAAGGAACGTAAGCTCCAGCTACCCGACATCAGATATCCTGAGAGGGTCGGCAGAATCGATGACCCAGATTATTGCCTCTTCCATCGGTTCACTCATCACCCTACGAGGGCCTGCTATGTGCTAAAAAGGAGAATTCAGGAATTAATCGATGCCAAGGTCATCACTCTGCGTCTATGAAAAACAAGGGAACGGTCACTACGACAGAGTAGCAGATATGTGCCTCCCTCCCCGATGGAGTCACAATCACAAAGTTTGTCATGTTCATATTACCTCTGAATAAACTTTCGACCATCAATTATCATGTCCATATTACCTCTGATATCGATTATCGCCTACACTTAACATTCGTACTTAAATTCTAAAGTACGCCAGTAATGTTAAGTCCACAAAAATTGCCATATCCATATTACCTCTGAGCAGATATGTGCCTCCTTCCCCGATGGAGTCACAATCACAAAGTTTGTCATGTTCATATTACCTCTGAATAAACTTTCGACCATCAATTATCATGTCCATATTACCTCTGATATCGATTGTCGCCTACACTTAACATTCGTACTTAAATTCTAAAGTACGCCAGTAATGTTAAGTCCACAAAAATTGCCATGTCCATATTATCTCTGAGCAGATATGTGCCTCCCTCCCCGATGGAGTCACAATCACAAAGTTTGTCATGTTCATATTACCTCTGAATAAACTTTTGACCATCAATTATCATGTCCATATTACCTCTGATATCGATTGTCACCTACACTTAACATTCGTACTTAAATTCTAAAGTACGCCAGTAATGTTAAGTCCACAAAAATTGCCATGTCCATATCACCTCTGAGCAAGTATATACACCATCCCCCATGACGAAGTAGAACCAATAGCACGAAAATTCTTGGAAGCTATAAACTCCTACCGTCCATATTCTGGGAAGTGGCGTCATCGTCCAACGTCGTCACGACATATGGGCCACACGAGGATTCTATCTTTATCGTCCCGCCTACCTGCAGCAGCCAGCGTTCGATAGTCTTCGGCCGCATGCACAATCAACCGACTGCCCAGGAAGATCCTTTCGACAACGATACTGGAAAAATACAAGTTCACCGATACAGCCCGCAGGCATTGAAGATCATGCAAAACATGGGCTACGACTTGAAGCGGAAGCCAGGCCTCAACTACGGAAGAGGCAGACGAACACCGCCGCGCGGCGACCCCCGCTATCAGCAAACCCGTTTTGGGTTAGGATATGCCACCGCCCTTGCGACTTCTAAGTCAGACGAGGACATCTTTTCCTCCTCCCAGAATGGCTCGTCGCCCCCCGACTCACCTAATGCTCTCGAACAAACACTATCAGTAAATATGGTGGTGACAGATCCCTTAGGAGCAGATGAGCAGGATTCGGAGCCGTTTGAGAATGACTCTTGGGCTCAGCAAATGGATACGCAGTGAGAATTCTGCTTCGAGAAAAGAGAACCTCCCACCAAAGATGAAGTTATCCAAATCGATGTTGGGGGTGAACTTTCGCCAAAGCCGATATTTATCAGTGACAATCTTCCCCCAGCTGAAAGGGAAGAAATCATACAGCTGATAAAGGAATACGTCAACGTCTTTGCATGGGATTATGGGGACATGCCGGGCCTTGACCCAAAGGTAGCTACTCACAAGCTCAATATATTGACCGATTCGAAGCCAGTAAAGCAGCACCAACGCCGGTTCCGCCCAGATATGATGGATGCCATCGAAGCTGAAGTCAAGAAGTTGATAGCTTGCGGTTTCATCCGGGAAGAACAATATCCCGACTGGGTCGCCAATGTTATCCCAGTTATGAAGAAAAATGGAAAGGTATGTATCTGCATCGATAACCGAGATCTGAATGCGGCCTGCCCCAAGGATGAATTCCCTCTTCCCATCATGGACATCATGATCGACAACACCTATGGCTTTGAACGCATGTCTTTCATGGACGGGTTCTCAGGATACAATCAGATCAAGATGCATCCTGAAGACGAGAAGCACACCGCCTTCCGGACACCATTGGGAGTATATTGCTACACGGTCATGCCCTTCAGATTGAAGAACGCCGGGGCTATATACCAACGAACTATGAGTAACATATTCCACGAGCATTTACGCAAAATAGTAGAATATTACGTGGACGACATAGCCGTCAAGAGCCGCCTCAAAGGTGATCACATTCA
Source organism: Iris macrosiphon (assembly GCA_036927795.1). NCBI lineage: Eukaryota > Viridiplantae > Streptophyta > Magnoliopsida > Asparagales > Iridaceae > Iris > Iris macrosiphon. The sequence continues at coordinate 92,034,340 of JAYESA010000001.1, forward strand.
AGACCTGAGGACGGTATTCGAGTAAATGCGCCAACATCAACTCAAGATGAACCCTACGAAGTTCTTTCTGGGTGTATCTAGTGGCAAATTCCTGGGATTTATCATTACCGCCAAAGACATCCAAGTGGACCCTGATAAAGTCCAGGCAATCGTGGAAATGCGACCGCCCCGTAATCTGAGGGAACTCAGGGGATTTCAAGAACGTCTGGCTTACATCCGGCGATTCATATCCAACCTCTCGGGGAGATGTCAGCCCTTCTCTTATCTCATGAAGAAAGGTGTATCCTTCGTATGGGACGAAACCTATCAGCAAGCGTTCGGAGATATCAAGCGCTACCTCACCAGTCCACCAGTTCTGGTGCCTCCCTTTATGGGAAAACCGTTCTTGCTGTACGTCCGAGCAATGGATCATTCGCTAGGAGCTCTTCTCGCACAGAAGAACGATGTAGGGCATGAACAGGCTATCTACTACCTCAGCAGGATGATGGTCGGAGCCGAACACCGGTACAACCCAGTGGAGAAAGAATGCTTGGCTCTGATGTTCGCTATCCAAAAAATGCGACACTACATCGCCGGCCAGACTATCCACATCATCTCCAGGATCAACCCTCTTCGAGTACTGATGAGCAAGCCGAGCGTTCTTAATTCCCGACTCGCAACTTGGGCGATGCTGTTAACACCATATGACATGGTATACGTACCGCAGAAGTCCATCAAAGGCCAAGCGCTTGCCGACTTCCTAGCTGCTCATCCGATCTCGGAGGCCTCCAAATTATACAAAGATATTTCCGACGAAGTTGCAGAATGTAATTCCGCAATGGAAGGTGACACATGGCAACTGTTCTTCGACGGCGCCTCCAGAACCGGTCCTAAGGGAAACATCATTTCGGGAGTGGGAGTCGTCCTGGTCGCCCCTGATCAGCTCGTCATCTATCGAGCATATTCTCTTAGCGAGCCTGCTCCAACAATGTGGCAGAGTACAACGCTCTACTAATAGGGCTCCAAGTTGCTAAAGAGCTGGGGGTAGAGTCCCTGGAAGCTTTCGGTGATTCTCTGCTTATCGTCAATCAAGTCAGGGGAATATATAAAGTCCGGAATCCAGACCTCATCCCCTATCACCAAGCGACGGTCGAGATAGCCATGACATTCAAGGAGCTCTTCCTAGAGCATGTACCTCGATCTCAGAATCTGGAAGCTGATGCCCTAGCCAGTCTAGCTGCGGATTTAGCTACTCCCGTAAGAAGGCAGGATTCGGTAATTCTTCTTAACAGAGATTTATTCTGTGTGAAAAACAGCTGTCACATAGAACGCAGCTACACTGTCAACACCGATCCTCCTACGAGAGATTGGACAAGTCCATTCATAGATTTCGTGGCATACGGAATCTTGCCGGAGGACCCCAAAGAAGCAGTATCCGTCAAGAGACGATCATTACGCTTCTACTTCGATGCATCTTCATAAAGCCTATATCGCCGGACCTACGACGGATTACTATTGAGATGTCTCTCTAATGACGAAGCACAGCAGATTATTCGTGAAGCTCACGACGGCGTATGCGGAGCCCATCAACCCGGTCCTAAGCTACAGGATCGCATTAGGAGAATGGGCTATTACTGGCCTACTATGATCGCAGATGCAATGCGGTATGCAAGACATTGCAGAGCCTGTCAGGTTCATGCAGACTTCATACATTAACCGTCTGAACATCTACATCCTATAGTCGCATCCTGGCCTTTCGAAGCATGGGGTATGGATATCATCGGTCCTATTCACCCATCTTCTTCCAGGGGTCACCAGTTCATACTGGCCATCACGGATTACTTCTCCAAATGGGCAGAGGCAATTCCTCTCGCTGAGGTAAAGGTATCTAATATGATCAGCTTCATCAAGCATCACGTCATTTATCGCTATGGGTACCCCGGAGGATAATTTACGACAATGGGACTCAGTTCATCAGCCAAGCGTTTCATCGGTTTTGCGATAAAAAATCGGATACACAATATTGCCTCTACGGCATACTATCCAGCTGCTAATGGTTTGGCGAAAGCTTTCAACAAAACCATTATCAAACTCTTGAAGAAATTCGTCTCTTCAAACAAGAGAGATTGGAATGAGAAGCTGGGCGAATGTCTCTGGGCATACCGCACAATGGTACGGACGCCGACAGGCTGTACCCCGTTCTCGCTGGTCTACGGGAGCGAAGCGGTTCTCTCCATTGAAATCCAGATCCCGTCGCTCAGGATAGCCGTGACTAATGAGCTGACTCGAGAAAAGAATGACCTGTTAAGGCTCCAAGAGCTGGAAGGATTAGACGAGAAACGCCTCCAAGCTCAACAGCGCATCGCGCTCTACCAAGCACGCATTTCCAGAGCTTTCAATCATAAAGTAAAGGAAAGGGTGTTCAAAGTCGGCGAGCTAGTTCTAGCCATGAGAAGGCCGATGATCCTTACTCACAGAAGTAAAGGCAAATTCTAGCCCAAGTGGGAAGGCCCTTATGTGATCGAGACAACGTTCTCGAACGGCGCCTACAGGATAGCCCAGCCTAATGGAGACCTGTTAATGGCTCCTATCAACGGCAAATTCCTGAAAAGGTACTATGCTTAATCTTCCCTGCTCGGGTGGAATATAGCAAGGATCTGATATTCTGACAAAACTACTCCCAAAACAAAACTAGTTGGGTCATATCCTATCATGTCTGTACGACCTCTGAATAGATATGTTCTGCTAAGAAGTTTATCGAGAGTCTATCATGTCCATACTACCTCTGATATTACTCTCGCCTAAAAACTGTCATTTATATTCCGAAATGACGGGTCCACAAAGTCAGAAAAGAGTCGCCTTTATTTATTCCCAAAAAGGGAGGCAGAATTACATCTGGGCAAGCAAAAAGGGAAATGATACATCATGATGGCGGAGTAGTCAGATTGCGAATCAGCCGCTCCAGTGCAGCTATCCTCTCATTCCTAAGAGCCAAGGCGTCGGCACGAGCCTGCTCCAGCCGTGCCTCGGGGGTGTTCGTAAGGGTCAGATCAGCCTTTGCCCGAAGACAGCCCGCACGAGCAGCTTCTGCACGGTCCAAATCCTGTCGCGCTGCGCTCAGACGACCAGCCGCTACCTATAGACCCGCCAACGACTGAGAAGCCCACTCCTCTGCCCGAGCAAGTTTTTCCCTCAGCTTGGAGACCCTCGCTGCGTTCTCTTCATGCTCGGAGCGACACTGCGTCTCAACAGCAAGAGCCTCTTCCACGATAGCTTTTCTCCTATCCATCTCCAACTTATGCGTCTGGATGGAGTTGTCTAGGCTTTCCAGCTTTGTAGCAAGCCGCGCAGTCATGAGGTCGAATTGAGCCTGGACATCAGCATCGAGGCTGCCCCGAGTCAGCTGCAAGTATTCGGTAATGGGTTGCTCTAACCCATTAACCACCGCCTCCAGGGCGTCAGCTACCCCAGGATCACCAAGCTCCCTGACAGCCCCGATCGAGAACTGAGAAGTTTTCTTCAGGCGCTCAAAGTCCAGATTCTTCGCCAACACCATCGTTTTCAAACCGGTGTAGAAGAAGCTGGTATGCTGCTCGGTCAACGCAGCTAGACCCAGCTGAACGCCAGGAGTGGCCGCGATACTAGCGAGTCCTTCTCCAGGAATGATTGCAGACGAGGCGGCGACAACAACGATCGAAGTCGTCGGCATACTCACTTGAGGCTAGGTCACGATGACAGGTTCGTCCTCTTCTGGAGACGATGAAACCACTCCGGGCGAACTAGCCCCCGAGGACACTTCCTCCTCGAAGTCGGGTACCTCCGTGTCATCACCAGGACCCGAAGCAGAGCCAGAAGGCGCTTCAACGCTGTGCTCCCCGTGGACATCATCCCCTGAAAAGAGGACAAGAAAGCTTATATCAATATAATAGTAATCTTTCTAAGGGGAGACCTAAAGACGACATTTACCCAGAGCCAACGGCATATACGACGCATCTGCACCCGAGGTAGCTAAACCACGCCTTAATGACGCAATACGAACCATCATACCTGGAGAAGGAGGTGGGCCGACCGACATCGCCAAGAGTTCTGTCAAGCCTTCACCAAGATGCGATCGAGGTTCGTCAGCAGGAACCTCGCCAGGCATGCTCGCTGACACAGCAGGAACTTCACCCGCTGCTGACCTCGGGAAAGATTCTCCCATCTGTCGCGGCCATACAGGCAATCTCGTTCCGCTACCTGGAGCAGTAGCAGCGACAGCAACCTCTAACGAAGATTCTCCGGCGCCACCCGCCAGAGCTGAAGAAGGTCCCTCTCTAAAAGGCAAGGAACCTCCGGCCAAAGAATCATCCCTGATAAGGGGAGATGAAGGCTCAACCCCGGGAGCCTCAACACCAAAGATGCGGAGGGGACGAGCAACCGTCTCCTTCCTCCTCTTACGAAGGGAAGCTTCCTTCGGAGCAGAAGCCCGCCGCTTCCCAGAAGAGACTACCAGAGCCCCCGCAGGCGGAGGCACTTCGTACCTCGGCACCGGCACCAGAGGCTCATCCGGAGTACCAGACTCCTCACCCTCGTCAGAAGAAACCGAGGGGACTTCAACTCTTCCCCCAGGCTTGGGAGAAGGCACCCTGAAGCTTCCACGCGTGTCAAAATCGCGATGGAAGGTGTTAATCGCCACATAGAACTGGGCGTAGGAATGAAGGATGCGCAGCTCCGTGGAAGTTGTAACGATCGGCACGATAAAGATTGCCACCGTACAACCCATGATGAAATATCGCCACCATCTAGCTCCATCAATGAGTCTGCCCCTGGACCTGAAGCTGGTAACGGCATTGCCTATATGCAACTGATCATACCCAAACTGCCTGGCGAACCGACTAGGCAAGTGGGGCTCGAAGAAGCAGTGATCTTCGCTCCTGTACAGCAGATGGGAGGGTCTAATACAGACCAACCAGTTAAAAGTTTTCGGGGAAAGGTCGGTCTTCTCTACACCTGAATCCTCAAGCCGCACCCCTGATTGATTACGGTGTACGGAGGGGACAATGCAGAGGATCTTCCAGCCGTGGCTGAGGTTCAACACCAGCCGACAGTCTAAGACTGTGTTCACATTCCAGGAGGAATCCTTGTAATTCAGCAAGAATATACCCCCCGAGCTGCTATCAGAGCCAGGAGACATCACCCGGGGATTGTGGAGAATTAACCATCCCATCAAGTATAGGTATGGTAATTCCACTCTGGGAAAACTCTCACGCCGAGCTTCGTCGACGAGCAACCCATCAGTTATGGCTCTCAGGCCAGCCTGTATACGGCACACCATGGCGGGAAACAAGCCCAGTCTTGCCCCGAACACCAGGCGCACTGCCGGCCACAGAATATTCTGGTGAATACGGTCCGCGGATGCTGTGCCAGGCACTACTACTCGACGCAGCCATATGGAGAGGAAACCAGCCAACTGGGCTTCCTTAGACAGAGGCCGGCGACAACGCCTCAAGTAACTACAGGCCTTAGTGCCTTCGGGGTACTTTCCTACCCCCTCGACGAGAATCTGATCCGGAGCTGTGGCCTCCTCCATAAGATCCTCGACGACCTGGGCGCTAAGCACGCCCAAACAGTTCACGGGCTCATTTTTGCCCCCCGAGGCTTTCTCCGACTTGGCAGCCCTAGCTCGGTGGAAGAAGAGGTAGGACATCCACTTGGTGGTATGATCCAAATCAGAAGGCTCGTTATAAAAAGTGATGCACGCGAAGTATTGACACATCAGCTCCTGATATACTTCCGCCACCCGAGGGTCCAAATCTTCCAACTCCCGGTTGGTGGGAATATACTCTTCATATGGGGTATCCCCTATCGGCAGTCTCGAGACAACTGCCATCTCGTGGAGCGCCAATCCCAACTCCCCCAGTGGAGTGGCAAAGGTCCCAGTGAACGAAATGTACCGCTCCATCAGCGCCAGGAACAAGTTAGGGTTCAGAGGCAACCCAACGCTCGTCGTACTCACAGCGGCATATAGCCTAATAACCTCCAGCTCTCTCCGGAAGTGCTTCAAGGCCCAGCCCACTAGGCATGTCCATCGGGAGTTTGTTGGGGCGATCCACCCATTACACCGAGGATTCTTCTTGGAATATACCCTGCCTCGTCCCATGAAGTCGTTGCAGAAGGTCGATAATTGGACCGGCTGGATCACCGAGCTGTCTTCACTCGGGACACTACCCGGGCACAGTCCCCGGAACAACGTCACAAAGCCGGAAGGGCGACTGACAAACGACCCCCGGTCAGCTCCTTTGAGATGAAAGATCTTCTCCGGCTTACCGTGAAGATCAGGAGTCAGCATCCACGACATCTTCCTGGGATGCGTCGCATGGAAGAAGGCCGAGATAGGATAATCCCTCGGCATCATTGGCAAGTACAAAACCAAATTCCCGGCAGGAAAAATCTATGGCTCCCTCTTGGGCCTCGTCTGGGACTGTTTGTCAATCATGTCCCCAAAGAGGAAAGCCGGCTTTATGTACTGCTCCCCATCTACGTAGGTCAGGGGCTCGCCATTAATCATGCTCAGCAGCGTCCGCTCGCCCTGAGCCGATATCAGAAATGCCCTTCCCTCAGGATACTGGGGTCGGGAGATAGGAAATGCCACGTGGGACAGATCCTCCAGATAATTCGAGTGCAGCATCCCGGCAGCGGATCCCATTACCTCGGCCAGTGGAGACTCGCCAAGATCAACTGCAAAAGTGCAAGGGAAATATGTCATTACAAATCTTGCACAAACGTACAGACCAAAGAAACGACAGTCTGTGCTCTACGCAGGATCATAACCATTTGGTTATTTTACGCCGGAAGTCCCCTCCACAAGCGTAAAACTCAAATTTTACGATATACGCCCATTTTTGATAGCCAGAGCTTTTACGCTCAGGGCTACGAAAATATGGAGTCTTTACGCTGGCACATTAGAAATATGGGCGTAAAAGATGAAAACGCCTCTGTGCATCATCTTCCTCCAAAGAGGCTATCAGCACAGAAGACGACCTAGCGCGGTCACGTTCAACGTGTATGAAGGATTTTTTATTGTTTTTGTCACCCCAAAGGCTCTACCTCTAAGGCCGGGTGCGCTGCTCGTCGGCGGGATACTTTGCTCGGAAGGAAGTTCGCCTTGCCCGACCAGAGACTCCCTCGCTGAGGCAGAAGAATGAGATGAAGAACCTATGCTCTTTCCCTTAGCGGAGGGGGTTTGTTTCGGCGCTATTTCTGAAGACTCGAAGTGCTCGGAGAAGGAACGAAGAAAAACTCGAACAGTCGAAAGCTCTCTTTCGCAGAAGACAGATAAAAAGTTTTTCTTTCAAAAACTTGGGGTATATATAGTCCGGGTCGACTCCTCGAATCCTCGGACGAACTCTTCGAGACCCTAACCAAATCTCGCAGATTGGTTATGATTGGATGCTACGTCAGCCCACTACCCTTGGAAGACAGACAGTCAGCAAATTCGAAAGGTTTTTTTTCGTGCAAAACGGTTCAGCGGGTTCTACGCTAAAGAAGCTTTCAACGCTCGACAGCAACGGATCTACGGTTTTACTCTCGCAAGCTACAAGTCTATGGTTTTACGCCCGGATGCCTTTGTGCTCGGTAGCTTTCATGCTCGAGAGGCCACAAACCTACGACTTTACGCTCAACAGATACCAAATCGACGATCTCACGCTCGGTGGCGCTCAGTTTACGCTCAGAGGCAACAGATCCGCAAACTTCCCGCTCAAAGAAATTTTCTTTTCAGGAGCTACAAATCAAACAGTTCTACGCTAAAGGAGCTTTCTACGCTCGACGGCTACGAATCTACAGCTTTACGTTCGACAGCTATAAGTATATGGTTTTATGCCCGGATGCCTTTGTGCTCGGTAGATTTTATGCTCGAGAGGCAACAAACCTATGACTTCACGCTCAGAAACCACAAGTCTACGATTTCACGCTCGATGGTATTCTACGCTCACAGGCTACAGATCTCCAGTCCTACGCTAAAGAAGCTTTCTACGCTCGACGGCTACGAATCTACAGCTTTACGTTCGACAGCTATAAGTCTATGGTTTTATGCCCGGATGCCTTTGTGCTCGGTAGCTTTTATGCTCGAGAGACAACAAACCTATGACTTCACGCTCAGGTACCATAAGTCTACGATTCCGCGCTCGATGGTGTTTTACGCCCAGAGGTTACAGACTGATGATTTCACGCTCCACGACTTTCCGCATATTCGAAAAAGTCCCCAAAGCGGTCAATCGCAAAGAGTTTACACAGAAGATACTCGTTCTTGACCCAAAACATCCCAAGTACCCGAAGCATACAGAGTTCAAATATTGAGAAATTACTCTTCTCGGGTCTAAAATTGGAGGTTCATCCAGACTCCAGTCTGAACATCTCGTCTATCAAGGTGGCAATTCAATTTGACAGCCAAAAACCTCGACCCTGTTCCAAGGGAGTTTCGAGAGATTATTCTTGAAGACGAAGTCTGAACAAAAATTATGTTCATCAGAGAAGCAACAATTCAGAAATTCTACGCGGTCCCTCAGTCCTAGCAACAGGACAGTTCTAAATGTTCAAGATGCTAAATGGCGTTCTATGGACTATTCGTTATGCGTAAAGGACAGGGCCTAATACTCTTTCTATCAGAGTCGGCATAAAAATTCAGACGTGTCGAAGCTACACATATTCAGACTTCACAGCAACATATGGCAAGACGATCATATGGAGAAGAAGACAATTTTATTAAAATCAAAATCATGATTACATATGAGGGAAATCCAATCTACAAGGGATTTTTCTCTATTTTTCATGATTGCATCTGAGGGAAACTCCGTCTACAAAAGGAGATACCCCCTCGTCGTCTGAAGGCCGCCCTCGGAATCTGTTCTGACAGGTTCTCGCATTGGTGATCTTCCTCTTCTTCCAAGAAGATGATCAGTGGCAGGAGGATACAAAACTGGGCATATGACCCATCCTACAACAGAAGGAAAGTAGGGTAATTCTGTTTTCCTACAGACCACCGCCACTCTAGCCGGTCTGTCTGCCTCTCGTCACCAGAGGTAACTGGAGAAAGCGCCACTTGCAAGCAGCATGGTGAAATATGATTCTTCGTCTCTCCCGAAGAACCACCATACAAAGTTGCTGATTATCCCGAGCAAGGGAGGCTAAGATATCCTTCCATGATCCATCGTTGCAGTAGACATTTGCTTGAAGACGCCATCTTTTTTGGCTCCCTACATGCTGGAAGAACATGATCTCCTTCTTCCTCAGGTCGACCCGACGAACTCCGGCGATCATCTCTGCATGGTGATGGGAATGTGGTGAGAACAGGTTCACCCCCCAGCCTTTTATAGGCAAAAGAGATCACAGCGGTCCCCAATAAATTTGCCATAAAATCTGCATCGACCGTTTAAATGCTCCATTCAGAAATGTTTCGAGTTACGAGGGGCCGTTCATGCTTCATTCAAAGCATTTCAAATTCCGAGGAATTTAAAAGCTTTGAAGGGGGTCTTGTAGAAGCATGAAAAATATACTGGGAGGATCTACGCAGCCTCTTGATGCAGAGCAGCGTAAACAGAGGCCTTCAGAGCCATCAAGCGTACAACAGAGCTTTTTCTGCTAAAATACAGCATAAAGTATAAGCTCAAAGGACCATCCGCGTAAGTGCAGTACGTCCAGGCCGCTCCAGCGTAAGACAGAGTTCTTCATCGCCTCCATGGCGTAAAACTCAGCCGCTCTCAAAGCAGCGTTAATGCGTACGAGGAACGCTTCATCTTTCCCGAAATGAACCTGTCAAGTCACGCAGTGAACCTGGCCTCTGACTCCTGACAAAAAGTGCTGCACGGCTACCCAGACGACGGCTGGAAACGATGGCAGACCCCTCGGGACGCGCCCCACAGTATGATGGCGGATCTCGACATTTAATGCAGAGAATTTGGTTAAAATATCACCAAACCGTCGGTTACCAAAGCCCCCCCAGCGTAAACTGCTCTTTCGCGTACAAGAAAATATGCCGCCTTGTTTTACACAGGCAAACATGAGCTGTTTTACGCTCCGCAGTAGATAAACGGCCTGCCACGTCAAAAGCTGCACTTCGTACAGGGCCCGAGGCACGTTTCTACGTCAAATTGCACAGAGCGGTGACAGTTTCCCTCAGGACACGTCTCTGCGACGGATGCACAGAAGGGCTGCAGACCTTCAAAATACGTCTCCGTATTTAATGCACAGGATGGTGGCAAATCTCTGTAAGAGATTTGATTACACCTTTGAAAGCCGTAATTCCGGCGAAGACGTCCACATCAACACTCTGGCACGGTACGCAGCGGCTTCTACGCCCATTCAGGATCTGTGCTCATTCGGCTTCAAACGCCCACTCAGTCTCTATGACCATTCGGCTTCTATGCCTGTTCGGCTTCTATGCTTGTTCGGCTTCTATGCCTATTCAGCTTCTACGCCTGTTCGGCTTCTATGCCTACTTTGGCTTCTACGCCAAGGGTGACAGTCATTTGGCTTCTACGCCAACCTCTTCTACACGAGGGATACCTACCTACGTGGCTTCTACGCCGTGATCTTCACAGCAGATATACGCGTTTTGTTCCCTTAGTTGGACACGCGTCACATGCTCACTCAAAAGGTCATTTATACGCAGGCATTGGTTATTTTAACCGTTGTATAAAAGGGTGCTGTACTGTCCGCTCCTCGGTTGTTACACCGACGGAGTGGTCACTGTCACCAAAACTTTATAAATAGAGACCCCTATCAATGGGGAACAAGGTCGACAATTTGGAAGATCGAACAAGGTCGAAGAATTGGTAAAAAAGAGAGAGAGAGAGAGAAGGAGAGAAGAGTCCGGAGCTCAGGCGAAGAGTAGGGATCGACAACTTTGGCATCGTGCATCCACCCTCTCCTGCAATCTTCGAAGCTGCTTCCTGTCTTCTACGACACTTCTTCAATATCGTGTGGTCCAAGGGCTAAAGTGATCGACTGCAGATCAGACACCTATAGCAATATCTACCCAGATTAAATAAATTGTACTCCCGCATCCTCGTATAGGATCAAATTGTACAAGTTTGTTTGTACTCCTGCACTCTCCAGCAGAGTCGCCATCTTGTTTGTGGTATTAAACGAAAGAATGAAAGTGTATTTCAATGACAGGGTTTATACGAGACCCGTGCCCTTTGGTTTACAAACAAACTTGTACAATTTGATCCTATACGAGGATGCGGGAGTACAATTTATTTAATCTGGGTAGATATTGCTATAGGTGTCTGATCTGCAGTCGATCACTTTAGCCCTTGGACCACACGATATTGAAGAAGTGCCGTAGAAGACAGGAAACAGCTTCGAAGGTTGCAGGAGAGGGTGGATGCACGATGCCAAAGTCGTCGATCCCTACTCTTCGCCTGAGCTTCGGACTCTTCTCTTCTTCTCTCTCTCTCTCTTTTTTACCAATTCTCCGACCTTGATTGATCTTCCAAATTGTCGACCTTGTTCCCCATTGATAGGGGTCTCTATTTATAGAGTTTTGGTGACAGTGACCACTCCGTCGGTGTAACAACCGAGGAGCGGACAGTACAGCACCCTTTTACACAACGGTTAAAATAACCAATGCCTGCGTATAAATGACCTTTTGAGTGAGCATGTGACGCATGTCCAACTAAGGGGACAAAATGCGTATATCTGTTGCGAAGATCACTGCGTAGAAGCCACGTAGGTAGGTATCGCTCGTGTAGAAGAGGTTAGCATAGAAGCCAAATGACTGTCACCCTTGGCGTAGAAGCCAAAGTAGGCATAGAAGCCGAACAGGCGTAGAAGCCGAATAGGCATAGAAGCCGAACAGGCATAGAAGCCGAACAGGCATAGAAGCTGAATGGTCGTAGAGACTGAGTGGGCGTTTGAAGCCGAATGAGCACAGATCCTGAATGGGCGTAGAAGCCGCTGCATACCGTGCCAGAGTGTTGATGTGGACGTCTTTGCCGGAATTACGGCTTTCGAAGGTGTAATCAAATCTCTTACAGAGATTTGCCACCATCCTGTGCATTAAATGCGGAGACGTGTTTTGAAGGTCTGCAGCCCTTCTGTGCATCCGTCGTAGAGATGTGTCCTGAGGGAAACTATCACCGCTCTGTGCAATTTGACGTAGAGACGTGCCTCGGGCCCTGTACGAAGTGCAGCTTTTGACGTAGCAGGCGGTTTGTCTACTACGGAGCGTAAAACAGCTCATGTTTGCCTGTGTAAAACAAGGCGGCGTATTCCCTTATACGCGAAAGAGCGGTTTACGCTAGGGGGACTTTGGTAACCGACGGTTTGGTGATATTTTAACCAAATCCTCTGTATTAAATGCCGAGATCCGCCATCATACTGTGGGGCGCGTCCCGAGGGGTCTGCCATCGTTTCCAGCCGTCGTCTGGGTAGCCGTGCAGCACTTTTTGTCAGGAGTTAGAGGCCAGGTTCACTGCGTGACTTGAAAGGTTTATTTCGGGAAAGACGAAGCGTTCCTCGTACGCATTAACGCTGCTTTGAGAGCGACTGAGTTTTACGCCATGGAGGCGATGAAGAACCTTGTCTTACGTTGGAGCGGCCTGGACGTACTGCACTTACGCGGATGGTCCTTTGAGCTTATACTTCATGCTGTATTTTAGCGAAAAAAGCTCTGTTGCACGCTTGATGGCTCTGAAGGCCTCTGTTTACGCTGCTCTGCATCAAGAGGCTGCGTAGATTCTCCCAGCGTATTTTTCATGCTTCTACAGCATATAGGTTATGTCAACGTCAGAGGGGGAGAAGAAAATAAGATAGAGAGATCCACTTTAAAATTTTGCACCATACAAACTCAAAAGTAGATTTCTCATTTTCAATTCTTTGCTTCACAACTTCTAAACTTATAGACAATTTATAGACTACAAATCAATCGAAAGAAGATAAAATAAATCTCTAAATACTTATCCATAAGATAAGTCAAGTCCCTAACCAACTCTAACCAACTCAAAAGACAAAACTCTCCTTATTTTGGTTTATTCTAATAAATAAACTAAAAATCTAAAAGTTAACCGAAAATTCAAGTTGTTCTCCATCAAAAACCCTAAAAATAAAATAAAGAAAAACTCTATAAACCTAAAAACATGCATAGTTGGGGTTCAGGGGGTCTAGATGGGCATCGGTCAAGCACCATACACATAGCCTAGGTGTCACCTAGACTAATTTTTAAAACACCCGACTCACCTAAACTAAGACACAATAATCATGTTAGTACATAGGAGTATGTAGTTGATGTTCGTATACATGAATCACCATAGAATTCACAACACCAGCCCGAGCATCAATTTTTTTTCGATTGACTTTTAAAAACTGGAGCTCCTTCAATTTTGTAAACTCATTGTTGTGTTGTGAATTAAAATTTATTTACTTCCAATTGTCCTCATCAAATATAAATCGTATACTAACTTTGCAACTGACCGTAGTTTCTAATATGTGGACATGTTTCTCTTCGTATGGGTGATTACCTAATCGAAACCTTTCTATTGAGCAAACAAATTTGATTTGTCATAATCCATTTTTAGAATATCTTTTTATCACTTCGAACATCAAATTAGAGTTTTCTCGCATGTTAACATATAAATTATTGTCCACAACTTTTCCATATAAATATTCTTCATTTTTCCCTCTCTTCATGATTTACAATCAAAGGAACATCTTCCATATTATTTTCAGTTTTGGTATCATTATCTACATTACATAAATTTTAAATAAATAAAGATGATTACTACAATTACAATTAACTAGTTTATGCCTGCAACTAATAGTCATTAATGAAAAAAAATAGAGGAAAAACCAAACAAAACACATTACCATTTCCTGAAGCCATGAGATTTTTCCAATAATTAGCACTCTGTCTCTTAATGATAATGGGGGAGGGGTTGTCAGAATTAAGACAAAGATATGATAACAAAAAATTTGTACCTACGATAATTTTTTTAATGAATTGGCTAAAAAAATAAGAAGTTTGAAAAAAATTAAATGAAGGAACTTTACACCAAAGTGACCAGTTCCGCCAGTATGTCATAAATATTATTTTTGGTTTGTTTGTGGGTTTTTTGGTTTTGTTTGGTTTGATTTTGTTTTGTTTTAGTTTGGTTTGGTTTAATCTTTTAATTTGATTTCTTTCTTTAGTTTTGTTTAATCTATTAATTAATTTGTTATTATCTATACTAATATGGATAATAACAAAATCTATTAGTTAATATACAAATTAAATTGGACATGTCCAATTGTATTTCATGAGAGTAAAAAGTATTCCCGAACGAGTACTGACGGTCTTAAATTAAATATCTACAGGCATGTGTACTATATAAATCCTTGTGTAAAAGTTCATATCTTTCATGGATTCTTACAATACTACATATATATGAATTAAACACATATTAACTATTCATGTAAGATAATGTTTTAGTAAATTCTAACTAAAAAGAATAACATCTTACTGAATCATGAACTAGCCCCGATGAGGATTTGTTATCTTAGTATGACGAGTATAGAGTGCTGCTTAAGTTTGCAAATATAAGAACCTCATGCTTTTTCCAACCATGATCATCTTACTGTTTGTTCTCCCTTTTTCCCTAATATTCTTTGTCCCGTTTCTTTTAGTTTTCTTGTCTCGACTACTTATCCCTCTCAAAAAATATAATTGTATATTACAGTGCTTTATCCTTTAAGTTCTGCCCGTACTTGTTATATCCTTTGTTTAATATCATGTTTATACTAACATGACTCATATATTTGCTGCATCCAGGTTTATACTGACATTTTACCATAATTTATTTAATTTTTTTGGTATTATTATTATTATTATTATTATTATTATTATATATATATATATATATATATATATATATATATATATATATATATATATATATATATATATTGTGTATAGATAATAACAAATTATTTTTTAGTGATATCACAAAAAATATAATATGGATAATAACTATCAACTAATAGATTTTGTTATTATCCATATAAGTATAGATAATAAAAAATTAAATAATAAATTAAACCAAATTAAAGAAAGAAAACAAACTAAAAGACTAAATCAAACCAAACCAAACCAAACCAAACTAAAACAAACAAAACAAAATCAAACCAAAAAACCCCAAAAACAAACAAAAAAACTCTATTTTTGCCAAACATATTAGGAAAAACTCTATTTCCCCAGATAGATTAGAGAAAATTGGGCCAATTTTTGCCAGTCCCACTGGCAGAAAGTTACTTCATTTGGTATTTTTTTTTCAAACTTCTTTTTTTTAGCCAATTTTCGTTAAAAATATATATCGTAGGAACAAAATTTCTCATATGATAATGGTGGTCGCATGTATGGAAAAGAGAGGGAAAGATGTGGAAAGCCAAAATTGGGCAAAAATTAAAATAGAAAGGTATAATGGCTTTTGGCATTTTCTCTATTGTGGGATATAGTAATATTAGGCTAGAATTAGTTTATTCATCAAAAAAATTCATACACAATATTAAATTTTAATAAAATTGTACATACAACACAAAATTTTGATAAATTAAAAAAACAGAACCAAAGCGTTCATTTTTTGGCATTTTGTTGGCATATTTCTGATTTTGATAAACTATTATAATTAACTCTCGAATTGGTTTTAGTCTAACTCAATTTGTAGAGATTCATGATAAGACGCAATTCTTTATCATCCATGTATAAGACACATTACGTTTCTAGCTCTATCACTTTCCAAGTCTCAAAAGTCTTAAGATGTTGCTCGAAGACCCAAGATTAAAGATTGTGCTTTACAGAGTGTTCTTGAGTCTGTAAGTGTATGTGACTTATTGTAAACACTAAGTTATGGATAGCAAAAACAAAAGCTAGGATAGTCTAAATAATTTGAAAACTGTCTAAAGGGATTCAGAAAATCTGTCGAATCTCCGCAGATCACCGTCGGATAATCCGTTCTATCACAGCAAATTATACTGTGATCATTCGGATCATCCGTCGGACTTTCGCGAATCACCGTCGGATAATCCATTCCGTTACAACAACTTTTGATGTGATCATTCGAATCATCCTTCTAATTTTTGCGGATCACCGTCAGATAATTCGTTCAGTCACAGTAAGTATTTCTGTGATCATTCGAATCATCCATCAGATTTTCGCGGATCACTGTCGGATAATCCGATTGGTACAGTTGGCAGTTTTAAATTCAAATCCAACGGATTGAAATCAGTGCATTAAATGCATCCAATGGCTATTTTTATAGTTGTTACTGTAGGATGTCAAAAATTCGTCGGTAGTCCACTGATTACCGTCTGATCTTTCGATTGCCTGTAGAAACTTGCTTTTGGACTTATTTCTCTTGGCTTTGTATAAATAGACTTGCTACCCCTTCATTCAAAGCCATCTACTTGAGTCTTAAATTTTCTCAACTACCAAAAGCAAACTCCTTTACTCTACCAAGCTTTATTATTGTCATCCACAAAATTATTAGAGTTGTTCAAAGAGTTGTAACCTAGATCTTATTAAAGATCAATCCTTTCCTTATTAAAGAAGAAGTTTGCGAGCCTTCGAATCAAAGTTCGTGTGTAATAAGTTGGTGAGTCTTCGGATCAAAGCTCATTTGTAAGAAGAAGAAGAGTTTTCGGATCGAAGCTCGTGGTGTACTATTTTTGTTTAAATAATGGATTAAAGCCGGACAGGAGTTTCGGGGACTGGATTGCCTTCACGGAAAGACACCATGATACATCGCATGTTTTATTTCTCACTTCCTTCATTTTTATGCATTATTACTGTTAATTGTATTGTTAGCTTTTATTACCCTATTTACGCTCCTGTAGGGTTCCTACAATTGGTATCAGAGCTTGTACTCTAGTTTTAGGATTAACCTCCTTAGAGTGATCAAATGGCAACAAACTCTAGCTCCAGCTTAAACAACACTGAGAGACACTGCACGAATAGACCTCCTCTATTCAATGGAACCAACTACACCTTTTGGAAAACTTGAATAAGTATCTATTTGAGATCTATAGATTATGATCTTTGGGAGTGTGTCATAAAAGGTCTTCTAATACCTCAAATAATTGTTGAAGATGACGTTCCAGATAGACTTGTGGCAAGACTCACTAAAAGTGATAAAAATGTGTCTTGTCGAGATGCTAAGGCCATGAACTCTCTTTAATGTGCTCTTGATAGCAATGAGTTCAATAGAATCTTCACTTGCAAAACTGCACACAAAATATGAAAGCTTCTTGAGATCACACACGAAGGCACTTATCAAGTTAAGAAGTCTAAATTAGTAGACTTACACAAGAGTATGAAGCATTTAAAATAAAACATAATGAGTCAATCACCGCTATGTTTACTAGATTCTTTGATGTGGTTAACCCTCTCGCTTCTTGTAAAACCCCTATTTCTAAAAAACCGTATTTATTATTTTTTATTAATTAATAATTTAATTGTAGTAATTAGTGGCTAATTAGGAGAAATAAATTTTTAATAATTTTTATTTTAGGTGTTGGTGCACTTAGGGGATTTATGGGACCATCAAAAAAATTTTGGAATTTATTTCATGTAGGAGACCCTATGGACAGTTGCTAGCTTAATGGTGTGCACAAATACATTTTTAGAGTTTTTTTTCTATGTATTTATAATATATATGTGCATTTAGGGGATTTATGGAGCAATTATGAATTTTTCAGAATTTATTTCATGTAGGAGACCCTTTGAGCAGTTGCTAGCTTAATGGTATGCATTAATATAATCTAGAATTTTTTCTATGAGTATATATATATATATATATATATATATATATATATATATATATATATATATATATATATATATATATATATATATATTTAATTGAAAATAGATTAATAAAAAGAAAAGAAAAGAAAAGAAAAGAAAAGGAAAAAGAAGATAATAATAATAAATTAATAACTAACCTTAAGCAATCAATAGCAAACTTAGCAAACTATCCCAACAAACCATTTCCCTTTAGACCACAGACCCGCCCCCTTTATTTCCAACAACAAAGAACCCCCCCCCCCCAACGTTAGTTAGCCGCGGAATACCCCTTTCCATTCTCTCCCCCTTATATATATATATATATATATATATATATATATATATATATATATATATATATATTCATTATCTCTCTAAAACCCTAACCTAATCATCCCAAACCCTCCATCTTCTTATCTAAACCTAAAGAGAGCCGTCACCGCTGCCAGAGAACCCCGCCAGGCCGTCCAAACCAATCCCGACGACCGCGACCCCGCGCACTGCAGATTCCCACATGAGGTACCTGTGTTCCGGAGTTGTTTCCCGTCGCCTCGCTCAACCAAACGCCATCCCG
Source organism: Iris macrosiphon (assembly GCA_036927795.1). Lineage (NCBI taxonomy): Eukaryota > Viridiplantae > Streptophyta > Magnoliopsida > Asparagales > Iridaceae > Iris > Iris macrosiphon. The sequence goes on from JAYESA010000001.1 coordinate 92,052,687, forward strand.
TCTTCACCGGTATGATCACCCCTTAAACTTTTTCCATATCTGTATGATAGTAGATCTCGAACAACGTGCAACCCTAGGCGAAAACATTGCCAAAGTTGGCGGACACAGACCAAATTCTGGGATCGCAGAAAACTGCGGTGACCATCCATGTTGCCGAGTTCGTATCTCCCACCACAGAGATCCGATTTTGATGATTCTTTTTGGTATGCGTAGACCACTTGACCTAGTTTAATTTCTGTTAAATAACCCTAGATTATTAACTGCTGTGGACAGAATTAAATTCGTCACAAAATCCCGCGAACCCACTTTTCCCAGATTTTCAAAAGTTGTGAAACGGAGCGTGCAACGCCAAACGGGACCGCCCGTCGTGTACCAAGTGTACTGAATGGTGCACACAGCATAACCGGACACGTAAAAATTTTCGAAGACTGATTCGGACGCGTGTACGCGCCGGAATAAGCCCGTATCCGCGAACACACCCCGTGTCGTAACTTTTGTGGAAGTCGCACGCATTTTGTGCACGCTTGTCAGATTATGACAAAACTTATGCCACTGGACTCGTGGTAACACGCTGGTCCTGTGACCCAATTTTTACGCAATTCTGAGATGGTTGACCAAGTCGCCAATTGGCGGGCCCTACGGTTGACTTTTTGGACGAAATTGTGTTCGGCTCATCGGAATCCACATTTGGACATACCGTTGGGTTCGTATTGACATTTAGAGTTTTTGACCTATAATATGTCCCATTTAGAGACTGTTACCCTTGGCACGCTTTTTGGTGCAAAGTGGACCACACGTGGACCCCACTTTTATCCAAAATTACCGTTTTGCCCCTGTGTCCAAATTGGACGAAAGGGAAGTGCTTTTTAGCTATTTTGCTTATTATGGAAACGTTGTTGATGTTTATTTCAGCATCCGGAGACGTTCATTCTGAGGCCGTAGCTTCTGACTCTTAGTGTTGACATCGGGATATTACATTCTGCAACTTTCTTGCCAGGCAAGATACCTTGCCAAATTACTTACAGTATTTTGCATGCTTAGTATATTTTTGTATATTTATTGCATTTTGGTATATTTCTTGCATGTGTAGTTTTTTTTCAGTCATTACTATGTATTAGATATGTTGACACACACATGGCACTTAGTATCATCGAGGACAATCATTAGGCGTATGGGCTTTTAACCACTCTGGTAAACCATAGTAACTAGCACGCACTATGGTGGTCGTGTCCGATGGTCGCTACCCCCGAGGTATGTCGATTGATGGAGTCCGAGGGTCGCTACCCCAGAGGTATGTCGGCTGATGATGTCCACTGACGAGCGTATGAGTTGTGAGAATTAGATCGAGTAGCCTACCCTTGCCCATACGTCAAAAAGTTGTCCTTATTTGCATTCATATAGATTGTCTTGTACAACATACTTATTTATTTTCAAATTATATGCATGTTTACTGTATTCAAGTTAGCTCGCTTTTCTGTATCTTGTTACGTCCCTCTGAGGACCTGGTCCTCTGCCAGGTGTATCTGTTCTTGAGTATTTGCAGGAGCGCAGATTGGATGGTTATATATGTTTCGTGGATGTCCTCTCTTCGAGCCCGTGATTGCTAGCTGGTATTCTTATATGGTGTTGTTGTGTTGTACTTATTTTGTATTTGCTCTTATATTCGAGTTGGTAGTGGATTTGTTTCCATCCAACTATCATCCTTAGATACTTATGTTGAGATATAGTTATATAGATGATGGTTATTCATTTATATTAATTTTCTGTGGATGAGATTTAGATTGTACCCTGTGACTTGTGACATATGTTTATACCATTTGTGGATTTTATATTCATATTACAGTGTACGTATGGGTTTGGTTTCCATATATTGGAGTTGCCATATCCATGCGGCTGACATGCTTACGTGTTCATAGTCCTACGTACTTTTGGGACTGGGGCGTGACATGTTTTTGTGGTGGCACATGCAGGTCGAGAGTATATTGTCTCGGTTACGTTATTGTACCGAACAAGCCTACACCTAAGAATAGAGTATAGGATCTTATCCACAATTGACTATGATTCATCTTTCTCCTATCTGTTTTATCTGAATAATTGTATCCTGCTTGATTCCTGTACTTCCCTAATAGTTCTTTGAGTATAGCCTTCTGCTAGAATATAGGAACCCCTGTTATTAGGATGATAATTATGGTAGCACACCTATTAAGAATACAACGAGAATATAGACACACCACCAAGTTTAGAATAACTAGTGAACCGTATAATTCCTTATCTATAGACTAGTTTACCATTACCCCTTGATATATTATGAAGACTTGAGAATAGTATAGACGCTACTAGAGTTAGTTAGAAGTTTTTACCGTAATGTTTGACCCTAGTATTGAGGAACCAATAGAAAACCAAAATTGAATATTAGGACTGAACCTAACCTTCATAGTTAGATAATTAGTGGAGATCTACAAAACTTAGATCATTGTCTTATTAGTAGCAGACAGTACCTTAGGAAGCTAAGAGCAATGAATATAACATTTCTCTTGATCATATCTCGAACATAGCAACTAGCATACCACTCCTCCTTAGAAAGCCATGATGCTATCTAGAGCCCCCTATTTTAATTTCATATGTTGTTCCTCTGCGACCTTAACGTTCGCTAATTGTACGACGACAAAATTTTGTTCTTCTACTCTTCATCTTTCAACTCGTGCCATCTGACACTTCTGATTATAGACCAAGTATTTTTATTCTATGATTAGGATATATAGTTGCTGGGATTATAGTTGTAAATGTTAAATTTTGAAATTTTGTGCTTAGTAGTTAGAACTTGATGGTTTAAGCTATTCTTGTAGATTGAGACCTGGTGCTTATCCCTTAGTTTTAAATTGCATAACATGTACCCCCACCTCGATACGAGTTAGATCCTTTCCCCTTGACGGCCAGTAACTCTTCTATCCTTACTATTGATACTTGCTCTATGAGCGCTATGATTAAGACTTAGGACGACCATGACCTATGTAATGAAAAAAGATACCCTAATAAGTACCAAGACCCCCTTCTCGTAGACCTTAACAGGAGTTTCTACGGTATCCTTAAGGCAATTACAGTATTAGTTTATTGTTATAAGTTGGGTAGTATACCTCACAACCTAGTATCACATAGTCTTTTGACCTATTATTGAAGTGTAACTGAATGACATTTAATGTATGCTAGCGTAATACGACAGTGTTTATTCAGACTGTAGGACTTAGAGGCTTATACCCCAATTTAGTCGACTAACGACTTAGACATGGAGTTAGTATGACAACTGTAGAGATTATAGAGTCTTATTTTTCTTTTGTGAACTTGAATTGTTATGTACCTTCTTTCATCATAATCCAGCGTATTTATGTTTGCTGTACTACCTTGACTTATGCTGCTATTATAGCCTAGTTTTTGTAAGCTTATTCTTTTATCGAGCTTGCTCATGGCATATGTATTATTGGGTGCACACAATGATACAATTGCCTAATCAGAATCGGTGTATTAAGGTCTAGCTAACCTTAGTGCGCTTGGTTCGCTCTTCGCATGACTGTTATACGTGGATTGAGATATATGGTAGTAGACGGGTATACTTGCCCCTAGACATGTCTGACACATCGTATCGGTTACATAACTGTACTGATACGAGCATATAAATAGGAAATTACCAAAAATAAGATTTTAATCCACAACTGTCCTGACAACTCTCTTTTTGAATTCTTTAATCTCTTTGAACCTCGTACTTGTATTCTATCACCTTCACCTTGAATTTTTTATTATTGCTCTCCGTCTTCCCTTATTTCGGAAAGACGAAACCTCGTGCTGGTATAAGTTGACACTGATAAGTACTAGATATACCCCATAAGGCTAATCACATGACTTAGTGACTCTCTTTTATAATTGATTAAGGGCACATCATAGGTGATATATTTGGTGTTAAAACTTTGATGGTTGAACAACATGATTAAATAATTTGAGGAATAGTTTTCCTAGATGTACAGCCTTAGGGGATAGAAGGATAAATTTTAAGTCGGTAGATTGTGAACCCCTCACCCAAAATTAGACCTACTTGGCTTAGATAGTGAGCCTAAGGCTAGATTGAATCCAGTTAGAGATAGAACACGATATTTTTATTTAATTTTGTAATATTGTATCACTTAGCACACCTTACCGTGCTCCGATAATTGGAACACTACACTAGCCACTGCCTTCCTACAAATTCTACACCCTTATCCTAGACGTGTCCATCATCCAATTCTCATCTTTGTACAATTTTCCAATTGTTTGGCACTTTTATGCAAAAAAAAAGCATTTAGGTGTCCACACCATTGGACATGACACATGAAGAAACCTATTTTTCGCTCATGTAGCTTTTTCCATGATTTTTTGGATGTGCAACGTGCAACATCGTCCACCCCTTTAAACTTAGCCTTGTATTTTAAACAATACAAATCTTATACCACCCTTGACTTTCTACCGCAGCTTAATTTTAATTTCGAGGACAAAATTTTTATAAGTTGGGTAGAATGTAAAACCCCTATTTCTAAAAAACCATATTTATTATTTTTTTATTAATTAATAATTTAATTGTAGTAATTAGTGGCTAATTAGGAGAAATAGATTTTTAATAATTTTTATTTTAGGTGCTGGTGCACTTAGGAGATTTATGGGACCATCAGAAATTTTTTAAAATTTATTTCATGTAGGAGACCCTTTGGACAGTTGCTAGCTTAATGGTGTGCACAAATACATTTTTAGAATTTTTTTTCTATGTATTTATAATATATATGTGCATTTAGGGGATTTATGGAGCAATTATGAATTTTTTCGAATTTATTTCATGTAGGAGACCCTTTGAGCAGTTGCTAGCTTAATGGTGTGCATTAATATAATATAGAGTTTTTTCTATGAGTATATATATATATATATATATATATATATATATATATATATATATACATATATATATATATATATTTAATTGAAAATAGATTAATAAAAAGAAAAGATTAGGAAAGAAAAGAAAAGAAAAGAAAAAAGAAGATAATAATAATAAATTAATAACTAACCTTAAGCAATCTATAGCAAACTTAGCAAACTATCCCAACAAACCACTTCCCTTTAGACCACAGACCCGCCCCTTTATTTCCAACAGCAAAGAACCCCCCCCCCCCCCCACGTTAGTTAGCCGCGGAATACCCCTTTCCATTCTCTCTCCCTTTCATAAATATATATATATATATATATATATATATATATATATATATATATATATATATATATATATATATATATATATATATATTCATTATCTCTCTAAAACCCTAACCTAATCATCCCAAACCCTCCATCTTCTCATCTAGACCTAAAGAGAGCCGTCACCGCAGCCAGAGAACCCCGCCAGGCCGTCCAAACCAATCCCGACGACCGTGACCCCGCGCACTGCAGATTCCCACAGGAGTTACCTGTGTTTCGGAGTTGTTTTCTGTCGCCTCGCTCAACCAAACGCCACCCCGTATTCACCGGTATGCTCACCCCTTAAACTTCTTCCATATCTGTATGATAGTAGACCTCGAACAACGTGCAACCCTAGGCGAAAACAGCGCCAAAGTTGGCGGACACAGACCAAATTCTGGAATCACAGAAAACTGCGGTGACCACCCATGTTGCAGAGTTCGTATCTCCCACCACAGAGATCCGAATTTGATGATTCTTTTTGGTATGCGTAGACCACTTGACCTAGTTTAATTTTTGTTAAATAACCCTAAATTATTAACTGCTGTGGACAGAATTAAATCGTCACAAAACCCCATGAACCCACTTTTCCCAAATTTTCAAAAGTTGTGAAACGGAGCACGCCCCACCAAACAGGATCGCCCCGTCAAACGGGACCGCCCCGTCGCATACCAAGTATACTGAATGGTGCGTACAGCATAACCGGACACGTAAAAATTTGCGGAGACTGATTTGGACGCGTGTGCGCGCCGGAATCAGTCCGTATCCGCGGACATACCCTGTATCGCAACTTTCGTGGAAGTCGTGCGCATTTTGTGCACGCTTGTCAGATTACGACAAAACTTGTGCCACTAGATTCGTGGTAACGTGCTGGTCCTGTGATCTAATTTTCACGCAATTCTGAGATGGTTGACCAAGTCACCAATTGGTGGGCCCTACGGTTGACTTTTTGGACGAAATTGTGTTCGGCTCATCGGAATCCACATTTGGATATACCGTTGGGTTTGTATTGACATTTAGAGTTGTTTGACCAATAATTTATCCTATTTAGAGACTGTTACCCTTGGCACGCTTTTCGGTGCAAAGTGGGGTCCACACGTGGATCCCACTTTTATCAGAAATTACCGTTTTGCCCCTGTGTCAAAATTGGACGAAAGGGAAGTTCTTTTTAGCTATTTTTCTTATTCTGGGAACGTTGATGATATTTATTTCAGCATCCGGAGATGTTCATTCTGGGGCCGTAGCTTCTGACTCTTGGTGTTGACATCGGGACATTACATTCTGCAGCTTTCTTGCCAAGAAAGATACCTTGCCAAATTGCTTACAGTATTTTGTATGCTTAGTATATTTCTGTATATTTATTATATTTTGGTATATTTCTTGCATGTGTAGTTTTCTTCCAGTCATTACTATGTATTAGATATGTTGACACACACATGGCACTTAGTATCATCGAGGACAATCATTAGGCGTATGGGCTTTTAACCACTCTGGTAAACCATAGTAACTAGCACGCACTATGGTGGTCGTATCCGATGGTCGCTACCCCCGAGGTATATCGATTGATGGAGTTCGAGGGTCGCTACCCCAGAGGTATGTCGGCTGATGATGTCCACTGACGAGCGTATGAGTTATGAGGATTAGATCGAGTAGCCTACCCTTGCCCATACGTCGAAAAGTTGTCCTCATTTGTATTCATATAGATTGTCTTGTACAGCGTACTTATTTATTTTCAAATTATATGCATGTTTACTGTATTCAAGTTAGCTCACTTTTCTGTATCTTGTTACGTCCCTCTGAGGACCTGGTCCTCTGCCAGGTGTATCTGTTCTTGAGTATTTGCAGGAGCGCAGATTGGATGGTTATATATATTTCGTGGATGTCCTCTCTTCGAGTCCATGATTGCTAGCTGGTATTCTTATATGGTGTTGTTGTGTTGTACTTATTTTGTATTTGCTCTTACATTCGAGTTGGTAGTGGATTTATTTCCATCCAACTATCATCCTTAGATACTTATGTTGAGATCTAGTTATATAGATGCTGGTTATTCATTTATATTAATTTTCTGTGGATGAGATTTAGATTGTACCCTGTGACTTGTGACATATGTTTATACCACTTATGGATTTTATAATCATATTATAGCGTACGTATGGGTTTGGTTTTCATATATTGGAGTTGCCATATCCATGCGGCTGGCATGCTTACGTATTTCTAGTCCTACGTACTTTTGGGACTGGGGCGTGACACTTCTCTTGGCAAAGAATATCCTACTCATGAAAAGATTCAAAAAAAATACTCCGAGCACTTACCAAGAACTAGAACCCCAAATCCACAATAGCTATCGAAGAAAATGATCTTACAACCATGAACATTAAAATGCTTATAGGGAAGCTAATGTGAGATAGACATGAAGGATCAAGAGGCCGCCTCCACACAAGAGAAGACAAAAGAAAAAGCTCTCACCTTGAAAGCCAACCAATGCAAACACTTCTCAAAGATAGACACTGATAATGAAGAAATTGCCCTCACTTCTAGGCACTTTAAGAAGTTCCTAAAATTCAACAAAGCAGCTCGCCAAATAAAATAAAATAATGAAGATCCGGCGTGCTAAAACTGCAAGAATCTTGGACATATCAAGAAGGAGTGTTCTCTAATGAAGGAAGACTCCAGTAGATATGAGAAATCCAACAAAGGTAACACCTTTTCAAGGAAGTATGCTAACAACTAGCATTTGGTGTGAGAGTGAGACTAGTGATTCAGACAATGATGAAGACTCGAGACACACTACAAATCTATGACTTATGGCATTAGATTCAAATGAGGTACTAAATAACTTCTCTACAAGTAATCTCACATATAATGAATTAAAAGATGTTATTTTTGAACTTCATGATGATTACAAAATTTTAAAAAATAAATTTAAAAAGTCTTTGAAAGAGAATAAAGACTTTAAGAAGGAATTAGAGAGACTCATAAATGTGATTAATGATATCAAGGGGAAGGCCCCGGCTTGTGACACGGATGAAATTGAGTTTCTTAAATTAAAGTTACATAAAGCTCTAGAAGAGCTACAAGAGAAAATATTGATTGTCAAACTCTCAAAGAGGGATACGATATTGCAAGAAATAAAACTATCATTGCTTCCCAAAGAGAAGGAGCAATCACCACTAGGTACAATGCTTTTCTTACAAAATGCAAGAAACAAGAAGGGAGAAACATTTCCTAACTTGTATCACCACTCTCACCATGATGCACACCATCATGATCAAAGAAATACACATCGCCATATGAGACACAAGGATCATGCTCACTCTTACACGCCACATAGCCTTATGGCAAAAATATGCAATCAAGAAATAGGAACTATAAGAAGAAATCACATATTGTTGCACCACATCATGCCTTCTACTATAGTCACATAAATGATTAGACACCATGCTAAAAAAATTCATACTCAAAACACTAAATCTTCTTCCAAGATACCTACCATATGTCACTATTGCGGTGTGTTTGGACACACCTCTTATCAATGTCAAATTAGAACTCATGTTAACTTATGAACGATAAAATGGGTTCATAAGACTAACATTCAAGGATCCACAAAATCTTGGATACCAAAGTCTTCATATTTAACTTGTGTTGTAAGTGAACCCTCCATCACATGCTTGGAGCAAGTGGATTCTCGATAGCAGTTATTCACAGTACATGATCGATGATGCTACACTATTTACGACGCTATCGCTGAGAAATGAAGGATATGTCTCCTTCGGCAATAACTTAAAAGGGTACATCATTGGCAATGGTAACATCGACTCTCCTCAGTATCCTTGCATTAATGATGTTGCTCTTGTCACAAATTTGAAGCATAACCTTCTTAGTATTAGCAATCTTACTGATAGTGGTTATGGAGTAAATTTTACTAAACACAAATGCTTTATTTATGATAGTACAAATGGCATCGTAATATATGAAGTCACTAGAGAAAATAATATTTATGTATTTTATCTTGTTGAGGGTACTAATAGTGACAGATGCCTAGTTGATAATAGTGACAAAATCTGACTTTAGCATATGAGACTTGGATACGCCAACATGGATACCATCTCCCGACTTGCTAAAAAGAAACTTGTAAGAGGTCTTCCAAGTATTTCCTTCAAAAATGATATGGTTTGTGAGGGTTGCTAAAAGAGTAACTTAACTAAATCTTCTTTCAAATCAATCAACTCGGTAAGCACTACTAGACCTCTTCAACTTACTCCTATGGATTTATTTGGTCATAGTAGAGTGGCTAGTCTTAGTGGGAAGCTTTATGCCTTTGTTTTAGTTGATAATTTTCGAGATTTACTTGGGTTATTTTTCTTGCAAATAAAATGACACTTTTCGTGAATTTGTTATTTTTTGCAAACGTGTTCAAAATGATAAAGACATTATGATCAACAAGATTAGAAGTGATCATGGGGGAGAATTTGACAATGCCGATTTTAAAAGTTTTTGTACTAAAAATAGTTTTTGTCATAATTTTGCTTGTCCTAGAACTGCACAACAAAATGGTGTTGAGGAAAGAAAGAATATAACTCTTGGTGACTTGGCTAGATTCATGTTGAACCAATACAAGCTCCCACAATATTTTTGGACGGAAGCCGTTAATACGACATGTTTTGTTATAAATAGATTCTTAATTAGACATATTTCCAACAAAAATCCATATGAGCTTTGGTTTGATAAAATTCCCTCAATAAATTTTTTTTAAGTTTTTGGTTGTAAGTGTTTTATCTTGAACACCAAGGATAACCTAGACAAATTTGAAGAAAAAACCAATGAAGGTATATTCCTTGGATATTCAATGCATAACAAAGGTTTTCGTGTTTTCAACAAAAAGAGCATTATGATTGAAGAATCTATCAATGTTATTTTTGATGAACTTAACACTTCAACATCTTCCTTTAATGATGATGATGATGTCTCTTATAATTTGGAAAACACTTCTCTTGGAGAAAAGGATGCTCATTCACCTAGTTGTGAGGTTGAGACCACTTCATCCGATATCACTCCAATAGAAACCTCTAAGGAGTAAAGATTTGCCTCTCATCATCCCAAAGAGCTTATTATTAGGGATCCTTCAACTTATGTTAGCACTCGATCCTCTATAAGAGATCATTGTTCCAATATTGCTTTTATTTCTCAAATAGAGTCTAAAAATATTAAAGATGCTTCTTGATGAATTTTGGATGCTTGCTATGCAAGAAGAATTAAATTATTTTGAACGAAACCAAGTATGAGAATTAGTTCCTTGACCCAATAACTATCCTATTATTGGGACTAAAAAGGTGTTTCAAAATAAACTTGATGAGGATGGTTTTGTAACTCGAAACAAAGCAAGAGTGGTTGCACAAGGTTATAATCAAGAAGAATGTATCAACTATGAGGAAACCTATGCACAAGTTGCTTGTTTAGAGTATATTAGAATGCTTTGTGCTTTTGCTTGCTTTAATAATTTTAAACTATTTCAAATTAAAAAATTCTTTTCTAAATAGTTTTATTGAGGAAGTCTATGTAAAACAACCTCCCTGTTTTGAGGAATTTTGCTTTCCGGATCATGTTTTCAAATTCATAAGGCTCTCTATGGCCTCAAGCAAGCTCCACGTGCTTGGTATGAGCGCCTTATTACTTTTCTACTTTCTCATGATTTTTCCAAAGGCAAGGTTGGCACTACTCTTTTTTATTAAATCTCACAATGGTACCTTATTATTAGTTCAAATTTACGTTGATGATATTATTTTTGGATCTACTAACAAAGTGCTTTGTGAAGAATTGCTAAAGTAATGCACCTTGAATTTGAAATAAGTATGATGGGAGAACTCTACTTCTTTGTTAGCCTTCAAATAGAGCAAGGTACTCAAGGAACCTTCATCAATCAAGCCAATCCAAAACTATAAGAACTTCGATGGCCACTACAACGAAACTTGATCAAGATGATGATGGTAAATCGGTTGATATTCGTAAGTATCGATGTATGATAGATAGTTTACTTTATCTAACTGCTAGTCGTCCCGATATCAATTTTAGTGTTTGTATATGTGCATGATTTCAAGAAAATCCCAAGGAGCCATATTTATGTGCCGTTAAATGCATTTTTAGCTATCTCAAGGATACCCTATCTTTGAGCTCTTGGGCTACTCGGATGCAGATTTTATCGGATGCAAGATTGACCGAAAAAGCACTAGTGGCACATGCCATTTTCATATAAAATCCTTGTTATATTGGATTAGCAAGAAGCAAAATTTGGTTGTTCTTTCAACAACGAAAGCCAAAAAAATTGCGGCCGGTTGTTGTTGTGCACAAATTCTTTGGATGACACAAACACTTATAAATTATGGTATCGTCTCTCATGCTATTATTATAAAATATGACAACACTAGTTCTATAAACCTCACTAAAAATCCTATTTGTCACTCACACACTAAACACATAGAAATTAGACAACATTTCTTATGTGACAACCAACAAAAGGTAATATTTTCCTTGAGTTTATCGACACCGAGCATCAATTAGCTGACATCTTCAATAAATCTCTTGCCGAGGACCTCTTCTCCTTTATTTGTCGTGAAATTGGTCTACTTGACAAATCCTTTTAGCTAATCTTATGTCATTTCGAATATTATTTTGTAAATCGATTCTAATTTTTTTAGAAATTTAAAAAATTCGACGATATTCCACGAAATACCGTCGGATCTTTCGATCGGTAACGACCGACACAGATTTCGAAAAAACTGCCACCTTTTTTTACTACATCCTTTCATATCTTCTCATGTACTCTGGCATATCTTCTCCTTAACTGTTTTACTTCTCCCATATCCTCTCTTTATTTTACCTACCTGTCATGCTCCGCTCCCGGAATACAGTGAGCCGAATATGTAACTAACATCCCAGGCTACGCGCCAAATAAATATACATGTATCTATATCGCGATTGTCGTATAAAGTTCTAGGATAAGAGTATGGGAAAACTAAAATCATAATTAAAATTGACAATAATTTACATCCATAAACATCACTCATCAACCTTTACATCTCACAAGTCTAGTTTTCTAACTCAAGGATAATACATACGAGGAACTATACAAAATAAAACTGATGATATACTCTCTGCCTGTGCTATTCTTCTGGTTCTTCCATAATATATACCAAAAGTATCTCTTCCTCAGTCATACCTCCATCTAGTAAACAAAATCTAGGTCATCAAAGACATGCAAGTCTTCGGTTCAAGAAATATAAAATAAATGAAGTAAAATATTTATATGATTGAAACATTTGATATGATACTCAGATAGGAAGATGATATGATTTATCATAAGAAAGTATTGTAGTGTTAACCCATAATATGACTTAACTCGGATTATGACACTAGTGTGAATCCTTATTCTAGTAATTTAAAAGTGTCTAAAAACATTCATTGCCTAATATACCACAATCACAATACAATTTTCCTATATGATGATGCAATTTGGAGAACATGTTTGGATTTCACATTCGAGCAGTGTCACGAGCACCATCTAGGCAATAATCTCGTTACCAGGAATCAGGTGGTGGCAGGTAGGCAAGGTGCTTAGTAGTCCGACCACTACTCTCCGGGAGCAAAATTATAAACTTCAATTAACACCAAATTTGACTTTTTTATCGAATTAGGGTAAATATTATGAGATTCACGAGCGTCAGGTAAGGTAGGTGATCTAAGCATTCACCCAATCTCAATGCAAGGTCTTGCGAAGGACCTACATATACTGGTCAGTTTTGTTAATTATATTGCCAAGATTTTATACGATATGATCCAAACTATTCTCCTCCGCCCAATACTCTATTCTACAATCACAATCAATTTATTTTCTTATTTAGAACTTTCTTTACTGGCTCAATTTTGTATCTCGATCTGTGTACTTATAGATATCACAAGAATATGAGAATATAAACCAGCAAGCAAGTTTTTATCCATTGGAATACACATATATAAGTATCTTTATACGTGTCAAATATCATGTATTACAAGATTACTTCTCAACATGATATTCTAGTAGATGAAGTATGACAAATATGAGTCTTTACTTCAGATAACAAGCTTCATGTAGTATGAGTATACAACTCACTATGAAAATTTATGTACTGAAATAAGATAGAATAACTAGATTTAATTATTGTTACGCTTGCGTGTCAAGGTGTATGTATCCTACGCTTCCAAACTTAGATAAGTCGACCCCTAACATATTTAGAGTTATCGAGAGCCTGTCTCAAGTAGATATAAAAAATCTAGGTTATGATTTAGTATGATATAAATGTGTTTGATTCGAAATTAAGTTATCTCCTGAAATTCTTATAATTTTTGGCGGAGCCTCATTTGTATTTCGAGCTCCAAACAAAATAATATAATTCTACCCGGAGCAACTCTCCGTAGAATTCCCTTGGGTCAAAGTCCCTTCGGTGGAACAACTCAACACCGGATACACGCAGTTATATTTAATAGTAAAGACATAAGTATTAAGAAGAATAAATTTTGTCTTACCTTGGTTACTTAGCCATAACATTAAAATTTTTCGATTATTCGTCTTACAAGAAGAACACACAAGTTAGAAGCATATGAAAATCAAACAGAACTTATATACAGAATAATACTTGAACCAGTAGTACTATCACATCATAAGAAGGTTGCAAAGTGTTTATAACTTGCCAGACTCAATTATTTCAATTATTCAAATATTAATAAAAATCATAATATACATACTAGCCTATATTATGAATTTTGATACCTATCAAGCATAAGTAAACAACTCTAGAAGTTAATGCTAAATTCTAATATGTAACCCTCACGTTGTTCAGATTATAACTCCTATCATATAATTGAAATACCATTATATTATATATATTTGGAAATCTTATAGAATCCTCGACGTATCCTCAATAGACATATTTTGATTTTAAGGATGTTTATTAGATCAAAACTTGCTCGGGAAAACACTGCGCACTAGATTCCAAATTACATTTCAGATTTTAACGTCTGCGGTACTTGGCTAATAACTTATATCATATCAATCCAAATACTATCACATCATATATGGTTGAAAAGCTTATCGAATCCTCTACATTATCTTTTTAGACATAATTGAATTTTGACACTTTTTAATAGATCAAAACTACCCTAGAAAACACCGTGTATAATGTCCCAGATTTCAATTCCAGAATTCTACGTCGATGGTGCACGGCCAATAACTTCTATCATATGCACCCAAATACTATCATATAATATATGGTTGGAAAGTTTATCGAATTTTATACAAAACATGTTTAGACATAATCTGGTTTTAATAAAGTCTAATAGGTCAAAACTGTCCTACAAAATAATATGTACATAGGTTCCATATTTTATTCCAGATTTCCACATCGATGTTGCACGGCCAATAACTTCTATCATATACAATATCATCATATCATATATGGTTGGAAATATTATCAAATTTTCTACGAAATATGTTTATACATATTTTTATTTTGACCAAGTTAAATAGATCAAAATCAGCTGAGACAAATACTGCGCAGTGGGAACGAATTCAGCACATATATTTCAAGTTCTAATTCGTGTCTACTACTCCTATAGTGTGTCATCTTAATGAATAATTATTAGAATCATGCAACATATAATTAACTCAACATTAATCCATAATATAAACTTTATTTTGAATAATAGAAATAAAACAAGAACTATATGAAAAAGTACACAAAAATGAGTGCGTAAAGGAAATGCGGACTTACCTTAGTTCCTTAGGGTTTGTAAATGAAGTATGGATAGAGAATTAGGTTTAAGAGAGAGTAGGATGGTGGTTGGATGAAGGGGGTGAAATTCAGAAGGTAAGGGATATATATAAGGAAGACTAACTTATATATATACATAAACCAACTTCTTAAACACTTAAACTATTCCCTTCTATCCATCCATGATATTTATTGTTACGCCCCAGAACCAGAATACTGGAAAGTGGAGGTAGACAAATATAGCTACGTACACCAGAGTACTCTATATCCCGAGATACGGTCACAGCTGTCTAGACATATGAGGGTTTTACTCTACAATCCAACAACCATTCATGGGTCAAGAATCCTAGTTGTCTCAATCTCAAGCAAGCAACAAGTTACAAGATGTATGATCATCAAACATATAATAGTAAGGCGTTCCAAACTATACATACACCAATGATTATGAAGCTAGTTACAAAATGAAGAACTAACAAGAGTATCATATTACATGATCAGCTCTAGCTATAGTCGAGAATATGCTTTATATGTAGGCCCGCAGACTAGAATGTCAAGTCCCAAAACATGAGCTAAATACGTGCTCGGTGGCTAAAATGCCTCAAAAGACTAATTATACAAGATCAAGTGGGGGATAAAAGTCCCCGGGTGCTCCTGGTATTCACCATCTTAAGGCGGAAAGTACGAGAGATCTTGTGGTCCTGCTCCGATATCTGGCCATACAAACCATTGGGTCATACCCCAAAATAGCAAGTACCACAAGGGATCCAATCTTAGGAACTAAAAACCAGCATACAGACAAATCAATAAGAAATAACACAAGAAATATTTAAATAAGTGCAGCGGGTAAAATAACACTTAAACGGTTCTGGAGCATTTAAACAAGGATATCTGGAATCAGTACTCAGGTTACAATTTTTGGATCGGTTATTAAATAAATCAAGACGGGACTAGACTAGACTGAAAATCAAGCAATCACGGCCAATCATGCCCTATGGCTTGCTTTATTAGCTAACTAGGGTTATCACAGTCCTAGTTACTAACACATGCACTTTGAAAATTCTATACATCCACATGACCTGCAGTCTATTCGGATCATCCAGACGTACAAGATTCATAATATAATTAACTTGTATAGATATTTTACTTGTAATGCAACACTCGACGGTGTTCTTGAAGTATGCCCCTCACGACGGAGAGCTCAAAATCTACTGGTGTCGCTGGAATGTCGTGATTGTATGTAGCCAGGAAATTTTCCTAAATGATTCTAGTTATCAATCTAGTTTATTAGCCTAGACAATTTATTCAAAATTCCTGACCGTGGTTCAGGAATTTGCCTTATACATGATACAAGACTGGAAAATAGCTTGACAAGTATAATCAAAATCAACCACGGGAACAACGGGACATGCAATACAGATGCTACTCATGGCCTTGATCAGGACAGTACAAGAATTCTCGAGTCGGGAGTGCGCTGCATCGAGCCACTATCAAGATTATCAGTGCAGTATCAGGATTATCAGTTCCATGTCAAGATTCAGGAGTTTATTTATAGTGTACAATCACTAGATCATGTCAGGAAATCAAGATCAATATCAAGAATATCATATTCAGAAAATAACTAGGATTAACTAAAATAACGAGATAAAAGAGAACCAAAGAATCATCAAGAGTTAAGCATATTAAAGAGAATACTGGCATACAGGCGCATAAAACATCAATTCAGGATTGGCGCATAACCTCAGGCAAGAAAATAGCATCTGCGCACAATGGACCAAAACCACTATTGGCGCATAATTACTAGTCCGGACAGTTCAAGCACGCTTTGATACTAAAAGTGCTCTGAGAAAAATATGGCGCACAATTGATACTAAAACGTACTCTAGAACCTAGGCGCACAATGATAGAAGTGCGCGAGCCAGGAGCTTGGCACATTTCATTAAGTATGCCCAAAAAGGAGGGTTGGCGCACAAAGAGCGTGGGAAGGTCTACTAAAAGACAAAATACAAGTCTCAATGCATGGCACTTCAGTCGAGACAACTTTGCAGTCGAGAACACAGTTCTCGAGAATGGTCAGAAGTTATTGCTTAGTCATTAAGTAATTACGAAGGGCTACAAAGTGCATCATCTCTGGAGAATGCCATAAGTGCACCAACAAAACAAAGTGCGCCATTCTCCAGAAGCAACAAAGTGCGCCGGTAAGTAAAGTTCACCAAAGTGCGCCAACTCTGTAATATCTGCAAAAGTGGCCAACTTGGCTATTTAAGAAGTGGCGTACATTCTTGATGACTTGCAGACCCATTTAAAAGTGCATCAAGTAGGATTGACGTACTTTTGGAGAAATTGTCATAGTACAAAACGTATGTAGGAGTAGAGAAGTGCGCCCAGAGTACTCAACATATCTTGGCGCACTTTTTAAGGAATTCGTGAAACACACACAAGTGCGATCAGTGAAACTTTGTTTTATGCGATAAAGGTTCCCTGCATACTTTTTTTATGCATTCTTAGGCCAACTTTGCATTCTCCAACTTGCTGTTCTCGAACTCCATGAGCAATCCAATTCAAGAAAAATAAAATCATCAATGAGACAAGTTCTAAGTGTTACTCAAAAATAAAACCGATCAAATGATTAAAATAAGTTATACTAAGAATCAAAGCAATATCTATGTTTGTTCCTTCAGTTGGCAAGATGTACTAGCCTACGGTCAAGTTCTAGTCTAATACTACTAAGGCCACCCACGGCCAAGGCCAAGCTCGGCTGCTCACTGTGAAGGCTGAAGAAGTGAAGAAGGAAAGAGAAATGAAAGGAAAAGAAAGTGAAGGAAAGAGAAATAATTTGCTTAAATAGACAAAGGGTTGATTGTAGGCCATTGGATCATAATCCATGTCCCTCTCCTGGGTTCATCACAGCCATGCACACGAAAACTAAGGGACCAAGAGTCCAAAGCATGCAATTAAGGGAAAACTTGTAAAACTAACCTAGACAATGCATGAATGTCACAAAGCATAAAGTAAACAATTAAACATAAAGCAAGACATACACATATTATATGCATATATCGGGTACATATACTAGAACAGTGAGATGAGTCTCACATTTATGAAGCAAATGAGTCAAAACTAAGTGAACCTCTCATTCCTATTGGCCAGGAAGGAGGTGGCTTCTTAAAGAAGCTAATGTAAATTGGTAAGGGATATTTTAGTCATTTCCTATATAAAATTAAATTAGGGTTCTAATTAATTCAATTCATCTCCTAATCAAACTCATTTTTTTACACTAATCAAACCCTAAACCATGAATGACAAGGCACATAAATAACATCTTTAATAAAAAAATATTAAAGATTTATGTAAAATAAATAATATTATTATATTAAAAATTTGCGAACCCGAGAAATTATATTATTAAAATAATAAAAAAATTCTTGTCAAACTTGTATTTCCATAATAATAATAATAATACAAATAAATTTTGAAACACAACTATGACACTACTGATAATTAATACTCCTTTATTTATAATCTTTCCAACACTTTAACCCTACACAAACCCTTCCTCTTCCCAACCAAATTCGGCTTCCACCAAACCCCACGACCATTCCTCTTACTCTTTCCCCTTATATTGTTGGTCCTCTCTTCTATCTCTCCTCCTACATCCTCTTTCATTATCTTTTCTACCATAACCCTCACCCCTCTCTACCATGTCCGATAAGCGCACTCGCCACGACTCCTCCTCCTCCTCCTCTGGACCTCCCTCCGCTACCCTCTTCATCCCAACCTCAACTACCCATGGCTACAATATCACCATTTTCAAATTAGTCCAACAATCCCGCGTCTGGTTCTCCTTCTTCCATAAATATAACATCTGCCCCAGGAAACCAATCGCTTTCCTTAATTTTTCCAACCATCGAAAAACTTTCGAAGAGGCCAACTTCATGGAACTTCTTGAACAACAAGTTGACATATATCCTTACGCCATTCGTATGTTCTACTGCAACTTGGTTCAGAGCGCTGACAACCACAAGTTCGAAACTAAAGTGGGCGGGATCAAGATTACTGTCACTACTTCATCCTTGGCCTCCATTCTAGGTGTTCTTGAACGGTCCTATAAATACCCTAATTTTCTAGAATTAAATTTTATAATTTTAATTATTGGTATTATGAATTACAGAGATTAAGTGAGAATTTTCTATAATATTTAGCCATTTTTATAATATATAATATTCATAGATTATAATTATGTTTATTTAATTAATTATTAATATAGTACAGAAAATATATTTTTGGGTATAAAACTATTAATAGAGTATTGTAGATTTTTTTGGAATTTTTAAGGTCCAAAACTATTTTTAGATGGCCATATATATATATATATATATATATATATATATATATATATATATATATATATTGATTTATTTTAAACCAACCCAAACCAACCTAAACCAAACCAAACCAAACCGAATCCCATACTCTAACCCACTAACCCACTACCCGATAACCCGTACCTACTAACCCAGCTACAGTAACCACCAACCCCCCCCAGAGCCGACTGCACCCCTTCCCCTCCCTGTAACCGCACCCCGACCCCTCTCTTCATCTTCCCGTAACCTCCCTCCTTTACCCCTATATATATACTAGTACAGACCACCAGCATCCCATACAGTCCAGACGAACGCCATCGCTGTCCGCCACCATCGCCGCCGTACGCCGCAAGCCGTCGCCGAGAGCACCCGTCCAGAATGCACGATCAACAACACACGTGAGGTACCCATATTCTCTCCCCTATATCTCCTTGCACAGTAGACCTAACAGTAAACCGTTGAGTCCTATGCGAAGACCACATGAACCCCTTGAACACTGTGTAATTAGTTTAGTGTATCGTGTCATGTATCGGTCACAAATTGTGACGCAAAACAGGAAAAAATGACTTATTTTTAGGAACAGAAACTGTTCCAAGTACGCGTGTTTGAGTCCCATTATCTTCATAATGGCACGCAATTTTTAAATTCTACTTGAACAGTAATTTAGACAACAAAAACAAGTTTTAATCTCTTCAATTAGTTTATTTTAATTCGATGTATGATGTATTTTATTTGCTGTTGAAATTGACCGAAAACTTGGTTTCTTAAACCCGAATTTTCTCGAAACGGGGTGCATTCCGCTAAACGAGGCAACTTCGTCGTATGCGAATTACACTAAAAGGCACGTATCGTCAACGCAAACGTGTGGGATTTCGCAAAAGTTAATTTGGATATGCGTGCACACCGGAATCAACAAGTATCCGTCGAAAAGTACCGTATCGACCTGTTCTGATACTCATCATAATTTTGTATGTGCCTATCATTTCGCAATAAAACTTGTGCCATTGGATTCGCAACGTTACGTTGGTCCTGTGACCCAAGTTTGGTTCAATTCTGAGAACGTTGACAAAATAACGTTTCGTGGGCCCCACGGTTCCACTAGATAGGCAATTTTATGATTGGCTTATCAGAATCCAGTTTTGGATATTCTGTTGGGTTCGTATCATCGTTCTGGACTCGTAGACACTAAGTTTGACAAATTTGGAGAACTTTACCTCTGGCACATTTTTCGGTGCGAAGTGGGCCACTTGTGGATCCCGCTTTGACCAAAAATTGTCAATTTTGCCCATGTGTCCAAATTAGACTTATGGATAGTTAAACTTAGCTATTTCATGTATTCTGAGAGCAATGGTGATGTTTGTTTCAGCATCCGGAGGCGTACCTGAAGATTCTACTGTTACAGGAGCAATTGACGGAGCTCAGAATCCAGGCAAGTGTACCTTGCCAACTTGTAGTAGTTCCTATAATAATAATTGCTTTTGTTCTTTCTATATACTTATGTGATGTACCTATTTAACTTAGGACTGTGAGACGTTGCTTAACGTTCTAACAAGATTCGAGTGTCGACGCCGTATGTAGAGTCGTATAACATCATTTAGAGAATTAATTCCATAATCCTATCTTTACGTGCTTGCTTTACCAAGTACGTCATACCATAGGACACTTGATACTATTTATATGACAGAATTTTTCTGAGTTATTCGTGGTGATTCTGTATAGGCTTACAGGATTTGTGACGTGAGACTTGCATATACATAGATATCATTATGACTCACTGTACTAGTTAGAGATCATGATCTTGTGTGTTATGGAGATGAGATGTTGTGGATATGAGACATGAGGTTACATTGGGTGGGGAAAGACACACAGGCTACAGGCTGATTATATATATATATATATATATATATATATATATATATATATATATATATATATACTTTATTATTGAGGTGCTTTAGTCTCTATACTAGAGCTTGGCCCATTACGTGATATTCTTGCTGCTACGGGCTCCCCGATACAGAGCTTGTAGTGGTCTTAGCCTGAGTACTAGTAATACTCTCATTTATTTTTCACATAGCTGGTTACATAGCTTGCCTTGAGGATCTACTTTTATATACTGTATTTCATTTGGCTTGAGTGTTTATTGTACCTTGCTATGTTCCCTGAGGACCTGGATCCAGATTATGTCTCCAGGTACAGCAGAGGAGGTTTACCCCGAGATATACGGGATAATAGCTGACATTGGAGCAGTACTAGCACCAGAGGACGAGGTTGTGTCGGAGGATTTCTTTTGAGTATTTCAGTTTCATACTCAGTTATTTATGCTCATGGTTATTTCATATATTTCCTTTATCTATTATCTTGACTGGTCTAACATATTGACTTGTGTTTACTTTCTGTGGATGAGATTAGAATTATATTGTGTTAGATGGTGTAGACCTGTAATTATATTTGTTACAACTTAAGAGCACTCTAACCGGTCCATTAAATTGGATTTGCCCATTAGAGTTGTGCTGCTGGCCATTGCCACGTGGCTAGTCCCTCGGTATTTTGGGACTGGGGTGTGGCATGTCCAATCTTTGGGCGCTGTCCTCTCTTGACAATATACACATCTCCGATAACTACTCCTATGAGGAATTCTTGTTTTTTATTTGCAACTGTCCTGATGTCCTCAAACCTAATGATAAAGATCACAATCCTTTCTATATATCATTATCTACACCGGATTGTCTGCCACACCATCAATCCTAAGTAAGGTAGCATATACAACGTAACTAACGACAAACTGGTTGCCATGTATTATTTGTTCACCAAGCAGTCCTTATCCATGGACAAAACTTTGATATCTACCATGATCCGTATAAGGGACTCTACCCATCGCTTTCTCCTCTATAACATGTAAATCAACATGATATTGGAAGCCAATGGGTTTGATCTCACTGACAGTCCCAAGGGTAACAAACCAACCACTCTTGGAAAAGCCAAAGCTAGGCCACTCCATTCCACCACTTTCTCTTAACAATCTTCCTCCACTCAACCTCCTACAATCGGTATATCATCCTCGCCTCCTGTCATGACCCGCATTCGGATAATCGGACACGAGTATGTAGCAACGCCCAGCCTACGCCGTAACAATAACGTAGAACGTTGTCTAGGTTAACAATACTATCTATCTATATCTCACAATAATATATCAAAACCTGTCAATGATATCTCAACTCCAAAAAGAGGATAAGATAATAATATAAAGTCAATATCAATATTCAATCCCAAGACCTAGATATGGAATCAGGCGTGGAATATCAAAAGTATCTATATCAGTGCCTCAAGGACCTAGATATGGAATATCAAGTCAAAATAGTGTTTTGGAATTATAAACATGCTATACTAGCTTGAAACTAGGTCTTTAAGTTAACACTAGGTCAAACTTAGTCAAACTAAGTTAAAATAGGTCAATACCTTGCTAAACTAGATTTTCTAGGTCAAAACCTTAAAGATAGTAGCTATACTAGATAATACTACTAAGTATTATATGTATACACTCATTTAGATAATAATATCATAAGTATCTCACTAATATCTAGTATCTTAGGGTACTTTACCCATTACCCTAGTATCTCACTAATACCCAATGCTATAAGTCAAGATCAAACCTTTACCTTGATACCCAACCATATAATCAATATCATAACTATATATATATATATATATATATATATATATATACCTCATTATCATGATACCCTAGCTAATACATCAATACCTTAACTTATCACCATTATCTAGGATTCCTTAGTCCAAAGTTGGTATCTTACCCCGTATCCTGGTATCTTGTCCACACTAGTTATATTACCTTATCTCTACGACCTTGCTACACCTAGAACACCACACTCTAACTTACCTCACTCCTCCTCTACCCATTGGTATATGATACCATGGTACCAATACCAAGGCTCATTGCCACTAACTTCTAAAATATTCCCTACTCATGGTACCAACTCATACTTGATACACTTTGGTATCAAGTATACCCAATACTACCTGACACTAACCTCTACTATTACACTCACTCTTTAACCCATTACTCACACTCCTGATACTCTATGATATGCACTAAAGTGCACTCCCAATATTCGATACCTATTAACACAGAAAATTGACACACAAATACCCCTACTGACACCCCCTTATATATACTAGGATACATCTTAATCTATCACTACACTAATACCTACACAATAACCTACTCTAGTGCATTTAACACACTACCCTCATATCCTTCACTCATCTATACCACAAACTATTATATATGATGCCAGGTATCAATCCTCACTCCAACCTCACTAATTCACCTCTTCCCTAAACATTACCTGCACTTGAACCTTGTGCACAAAACACACATAACTGGACACCTACACACAGTGCACATGCATTGAAATATGCAGTTTCAGCACCTACTGCTGCCCACTTCTATAACATACATATATTACAGTCTTAAATCCCTTCCTTCAGATGTTGCTGCCCAGGAAACACTCTCCAACCTTAACAAAACCTGAATACCTAACCCATCATGTGCAGAGCAATCCCCATGTTCTACCTTGGCCTAAACATTGGCTCACCTGAATGCCTCTATATGAATCGGCACACCACCTCAACTGCTGTTACGAGCAGTTATCTCTTAGTGCAGTAGCCACTGATACCCTCATCTAGTACACCCCAAATGCTGCCGCTACTTCCTTCTCCTACCTACTTGTGGATACAACTGCTATCATACTTACAGTTGCACACTTGATATGATACTCCAATATTATGACACAAGAATCTCTCTATCGTACACATTATTACACCTGAACTAATCACCTAGTACACACTCACTTACCTATTGTCACGTACAATCCATTACACCTCACAGACACTCACACAGGTTGAGCTAATATGTATCAATATACATTGCCCACCATATATATATATATATATATATATATATATATACACACACACACTCAGGTTGCACAACACTCACCACAAGGCCTGCCCCGACCACACATACACTTAGCTGACACCACATATCTTTATAAAAAAATACACATTGCTCTGATACACCAAGAGATCAATTTTCTCCATTCATTACCTTGATAGATTCAGCCACACAACTATGGGCACTTGACCACACTATAGAACATATATGCATGCCCATATGAACACTAAACACTCTATCTTTACACTCAACACACACAACAATACATTGCACATCAGTTAGGATACACCCCATATTACACCAACATCACTACCATCATGCTACACCTCCCAAAACATAAAGAACATATCTAATATATATATATATATATATATATATATATATATATATATATATATATATATAAACAATAATTACATATAATATAGAGTATATGATATTAATGGAGTATAACAATAGGAAGAACACACATCCTAACCATGCATATTATGAAATATTATGACACGACACAACATATCCAATTTTGGACACATAGACATAATCTCAACTCAAATAATACACAAACGTCCCTTTGGGGACTCGTGTCGAACACTTGGTGGACACAATTCAAAATTCTCCAAATTGAGCCCAAAAATATCATTCCACAAGAGAAAAACCTAGATCTACCAAAATAAAGGCTTCAAACACCTAGATCTAGCAAAAGAGAGTCAACTTCACCTATGAGAAGTTTCCTATAGGTCCAAGGGGTGTTCCTAACCATAATAATTGGGGAAAGAGCTGGATTTACATATTGGGAGTTGGATCCCAATGAATCTCCACGAATTTGAGAAATGATGGAAGAAGAAGTGACACTAATCCTCTTGATAATGCTTCTCCTTGGCTTCCTTCTTGAGCTCCAAGCACTAGCTCTCCATATGAACAAGTTTTGAAGGTAAAATAGTGTGGTAATGGTAGAATTTTGGGATTTGATGTAAATTGGAAAGTTAGGATTGGTGTTCATGAGGAGGTGTAGAAGATGAAATGGGGAAGAAGAAGGAGTAGAAAAAATGAAATGAATGAGAGGGGAGAAAAATATTAGGATATATATATAGTGGTGTGATTAGTAAAATTGTCATTCCACTCTCTAATAAAATTTCTAACCCTAACATGAATAGAATCTAATTAGTCTTGGATGACATCTAACTAATTGATATAGAATATTATATTCATAACAAAATAGGTGCTAATTAATTCTAATTAGCTAACACTACTACTAATACTAATTAATTCTAGACTAACCACTAACATAATATAATAAAAAAATTTAACAATATGCAAAATTACCAAAATTCCCTAAGGTAAAAATTGGTGGTTACACCTCCAACTGCTACATCCACCATCCTCTCCCCTGAAGTTCATCGATACATTAATCAACGCTTCAATGCTTTAGCTATTTCTACTACAGATCGCATTTTTGCCAATACTAGGGTTATCGGTACTCTCATTGATAATCCTTTTATGGATCAAGCATACTACATTCAACGCTGCTTTCTTGAACGAGACCATACTGTCAGCCCCAGGGAGCCCAACCCAGACTTTTCAGGTCCTCGCTTTGGCGATCACATCGTCTATGGGTTCATATAACCTGATGACATTGATCTATTTGGTGCTTTTCTGCCTATTCCAGCTGTTGATGACGATCTTCCCGATGCTCCTGATGCTCCAGATGCTCCAGATGCTTCTGATGCTTGATGGTCATTATGTCGTATGGTGGTGTCTTATGTTAGGTGTTTTGTGGTCCTTAGTGGACTTTTATTATGAGTTTTTTATGTCTTTGTTTATGTGCGTCCCGACAAGGACTTGTTGGTATCTTGTTTTGTATGTCCCGGTGGGGACTTGCCCTGTTTAGTTTAGCCTTATGGATAGACCAAAGTATATGTATGCCCTATGGACAATACTATCTATAAAAAACTATTCTTTTATCTGCCTAAACTGTATGTTTTTCATGCCTCTTGTTACAACTGCTTTCTAAATTGCATGTTAATCCTATCTAAGTACGCTCTACTTAGCTATTTTTATAGCACCTATTGCTCATTTTGCATAAATAAAATGGAAAAAATCTTATTGAGGAAGAGATTGTTGTCACATTCCTGATTTTTATAAACTATTATAATTAACTCTCACACTGGTTTTAGTCTAACTCCATTTGCAGAGATTCAAGATAAGACACAATTCTTCATCATCCCTATAAAAGACACATTACGTTCCAAGCTCTATCACTTTCCAACCCTCAAAAGTCTTAAGACGTTGTTCGAAGACCCAAGATTAAAGATTGTGCTTTACGGAGTTTTCTTGAGTCTGTAAGGTCTAGGACTTATTGTAAACACTAAGTTATAGATGGTAAAAACAAAAGCTAGGATAGTCTAAATCATTTGAAAACTTTGCCTAAAGGAATTCGAAAAATCCGTCGGATCTCCGCGGATCACGGCTGGATAATCCGTTCTATCACAACAAGTTTTACTGTGATCATTTGGATCATCCGTCTGATTTTTGCAGATCATAGTCGGATAATCCATTTTGTTACATCAACTTTGGTTGTGATCATTCGAATCATCCATCGGATTTTTGCGGATCACCGTCGGATAATCCGTTCGTTCACAGTAAGTATTTATGTAATCATTCGGATCATCCGTCAGATTTTTGCGGATCGCCATCGGATAATCTGATTGGTACATTTGGCAATTTTAAATTCAAATCCAAGGGATTGAAATTAGTGCATTAAAGCATCCAACGACTATTTTTATAGCCGTTATTGTAGGCTGTCGAAAATCCGTCGATAGTCCGTGGATTACCGTCGGATCTTCCGACTACCTGCAGAAAGTTTCTTTTGAACTTATTTCTCTTTGCTTTGTATAAATAGACTAGCTATCCACTTGAGTTTTAAATTTCCTCAACTACCAAAAGCAAACTTCTTTACTCTACCAAGCTTTATTATTGCCATCCACCAAAGTGTTAAAGTTGTAACCTATATCTTATTGAAGATCAAACCTTTCCTTGTTAAAGAAGAAGTTTGCGAGCTTTCGGATTAAATCTTGTGTGTAAGAAGTTGGCGAGTAATCTAATCAAAGCTCGTTTGTAAGAAGTTGACGAACACAGTCTTGAATAACAATGTTAGCTAATTAGCAAAGATCAAGCAAACTCACTCAACCGTACTAAACAAGTCTTCGGATCAAAGCTCGTGTGTACTATTTTGATTTAAATAGTGGATTAAAGCAGAATATGAGTATCTGAGACTGGATTGCCTTCACGGAAGGACACTAGGATACATTGCATGTATGATTTTTTGCTTCCTTCTTTTAATTATGCATTATTACTGTTAATTATGTTTTTAGCTTTTATTACCCCGTTCACCCCCTATAGGGTTCCAACACGTTTTTCTTGAAACTAAACAATTAATGAAAACGCCAATTGGTTGGGCATTTTTGGACAAAAAATGTCCAACCAGTAGGCATTTTTTGACAAAAAACATTCATTTAATGTTCACTTTTCTTACAAAATGTTTTTTTTACACACACACACACACATATATATATGTGTGTGTGTGTGTGTGTGTGTGTGTGTATAAATGGGAATTTGTGCTTAGCTTGGTAAAGTAATAAGATGTGACCTAAGAGGTTGAGAGTTCAAATCTTCTAAAAATTGAGTAAAGAATATTTGAACACTCAACCTCTTATATCTTATTACTTCACAAGCTAACCGCAAATGTCTCTTTACTTTGATGTTACAAATACATATACATGCATAAATATATTTTACAATTTTGCATAACTTTGTTCTTTCAGCTCGATTTCACAAAACTTTGATACTCCCTCTAAAAATTTATGTTTTAAATATGAATAGTTGTCAGCTAATAAGTGGATGTGTGTAGTGCCCCGCTCCGTGTAGGCACTATGTACAAGTGATATCGCTTTGCTTGCTCGAGCAAAAGTCTTCTCGGAGAGTTCCCAATCGAACCACAAGACGATTGATCAATATGAGTGGGTAGAACTTCATTCTCTGATTCTTGCACGCCTTAATAATGAATATAAGTTTTTGAATGCTTGTTCTAAGAAGATAGTTTCATAAGAAGAATGATAGAACCTGACTCTACATGCTTAATAAGAGAACTCGTATAGCTTGTCATTAAAACGAACCTGCTTGCTTAACTAGAAAATTTGTATGCTTGTCTAAAAAGAGATAGAACCTTGCCATGCTAAGTCAAGGGTATAAGAAATGTTGCATGCTTAGTTACATCGACACAGCTATCGAACGAGCCCTTGCCATGCTAAAAAGATAAGTAAAGGAATCGCTTGAACAAGTCCCTTTGTAATATGCTAAGAAAGAGATAGATATTGCATGCTAGTTGCTATGAAATCAAATTCGTGCTTGTTATTATATGTTTTTTTTGTCTGTTTTGTTATATCGAACTGCTATAAGTCTTTGATTCGTATAAGCAGAGACTAATAGTGTGCCCGGAGGTACGGTCCTTGTGATCTAGTGGGGTATGCTATTAGATATGTGAGAGATGTGCTTTGTTTGACAAGATGTGTTTTGTTCGACCATATAAATTTTGTTTGATCATTTGTTTTGCTTGCATTATAGATGCTTTATGTCATTGCATTGGTCTCGGACAACTTGTGCACAAGGTCTTGTCTCTCGAACGGTTCCTAGGGCACTGGGAATCGCTCGGTCCGGAAGAGATTTTCGTTTTGCCCTGAGGATACAGCCCGCTGGGGGTCTAGTGGGGCGATGTGTCTATTAGTGTTTTGCGAAACCCATGATATCACAGCTGCTAGTACTCGTGTGTGTTGGTGAAGAGCTGAACCTTGAGTCACAGCTGCCGATACATGTATGTGCTAGTGAAGAGCTGAACCTTGGGCAACTGCTGCTAATCATAGGGCTACCCGTGGACCATCATATAGTTAGGGCGCATGCTAAGCTAGCCTTCTTGCATACCTAACTGTTTGATGCAGAGATGGATAGGGAAGGAGAACCATATACATATATGTTTATGCAAATTGTTGCTAACTTGTATGTCTGCTGTAGGGATAACCGTTCGGCCATAGGTAAGGATCACTGAATAAGTGATCACTTGTATTTCCTTATATCCCTTATAATTTATGCTAAATGTGATACATCTATTTTACATTGAATATGCTGCTGCCCCTATTGTATCGAATTGAATAGTTCGCTTGAAATGCTTGTCTTGATTTGAGATAAACAGTTCACTAGAGATAACTTTTGTTTCTAAGAGTTAGAATATGGTACATGATACATGCCGTACACAGTACGATAGAATACTGTCCCATTTGTATGCTTATTTTTTAAATATGCAAAACTGTTTGAAAGCTATATTTTTGAAAAGAAGTAAACTGATTATAATCCTGAGCTGCATGAAATGAACATAGGTAAAAGTAGCAAGATCACTAGTAATGTAATGTTTTGCCACATGCTTACTTAGTGTGGGTTTCAGGGGATGTTGCTTCTGTTCGTTGATTTTATATTCACCAGTACTTTCTCTAAAGTGTTGACCCACCAAGAGTTTGTTTGTTCTCAGGTGCTGGATCATCCAAGGAAGCGATAGACGTGCCTTATCCCAGGGATCCAAAAATATGGAGTCGATGCCTTGAGCCGTATCGAGATTGCTTTGAGCTGTTTTGCATAGAGGGACATAATATATGGAACAGTGTCATTGTAATCGAGAGAAAGAGAGAGCTTAAGCGAACTGTAACCTCGGCCAAGCGCCGCTTGTAACATATCTTGATTATCAATAAAGATCTTGTTTTCATATGCCATTGTGTTCTTTACTTTTCTGCAATATATGTGTCGCTGCTCCTGTCTTGAATAACTTACTTGCCCTTGTTCAAAGATTTGGCCTTGTGCAAGCAAAAATTAGGCTTGCACGGCAACACGCCCGTGCGAGGACGATCGGTTCCGTAGGGACCAAGCGAGGACGATCGGACCCCTGCGGGACTGGGGCGTGACATAATGGTATCAGAGAAACTCGATTCTTTGCCCATTCCGTTGCCTCCGACTCTGAGATGTGCCCGATATTGTCCTGCAATGAACATTCCATACAATAAGTCCATAAATATTCTCAAAGATGCGCGCAAAAGTTTTCTGGATTTGATTTGTTGCTTGAGAGTTGTGCTTTCGTGCTTGTATTTTGCTTATGTTTTCGATTAAGGATGGTGAGGGATGAGGACTATCGCTGCTCTAGATTTTTGTGAGTTTCTTCTTGAGTTTCCAAGACGAAACTCTTTTTTGGTGGGTAAGTATGTAGTGCCCCGCTCCGCGTAGGCACTATGTACAAGTGATATCGCTTTGCTTGCTCGAGCAAAAGTCTTCTCGAAGAGTTATCGACTGAACCACAAGATGATTGATCAATGTGAGTGGGCAGAACTTCATTCTCTGATTCTTGCATGCCTTAATAATGAATATGAGTTTTTGAATGCTTGTTCTAAGAAGATAGTTTCATAAGAAGAATGATAGAACCTGACTCTGCATGCTTAATAAGAGAACTCGTATAGCTTGTCATTGAAATAAACCTGCTTGCTTAACTAAAGAATTTGTATGCTTGTCTGAAAAAAGATAAAACCTTGCCATGCTAAGTCAAGAGTATAAGAAATATTTCATGCTTAGTTACACCGACACAGCTATCGAACGAACCTTTGCCATGCTAAAAAGATAAGTAAAGGAATCGCTTGAACAAGTCCCTTTGTAATATGCTAAGAAAGAGAGAGATATTGTATGCTAGTTGCCATGAAATCAAAATCGTGCTTGCTATTATATATTTTGTTTGTCTGTTTTGTTATATCGAACTGCTATAAGTCTTTGATTCATATAAGCAGAGACTAATAGTGCGCCCTGAGGTACGGTCCTTGTGATCTAGTGGGGTGTGCTATTAGATATGTGAGAGATGTGCTTTGTTTGACAAGATGTGCTTTGCTCGACCATATATGTTTTGCTTGATCTTTTGTTTTGCTTGCATTATAGATACTTTATGTTATTGCATTGGTCTCGGACAACTTGTGCACAAGGTCTTGTCTCTCGAACGGTTCCTGGGGTACTGGGAATCGCTCGGTCCGGAAGAGATTTTTGTTTCGCCATGAGGATACGACCCGCTGGGGGTCTAGTGGGGGCGATGTGTCTATTAGTGTTGTGCGAAACCCATGATATCACAGCTGCTAGTACCAGTGTGTGTTGGTGAAGAGCTGAACCTTGAGTCGCAGCTGCCGACATGTGTGCGTGCTAGTGAAGAGCTGAACCTTGGGCAACTGCTACTAATCATGTGGCTACCCGTGGGCCATCATATAGTTAGGGCGCATGCTAGGCTAGCCTTCTTGCATATCTAACTGTTTGTTGCAAAGACGGACATGGAAGGAGAACCATATACATATATGTTTATGCAAATTATTGCTAACTTGTATGTCTGCTGCAGGGATAAACGTTCGGCCATGGGTAATGCCACGACCCGTACCGGTATAGGAGCACGAGTGCATGGGTACGTCCAGCCTACACCGCAGCATCGGCGGTAGAACGCTGTCTAGGTCTCTATAACACTAAACATAACTCACAACCTGTCAATGATATCAATCTCCATAAGGAGGACAATATACATCTCACAATATCTCATAATGTAAACTCAATCACAACAACTATAAGAGTATAAGGCACGATAAAAGATAAGAAGAATGACATAGTTAAATACCATGTCTCAAAATAAAGATAAACCACAGTCTAGTTGTCCAACATAAAAGTCTCCACAAGTCTCAACATAAACTAAGAATAAGTCTAAACATAAACTCAATAAACCTCAATAAGTCTCAATACATAAGATAAATACTGTCTAGATAGCTGCAGGTAATGTCTCTTCTAAAGGAATAGTCTCCTCTAAGATCTCTGGTGTGTAGTCTGCATCTATACCCGGTCCATAGTGTGTGGTACAGAAATTCTCAAGATCCTCTGAAAAAATATCCAGTCAGGATTGGAACAAAGTACAAACACTAACAGCAGTTCCACATATATTGACAAAATCTATAGCACAGTGTAAAAAAATACAAGATAGATATGAATACTGGCAATAAGAAATACTGGAATAATAAAGTACTGGAAATAAAGGAATACTGGAGCATATCATCATCAATGTATATCTAGCAATGAATAGAAATACAAGTGCATGCTAAAACAATGAACTAGAATATAAGTGAGTGCTAGAACAATAACTAGAACATACGGAATGCTAGATCAATATACTAGAGATACATGTCAAGAACATCTAGCTAAGTGTGTGAAACATCAACATATTATATGATCGGCTTGGGACTGATCAGGCTTGTTATATATGATTAGCTATGATTCATGTAAGGTTAGGCTAACCATCCGGATAGCTATAATGCAAGCAATATTCAGGCTAATCATACATAACACGCTATGAGGCATGTAATGGTCAGGCTGCACCGACGTGAGTGTGGGTGAGGTATGATGCAAGTAGAGTTGGGTATGATCACATAAGCTACTAATATTTCTCTGTTTCCCCAGCTAGCACGATGGATCCCAATCACGACTCCTCGTGACAGGTCTCGATGATGCCAACTCGTGTATACAACAGTGTCAGAGTTATGTACGTTATACAACTAGAATTATAGAGATAATCAATATAATGAAAACTGTCAGAGAATATACTCGTCTGTGGTCCTTAGCTGGCAATACCAATGTCCTGGTTCCAAAGTATCGTCTAAATGATCCAACAGTCCTATAGACATATCATATAATACAATATTGCATCAGACATTACACTAACACACACAATCAAAACACAATGATCTCAGAGACTACGCTAGGGTGTCACGTCTGTAGTTGCTGTGCATAACAGACAGTCAATGTTACTGGTGTTGCCAGTACGTCGGTGTACATGTGGCAGTCTGCTAACATGTTACATGGTCACAGGTCAATGTAACTACGGGGTATCCGTGGTTACACTCGGCCACCTAGTACTTAGACATATTATACATATTATTAACTAACATATACATTAATACTCATTAATATATATATATGTATACCAATTTATTACATATATAATAAATATAGGTATATACACTAATTAAATACATATGCAATATATATATATATATATATTCACTAATTAAATACATAGTATATATTAAACATATACTATACGTATACATTTGTATATATATATATATATATATATATATATATATATATATATATATATATACCAATATACATTTAAACATATACTAATACCTATGCTAATACGTACATACCAATTAAATTCATATACCAACATATACTAAATACACAATACACGTATATTAACATAGCTAAAAATATACGTATGCGTACAAACGAGGAATACACGTATGCGTGTACGTGTACATGTACGCGAGAGGGGACTCGAACCTGGGTACGTGGGACGAGACGTGCGTGTCGAGGTCGTCGCAAAGTGCTAGGTTCAGTCGATGGCAGCGTCTTCGGCTTTAGGCAGCGGTTTAGTTCGTCGAGGCGAGTTCAGTTCGTTGAGGCGAGTTCAGTTGGGTCGTGCTCCGGCGTGGCGGGTCGTCGTCGGCTGGCGAGTGCAGTGTGTCGGCGGACTGCTCAGGCAGGGTGGTGATCGTTGAAGTTCTGTGGGGTTGCGTCGTGCAGTAGTTCAGTCTACTCTGGGCGTCGGCTCCGGCGATCAGACGTTCGTGCAGTGTTCAGATGGACAGTAAGTCGTCGAGGAGGTCCGATGGGTCGGCTCGCGGTGGCTTCTGGGTGCAGCAGGGTCGGGGAAGTTGTAGTGTGGAGGAGAACGGCGGTGAGGGATTATTGATGAGTCCGGCGGTGGTCAAGGGAGAGCCGGCTGCGATCAGCGGGAAAGAGTCGGGGAGTTGGGGTGATGAACAGGGAAGGGGAAGAAAAGAATCGGCTGAGTATTAGGTTTGGTTTGGTTGAAAAGAATTAAAGAAAAGAAAAAAAGTAAGGAAAAGAATATTTATACATAAAGGGGGGTTTGGTTTGACCTAGAAAAGTTTGACTTTGGTCAACTCCTTGGGAAAAGGGCCTTCTCATGTAGGTATTTCAAGGCTATGATTCAAATAAATTTAAATGAAAGGCTATGATGCATTGGTTCCAGGTTTGGAGGGCCATGGTTCAAGGAGGTTGATGTTGCATTCCACACTCCCGAAAATTTACGAAAAAATATACATGAAGGAGAAATGGGTTTATTATTTATGTATCGTATCCAATGGGGTAGACACCTTAATGCACTTTTGCACAAAAAGTGCCCAACAAATAGAAAATTGCACAAAGCGAGGTTTATGAATTTAATTAATTAAAATAAATACAAGTGGTGTTCTAAAATTAATTAGAAGTACAAGGGGATGAAATTAAGTGGGACACAAGTGTCACGAATGAAGTAGACTCGGAATAGAATATTACCCTAATTTGGGTTGCTCAAAATGGGTCGAGATTGTGCCTCCAATTTCGATTAGAGCATACAAGGATACAACGTTGGATTTATATCGAATTATATCGAATTAAATACAATCGGTTGCGATGAATATTGTGCGACTAAAATAAAGCACAACAAGACATGGTTATGAGTCACACAAGGGTCAAAATAACAGTCTGGCAAGTCTAGGATAAGGGTGTAAAATCTGTTGGAAGACAATGGCTAGTGTTGTGCTCTAATTATCGAAGCTACGATAATGTGCAACAATCAAATAAAATCACAGCAATTTAAATATAATTAATTACCATGCAATCATTTACACATTAATTATGAAAAGACAAAAATACTCCTGATCTGAAATATGGGGGTGACAGGTAAGGTGTCGCGCCCCAATCCTAAAATACGTAGGACTAGGAATACGTAACATGCCCAGTCGTATGTATACGAACTCCAATATATGGAAATCATATACACACGTACGCTGTAAATGAATATGCAATCCACCAGTGGTAATATACTGTCACAACAAGTCATACACAATCTATATTTCATCCACATCATAAATAATCAGTAGGAATAAAGAGCTGAATAATAACTGAATATCACTGATAAGTATCAAGTCTGATAGTCCGGTAGAAATAAATCAACTACAAACGACTATACTAAAGTAGAACAAAATCTCTAAATAGTGGAAATAATCACAGTTATTCTGAGGGTAAAACCTCCTCAGTCTGGTAAGTAGAGTCAGGTCCAGGTCCGTACTCCTATGGATACTCCTGCTCGTCCATATCTGGAAAGGGACTAGATCCTCAGAGGGACGTAACAAGATACATAATAACATGCCAATAAGTACTGAAAATAAATATCCACTGGGTCGCCTAACCATCTAAGTGAAATACAACTTGAGGCACTTTGGGCGTATGGAAAGTGTAGGCTAGACATATGCTGACGTAATTCACCAATCGTGACAACTGGCTAGTATATGCCACATATGCCCCCAGTACAAGGGCACATGTATACAATAACCGTCGAGTGTGGAAATCAGCATAGAGGAAGTGGGTGTCCCATACGCCTACTAGTAGTCCTCCCCGCCCAATGCTCTAGGCATGTCACATCCATGACATGAGCTGGTTCATATCCTATCATTTAGTACCCTAGCCCAATCCTACAACCAAACAAGGACAATGATTGGACCACTGTACTACAATAGACTATGTCCATGGACCTATAATAACTGCAGAGTCTTCTAGCATACAAAGTTTCTATCAGCAGTTATCCCTAATGCACGGCTCATACGTATAGGAGGCCAACCCGGTACATAGTCCGGAATCTATATGAGACTTATAATTCGTGTAACAACTGTGTCACGACCAATGAACCTACTGATGCTACATGATACTGGGTGGTCTCATGAAATAGGTCCAAAATCTACATAATTAAACATCTATATAAGCAGAAATAAATATGCATGCATCAGTTGGAATGTAAATAATCAGTACAATGGCAATGTATACTTGCCAAGCAAAAGTTCTGAAGAGTGCAACGTCCAATACAGTATTTTAGTTTGTGAAGGAAGAATTGTAGTTAGGGTTTGAAAGAGTTATAATAACACACACATATATATATATAGTGATAAGAGACGGTGGGATTACTTACTGGTTAAGAAATTACTGCCGCTGCTGTTTCTTTCTCATTGGTTTAGGTTTCGGCTGAGGGTTGTTTAATAATAACATAGAGATAAGAGGCGGTGGAATGTGGCGGTGGGTTTGTTTTACGTGCGGTGTAGGATATTAAGCGGTGGGGTTGAGTTTACGCACGGTAAAATAAGAAGCAGTGGAGTTCTACTTTACGCGCGGAGTTCTTTACGCGTGGGTTTAAACTTTACGTACGGAGAAGGAAAGAAAAGAGAAGTTGTTTGCTACTGCTGCTGCTGCTGTTGATTCCTTACTTTACGCGGGTTTGGGTGCAAGCGGGTAGTGGACTAGGAGTTGCGATTTTGATATCCAATAACCAATAGGAATTGTATATATACACATATCTATTCATAGAAAATTCTAAGAATTATCTTGGTGCATACGGTTGAGCTAGCAACTGTCCATAGGGTCTCTTACATGGAATAAATTAGGAAAAAATATAATGTTCCCATAAATCTTCTAAATGTACAATATCTCAAATAAAGATGTAAATAAATTTTATTCTCTCTATTTAGCTCATAACTACTATAAATAAATTAAATAATAAAGAAATACGATTTTTAGGATTAGGGATCTTACATTCTATCCAAGTTATAAAAATTTTGTCCTCGAAATTAAAATAGGGTAGGGGTCTCTCTATTTAATCTCTCTGGATTATAATTTAAAAGAATTCACCTTATGTTTAATAAATGCAATTTCTTCCCATCTTAGGATTTATCTATCTATCACTTAGGGCTATATATCCAAGAAAATTATTCCTCGAATCATTTAATCATGTTATTAAATCTTCAAGGATTACACAAAATATATCACTTATGATATATCCTCAATTACGGGGAGTAATCATCAGATAATGTGATTGGCCTATGGGGTATCTCTAGTACTATCTGTATATCAGCTTATACCAAGCACGAGGTTTCATCTTTCCGAAGTAAGGGAAGACGGAAAACAATAATAAAGAATTTCGGGTGAAGGTGATAGAATACATGTATATTTGTCTACTAGTCAACTATGTATCTCAATCTACGTAAAATAGTATTGCGAAGGACGAACCAAGTGCACTATGTCTAGCTAGACCATAATACACTGATTCTGATTAGACAATTTGTATTAGTGTGGTTGATCAGGCCCCAATAACACATATGTCATGAACAAGCTTGATAAAAGGTTAAGCTTGCAAAACTAGGCTGTAACAGTAGCATAAGTCAAGTAGTTCAAAAAATAGGAATGCACTAGATTAGGATGAGAGATGTTACAAAATAGTTCAAGTTTGTAAAGAAGATAAGACTTATCCAGTCTTTATAGTTGTCATACCAACTCTTGTAACGACGTGCTCAAGAAATAAACTCTGTCCAAAAAGCTATCCCAAAAAGAACTCACATTTACTGAGCTAGCTTTGGTGCTGGTAGCGCTAGCCTCTGTGCTGGTGGTGGAAGTGTTAATGCTTGTTGCATAGGACAGTCTTTCATCATATGCTGTCCGGAACCACATCTCATACATTGTCCTAAGCGAAGTCGATAGTCCCTCCTAATATGTCCACGTTTCCCACAATGATGGCAGTGGAGCTTCTCTGGGATCTGGTATGGTTCTGCTTGGTGTTGGTACTATTGTTGCTGAGCTAAAGGATGTCTGGTAGGTCCTTCTTGTTGTGTCTTCCGCTGACCTCTCTTTCCTTTGCTGATAGTTTCTTGCAATCTGGCTTCTGTCAATAATTCGACGTAAGAGATTCGGGACTGGGAGCTAGTGTAGTGTTGTAGCTCCTGAGTTAGCCCACGATAAAACCTCTTAGCCTTAGCCAAGTCATCTGGTATCAAAGCAGCGCCATATTTACTGAGGCGACTAAACTCAGCATCATACTCATCCATTGTTCTGTTCCTTTGCTCCAGATGGAGAAACTGATCATACAATGCATCTCTGACGGTGTCCGAGAAGTACTTCCTTTTAAACTACTCCAGGAACGGCTCCTAAGTCCGGTATATACCCAACTGGCGCTCCATGGATTCCCACCAGTGATGAGAATTACCATCTAGAAGCGTCCTTACACCTATCATCCATAGGTCTGCAGGTAGCTGTGATGCTTCTAATAATTTTCGAGTGTGAGTGATCTAGTTAGTAGTCTCCTCTGGACTCTCAATGCCTTTGTTCGACTTTGGACCCATCTGTATAAAGTCTTTTACTGAATCAACTTTAGCTCGAGGTACTGGAGCTAGTGCTTGAGCTAGTACAGTAGTCCTTGCAGCCATCCTTTCAAGTGCTGCTAGGAACTCTTGTCTTTGTTCTGCTGCTTGCTGCCTCTGCTCTGCAGCTAGGGTGGCGGCCTGTTGTTGCTGTTCCTGTATTATCATCTAGAAGAATTGGAACAGTTGTGTCTGGCCATCTTGTGATGTTGATGAGTCTGGAAGGTTCCTATTAGGTGGAACGGGAAGATCAGATGGAGCTGGATGGTGAATCTGCCCATATGATCCCGGAAGTCTAGAAGTCGTTGAGGTCTCTCCTTGAGTCTAACCATTGACTCCAGGTGTTGTGTCACCCTCTGTGACAGTACATCCTTTCTGTATATCCATCTCTCTGCAGGTGATGTACACAACGTATTTTAGAAAAAGTACAGGAATCAAACATGATGTAAGTATATGAAATATGCTGGGGAATGGTCAATGTATTTTACAGTCAAACCCCCCCAACATACATGAAGTCCTCCCTGCGTAAAACAGAACTTCAAGGTAGTTGGCGTAAGACAGGTTGATAAGCTTTCTGCGTAATGTAGAGCTTCAGGATAATTTGTCGTAAAGTAGAGATTCAGAGTGGTCCGTGTAAGGTAGATGAGAGTAAAGTAGAGCTGTCGCGTAAAACAGGGATACAAAACTGTCGGCGTAAAAAGTCTGTACGTAAGTCTGCCGGCGTAAAGTTGACGTAGAAAATCTGCGCGTAAAATATATGCTGCATAGAGTCTGTGCGTAAAATATCTCCTGCGTGTTTAAATCTGCTTAAGAAGTTCTGTGCGTAAAACTCTGTGTGCGTAAAGTTTTAGTAAAAGGTATGCGCGTAAGGTCTATGTAAAATCTGCCTATGCGTAGCATATGTTGCAGCGTAAAGTCTGCCTTCATAAGATCTTCCTGCATAAAAAGTCTCCTGTGAAAATCTGAAATAGGTTTTGCAGCATAAAGTCTGTACGGGGAACTTGATAAATTTGTCAGACAAATCAGTGATCCTGACATCTGACAAAGGTACCGCACGATAATCGAGAGGACGGTTGTGACGATGATTTTGCACAGAGATCCAGGTTATCGTTTAGTAACATATTTGATACAAGTCATTTTTACGCATCCAAAGGAAGAGAATGGAGTCTTCTGAATACGCTGCATATTCTATATGGACAAAAATAAGTTTTTACGCTCAAGACTGAGATGAGTTTTTACGCTCAAGACAGAACAAAATCAGATGCCATGTCAAAAGCTGTTTCTTGCACAGGGCTCGAGGCATATCTCTGCATTTAATGCACAAGATTTGGTCATGGCTGGGGAAACTAAAACTTATGGCAAATATGCTCACATTACCATCCTTACATTTTACGCCTAATCAGCTACTCTACTCTGGTTATCTATTTATTCAGGAATCATCAAGTTTACGCTGGGATAGTTTACCTATGTGGCTTGCATGACGTATCCTATAGATTGAGAAGACTAAGGAAACGTAGTTTAGCAGTTATTATAACCACAGCGTAAAGTAGACAATCTTCTGCATAGTTTGGCCTTTTTCGCCAACAAGTCAGTCATCTAGCTTATACGCCAACCAGGCAGTCTTTTAGCTTTTACGCCAACAACAATCACTTGGTTGATCTTCATAAATAGAGGTCCCTGGTCACAGCATAAAGGGTTCCTGGCGTAAAACTTAAGGAAGAATGAGGTTTTAGTCAAGTGTGGATGAGATCCTTATACTCTATTCCTATATACAGGCTTGTTCGGTACAGTTACGTAACCGAGACAATATATTCTCGACCTGCATGGGCCACCACTAAAAATATGTCACACCCCAGTCCCAAAATACGTAGGATTAGGAATGCGTAACATGCCCAGCCGTATGTATACGAACTCCAATATATGGAAATCATATACACACGTACGTTGTAAATAAATATGCAATCCACCAGTGGTAATATACTGTCACAACAAGTCATACACAATCTATATCTCATCCACAGCACAAATAATCAGTAGGAATAAAGAGCTGAATATCACGGATAAGTATCAAGTCTGATAGTCCGGTGGAAACAAATCCACTACAAACGACTATACTGAAGTAGAACAAAATCTCTAAACAGTGGAAATAATCACAGCTATTCTGAGGGTAAGACCTCCTCAGTCTGGTAAGTAGAGTCAGGTCCAGGTCCGTACTCCTGTGGATACTCCTGCTCGTCCATATCTGGAAAGCGACCAGGTCCTCAAAGGGACGTAACAAGATACATAATAATATGCCAATAAGTACTGAAAATAAACATCCACTGGGTCGCCTAACCATCTAAGTGAAATGCAACTTGAGGCACTTTGGGCGTATGGAAAGTGTAGGCTAGACATATGCTGACGTAATTCACCAATCGTGACAACTGGCTAGTATATGCCACATATGCCCCCAGTACAAGGGCGCATGTATACAATAACCGTCGAGTATGGAAATCTGCATAGAGGAAGTGGGTGTCCTATACGCCTACTAGTAGTCCTCCCCGCCCAATGCTCTAGGCATGTCACATCCATGACACGAGCTGGTTCATAGCCTATCCTTTAGTACCCTAGCCCAATCCTATAACCAAACAAGGACAAGGATTGGACCACCGTACTACAATAGACTATGTCCATGGACCTATAATAACTGCAGAGTCTTCTAGCATACAAAGTTTCTATCAGCAGTTATCCCTAACGCACGGCTCATACGTATAGGAGGCCAACCCGGTACGTAGTCCGAAATCTATATGAGACTCATAATTCGTGTAACAACTGTGTCACGGCCAATGAACCTACTGATGCTACATGATACTGAGATTGTCTCATAAAATAGGTCCAAAATCTACATAATTAAATATTTATATAAGCAGAAATAAATATGCATGCATCAGTTGGAATAT
This sequence comes from Iris macrosiphon, assembly GCA_036927795.1. NCBI lineage: Eukaryota > Viridiplantae > Streptophyta > Magnoliopsida > Asparagales > Iridaceae > Iris > Iris macrosiphon. The sequence continues at coordinate 92,094,366 of JAYESA010000001.1, forward strand.
AAATAATCAGTACAATGGCAAGGTATACTTGCCAAGCAAAAGTTCTGAAGAGTGCAACGTCCAATACAGTGTTTTAGTTTGTGAAGGAAGAATTGTAGTTAGGATTTGAAAGAGTTATAATAACACAAACATATATATAGTGATAAGAGACGGTGGGGTTACTTACTGGTTAATAAATTACTGCCGCTGCTGCTGTTGATTCCTTACTTTACGCGGGTTTGGGTGCAAGCGGGTAGTGGGTCAGGAGTTGCGGTTTTGATATCCAATAACCAATAGGAATTGTATATATATACACATATCTATTCACAAGAAATTCTAAGAATTATCTTGGTGCATACGGTTGAGCTAGCAACTGTCCAAAGGGTCTCTTACATGGAATAAATTAGAAAAAATGATAATGGTCCCATAAATTTTCTAAATGTACAACATCTCAAATAAAGATATAAATAAAATTTATTCTCTCTATTTAGCTCATAACTACTATAAATAAATTAAATAATAGAGAAATACGGTTTTCAGGATTATGGATCTTACATAAGGATCACTGAATAAGTGATCACTTGTATTTCCTTATGTCCCTTATAATTTATGCTAAATGTGATACATCTATTTTACATTGAATATGCTGCTGCCCCTATTGCATCGAATTGAATAGTCCGCTTGAAATGCTTGTCTTGATTTGAGATAAACAGTTCACTAGAGATAACTTTTGTTCCTAAGAGTTAGAATATGGTGCACGATACATGCTGCGCATAGTACGATAGAACACTGTCCTGTTTGTATGCTTATTGTTTGAATATGCAAAACTGTTTAAAAGCTATATTTTTGAAAAGAAGTAAACTGATTATAATTCTGAGCTGCATGAAATGAACATAGGTAAAAGTAGCAAGATCACTAGTAATGTAATATTTTGCCACATGCTTACTTAGTGTGGGTTTCAGGGGATGTTGCTTCTGTTCGTTGATTTTATACTCACCAGTACTTTCTCCAAAGTGCTGACCCACCAACAGTTTGCTTGTTCTCAGGTGCTGGATCGTCAAAGGAAGCGATAGCGTGCTTTATCCTAAGGATCCGAAAATATGGAGTCGATGCCTTGAGCCGTATCGAGATTGCTTTGAGCTGCTTTTGTATAGAGAGACATAATGTATGGAACAGTGTCATTGTAATCGAGAGAAAGAGAGAGCTTGAGCGAACTGTAACCTCGGCCAAGCGCCGCTTGTAACACATCTTGATTATCAATAAAGATCTTATTTTCATATGCCATTGCGTTCTTTACTTTTCTACAATATATGTCACTGCTCCTGTCTTGAATAGCTTACTTGCCCTTGTTCAAAGCTTTGGCCTTGTGCAAGCGCAAATTAGACTTGCACGACATCACGTCCGTGCGAGGACGATCGGTTCTGTAGGGACCAAGCGAGGACGATCGGACCCCTGCGGGACCGGGGCGTGACAATGTGTGTACAATGTCAACATGGTACAACCGTGTTACTGAATAATTTCTCGTTCTAGTGAACCTAACATGCCTTAAAGTGAATGTTGTAAACATGGCAACCTAGTATAAAGCATGATTTATCAAACCAAGTATAGATGACATGCGTTGCATGTATTTTAATTATTTTTCTGTAATTGGGAAGAACAAAAGTCGGCATAAAAGCAAACTATATTTTAAAAAAAAATTCTATACATAATTACCTAGTTGCGCTCATTAAATTTAATAAATAATTTTAATTAGTAAAGTTAGGTAATGACATATTTGAGAGAAAAAAAATTACAGTGAAACAAAATTTTCTTATTATCTATGCTACTATATAATATGAAAAGTTTAGGTTTCGTTGTGGGAGTTTTTTTTCTTCCAAAAATATCTTTATCTATATTTACTATTAAAATTGTTCATTAAATTTAACATATATATATTTGAATAATTACGTATAGAAATAGTAAGAAATTAAGAGAATACTAGTTGTGCACGTGCATCAAAAAATGTAAAAATTAAACCTAAATTTATTATAAAAATTATCATTTCTAGATTTGAGCTCGAGAAATTAAGAAAAATGCCTCCCTTAACTACTTGAGTTAAATTTTTTTAGTTATAAATATATCATATAGGTAGTTAAATATTTTGTTAAGTTTTTTAAAATAATTATAGTAGTATTTAGGAAGTTATTTAGTTATATTATTATTATTATTTAATTAATTTAAATAATAATATACATATGGCTTACACAGTTTATTTTTAAGCATTTTTCTAAAAGGTATTATAATAGTAGAGATTATTAGTTCTTTTTCAAGTAATATGAAGTAAAGTTTTTTTTTTGATACGTACTTCATCATGTGCCCTACCCTCCGTGCCTAGGCACCCACGGGAGGAGGATGAGATTCGATCCCGTGACATTCTCCACGGGAGACCAATGTCTTAACCGCTAGGCTAGACGGCTAGTACATATATGAAATAAATAAGTTATATATATATATATATATATATATATATATATATATATATATATATATATATATATATATATAAGGCGGGATATTGTATCAAATTATTGTAAAAATTATTATACCAAACAATCTCAACCACACATTTATTTCAATCATGTGGTTATAAATCTTCTCATAAAGTAGTGCCATATCAACATACTTTATAACCATACATTTCAAAAAAAATGTGTGATTGAAATTGCTTAGTGCAATAATTGTTGCAATAACCCATGATACAATATCCCTCACACTCTCTCTCTCTCTCTATATATCTATTCTACTATATAATGCCAAAAGTAGGCTTCACCGTGAACATTTTCTTCCCAAAAATGCCCTTCAATATATTTACTAATTAAAAGAATACCTACAATAAATTCCACTGATAACCATTTAAGAGATTCATTAATGTATTACGGAAATCGAAGGGTTCATACTACTTGCTAAATCTTCTAAGATGTTCCCACGAAATTTGAAGGGTTGAATTCTTAACCTATATAATTAAAAACAACAAAGTTAAATCAACTCATCAACATCATCCACTCCAAGATACGTGCAAAGCACGTGCATATATACTAGTATATATATATATAACTGGTCAAACATGTAATTACACATTCACGTGACCGCACGCTACTGAGATATTATGGCATGAGATTGAATAAATAACATCAATAGTTAATGTTTCAACGTTTAGAGAAAAAGCGAAATAACCCCGTAAAAAATGAATTTCCAGGGAAGCCCCTTCAATCAAAATTTGTAGGGTTTCGTTTCCATTTTTTCTTCTAGCAGAGAGGAACCCAATCAATAATGGCGGGAAGAGAAGTCCGAGAGTACACAAATCTAAGTGATCCCAAAGGTATTAGGTGTTTCCCACTCGATTTTTTTTTTTTTTTTTTGCATGAAAAATCCTTCTTTTGCTAATTTGTGTAATTTTGTGGGTTTTTTTTTCTTGAATTTAGACAAGAAATTGGGAAAGGGGAAGGACAAGATCGACGACGAGGACATCACTTTCCAGCGAATGGTTGCTAAGGTTAGCTTGATCGGTCCTTCTATACCTTATTTTTTCTCTGATTTTGTAAAAAGTTTGATTTTTTTGTTGTTGCATATTTCCTCATACTTTGATGCATTTATCTATTTTGTATTTATGGTTTGTTCCATGTCTTTTCTTATTATTTGTACTGTCGGCGTTTTTATGAACAATTAACTATTATAATTTGTCACGATATTATTTTAACAAAATTTGGAAACGAATAACAATCGAATTGATTGTAATATAGTATACCAATCTGGGTGCCGGACAAGGGCGGAGCCAGGATATTAGTTTACCCCGGACTGAACTTAAAACATCCTAAAAAAATTCGAACAAATTAATGTTATATCGGTATCATCGTGTCCATATCTTATCGTGTCTATATCGTAACGTATCTGAACAATGTACAGTCGTGTCTAGGCCAGATGCTTCAACTTCACAACATATCCAACCATTAATTAAGAAGATTTATAACTAAGTAAGATGTTCTTCCATTTAAAAGCATTTTTTTTAAAGAAATGAAGAATGAGCTAGAAACAAACTAAGACTTGTCAAAAAGTTTAATTTGTCCACACATTTCTTCCATTACCAATCAAAAACTTCAATTAGAACCTCATAAATCAAAGATCTGATGCCAAGACGTTTCAGCTACACAACAGATTCAATACATGAACCCACAATAGATGAACAACTAATTAAGATGACCTCCCATTAAGCAATACTTTTTTGAAAGCAATGAAGCATATGTTACTAACGATTTAAGACCTTGTAAAAAAATATTGAATTTTTTGCATGTCTGTCAATATCTACACAAACAAGATCACAACTTTCTCTCACTGTCAATTAAAACACTTCAATCAGAACCCACAAATCAAAGATCACAACATATTTAAACATGTATTGATGGAAATAGGAAAAGTAACAAACTTTATAAGAAGAAGAAAAAGAAGAAGGAAAATATGGGACCTGATTTGTGCTTTGAGACATCCTCCAAAGATAACACATTTCCATCACTGCCAATCTCTTCTTTCTTTCTTGAGCTCTGTTGGTGGCAGAAGATGCTGGAAATGGGTTGGTAGATAAATGGGAGCAAGAGAAAAAAATAGGGGAAGGTCCCGGAGGAGGATGTCGATAGAATAGAATAGAATAGAGGAAAATTACATGAGTAGAGGAACCAAACCTCCCAAATCACAAGATGAGAGATGGGATCGCCCTAACTTTCAACAAGGCCGGCCCTAGATTCGCTGCCAATGGGACTGGCCCTTAATGCGCGGTTGTGCCGCAGATGGGACTGACCCTAGGCTAGCTGTTGAACTCGTGATAGAGAGAGAGAGAGAGAACCGGAGGTTGCTTCCATAGACCATTGTGCATTTAGTCTCCAGGGTTGCTGCCATTATCTATGTATGTTGATCCCATGAAAGTTGTGAAACTGGGTGGGTTGTTCAGTTGATAGGGTGGGCTGAATTTTTTGTAAGGTCTCTGTATACTAAAAATAAATTGGTTGGCTGGGTTGGGTGGGTGGGCTGGAGCCCACCCCAGCCAACCAATAGATCCGCCCTTGGTGACGGACGAAACTGCTAAGAAGATGTCGAAAATGATGGCTCAAAGCTTCCCGTGAAGAACTCTAAGTAACGATATTTTCGGGAGGAGAAAGAGAGTTCGAAAAAGTAGAATTGGGTTTGTTGGCTCAACCCAAACTCAATAACTTTTATCCTCACATAATCAATCTCCATCACTATGTTGCACTGCCAATTTCAACTTGTAATAGTTTATACTGGACTGTCCATGTCATGTCCGATACATGCCTGATAATACACAGACATGTTTGGGAGTAGAGCTGTCAAGTGGGCAGCCCGGCCCAAATTTGTGTGGGCCGGGCTGGGCCGGGCCGGTCCTAAGGGTGGAAATCTAAGCCCATCCCGGCACATGACCCATGGCATAGTGGGCTTCGGGTTGGGCCGGGCCGGGTCGGGTCGGGTATGTACACGGGTCCCTTGTGCGTCAAAGATACCTAAATCCTCTACCCATATGTCATAATCTGATTTCCATGTTCAATGTGTTACAATATTTCGTTTACAATACATGGAACCAAAGCTTAGTATGCTTTAGGCCTTTAACTTCTTTTTTACTCCTTCCGATCTTACAGATCAGCAAGCATAACTTGAAAGATCATCTATGCAAAAGCCTAATAACAGCTTACATACTGCCTAGTAAAACTTTACATTGAACAATGGTTTAACTCCAAGAAATGGTATCAATATGGATCATTATTACAGTACATGTACATGTGCAATGCTTCTTTTTACTAGGATCCATATTGATACCATTTCTTCACCAATATTACAGTACATGTGCAAAAATAAAGATCATCTATGCAGTGCCTACTTAAACCAAGTTCAATTTTTATATTTACTAACCATATTTTGAGCAGCAGTACTAATAATAGGGGCTTAGGGAGCTTCATAAAATGCTTTAGGCCTTTAACTTATCAGCCTTTCAACTTATTTGTTCAGAGGCTTTCATAACAAGTGTGACACCTATTCCTATGCGTAGACTGAGTTTAGCAATTTCTTGCTAATCCAAAACACACAGACTTACATGCTCAATATGTTTACACCATTTGCTCCAACACACACGGGTCAGGCGGGGCCTCGGGCCTAACCGGGCTTGGGCTTCGGGCTGGGCTGGGTTGGACCGTGCCTTGGCTTCGGGCCGGACTGGGCCTATCTTATGGGCCGATATATGTGGCCCAGCACGACCCAACATACTCGGCCGGACCGGCCGGGCCTATGATTAAACGGGCCGGGCCGGCACATCGGCCATTTTTTTGTGCCGGACTCGTGCCGGGCTGGCCCGGCCCAGCCCAATTGACAGGTCTATTTGGGAGCATTACAAAGAAGTTTCAGCGGATGAAAACTAGTGGAATAAACTCACTTGTTTCTATTTGTTTGTGTCTGGCTTCTCGAAGGTAAACGTGAAAACTTGTGGGACTAGCTACTCAGAGAGAAAGCTTCATACTTTTTTAGGAGAGTAGAGGATGGGGCGCCAACTCCAATTACATCCCAGAAAGGAAGCAGGACACTATTAGAGTTGGTGTCCACTTAGGATAGGAGAGGGGGTGGGGTGCCAACTCCACCGACGCCCTCTCTCTCCATAATATATTTTAACATATACAAATTAGTATTATCTAAATTTCTTTGATTTAAATTTTTTAATAAATATTTTTGATTTGGTATCATCTATACTACATTTTTGTGATATCACTAACAAATAATTTGTTATTATCTATACACAAAATTTATTTGATATAAAATAAATAAATAAATAATTTTATATATACAAATTTTAGATATATATTATATAGATAACAAATAGATAATTTGGTTGATAACAAAATTACTAATTATTTTGTGTATAGGTAATAACAAATTATCTCTTAGTGATATCATAAAAAAAATGTAGTATGGATGATATCAAACCAAAATATATATTGAATTTTTTAAATCCAAGAAATTTAGATAATATCCAAAAATTCAAATAAATTGTGGTATCCCCCAACTTCCTAGTTCCTATCCATCAGATTAAAAAAAAAAAAATCCATTGGAATTGTCATCCCACACCCACATTTCTTAGGGGACGCAAACTACAATGGTGCCCAAAATTAACGGTTACGAGACGAGATGACGTTTTCTGGAATGCGCCAAATCCAGTGGCGCCTGATCCCTTTATATGAAAAATTTCCAAATTCGTCCTCTTAACAAAATTTCTTTCCCTATATGATTTTTTTTTCCATTCAAATAGTCCGGGAATCATGGAATTTTATGGAATCAATGTAGTTACTCAATTTTAATTGTTTTGACTTTAGAGTGAAATATTAGACCACCCTTTAAGCTTCAACTTGATTATTTTGTTATTACTTCTATTTTTGTGTTGCCGTAATAGTTAGAGGTTTAACTACTTCTAGTTTCTTGACTAGAAACCAAAAAAATTAAGTTTCTTAGTTTTCAGGCAGTCTGCAATTTCCAAACACATCCTTAGGTAATTTTCCTAACTTCTCTTAGAATTCTACTTTATGTGGCAAATTTGGAACTGCAACTTTCAATGGGTTGTGTCAGAGCCTGCATAGAATAATAGTTTGAGGTAACATGATTGTTGTCCTAATCATGTTTGTGCTACACCTCAAGAAATGAGCATATGTAGCACACAAGAAGCCATTAACCCATGCTAGTAGATGTGCACCGTGTGGTTAACTGGTAATAGTTATATTTGATATCAATTTGAGGTGTCATTCAATCACACAATGGTCATCCTGTGATAAAACTGAACCCAAATGAGGGGTGGTGGTGGTGTTTCAGTTATTTACCAATCATGTTTTGAGTCTTCTGACACTTGGTTGAGACCGTGAGAACGTCTTGCTTCAAGCCTTGGTTAAAATATTTGGCTGATGGAAACTTGGTTTCTAACTAAGGATCTAAACTATCCCTCAATTCCACTAGTTTTCATATTTCGGCTGCAGAGACTAGTTGAAAATTTGTAGGACCATCTCCTCAAAGTGGAAACTTCTTCCCTTTTTAGTTTTGTTAAAGCCATGGCTTGAAACATGACCTGATCATGATATTTGTCAGGTGTTGAGATGTGATTGGCCTGTTATGTGGTTGGTTCTGCTTTTTCACTTGGGGTCAATGTATCACGGATTAATAACTATGTTTACTGATATTAAAGTCCATCACATAACTCTCTGAACTATGTGTACGTACTGGCACACATGTACATCCACTAGTGTGGGTTGCTGTTGCTTGGCTTCACATGCTTCTTTGGATGAAGAGTACCACTGAACTCAATTTAGACAAAAATCATGTTATCTCAAGCTATGATTCAAACATGTGAAAAGTCGTGATTTGGACAAGAAACACGTTTCCTTAAAGTTATATTCCTTTTCTTGATAGACTGACTGTTACAACCAACCTGTTTCATTAAAATCGTGAGGGAGTTACAACTGAAGAAACAAAAGGGGATGGCAGCAGAATTTAACAGTTAACCCAAGTAAAAGTAAGAAATCGAAAAACAAAAGGGAATTCTTGAGGACAAAAGGAGAGATTTTATAGGGCTGTAAATAAGCCTGCTCGAGCAAGTGTAGTTGCAGGTGATGCGACCACAATGACCTTGATCTGAATGTATTGGAGCTTGCATGGGTAGAACTTGTCAAAAAAATTTGCAGCAAAATAACCTCAGCGGGCAGGTTACTCCAACCTCTAATGCATTTCATATTATGAACCTCTGATGCTTTCAAATTGTGAAAGTTCTGATCATTAACTCCATATTTGGCATATGGTTTTCCATTGGTTGGAAATGACATAATGCTTTAAGAATCTAAGATCAGCATAAGCATATATCCTGCAAATCTAGCATGAGTAGCTCCGCCATAGAATAAGTATGAAGGGTGTTTTCAGATTTCACCACAAGTTAACAATAATCTTTGATGGATAATCGTTGGCCAAATGATGAGAAATAAAATGCAATTGACTGATCTGAAGAAGACTTGATGTCAAGATTTCTGCCAAAGCCTTAGAAAATTTGACCTAATATGAATGAACAATATACGAGTTTTACGATCTCTTATTAGTTAAGGTACTTAAAACAAGCAAGTTCACGGGGATCCACAATCATAGTTGGAGCATGCTCCTGGGTCACATGTTGAAGATTCCCACATGTTGGGCTTAGAGTGTTTGCTTGCTAAACTTGAAATTTTACTATGGAAGTTCAGTCATAATAAGTAATATAACCTAGTCTCTATATGTTGCTACTGTATAGTTACAATATGTAATTATTTTAATGAGGATTCACTTCAAAATTTGGACATTTATTATGTTATTTCATATGTTCTAATGCTTTCATGTACTGAAGATAAGGCTCAGAACCATCGATTGAGATTATTGAAGTCCTTTGGTTAGTTTTGTTGTTTTCTAAAAGATGCTAAATGTGCTTGTTGAATAACCCTTAGTTTCTCATAGTGCTTTCTGGATCGTCCTTCTCTTGGTAGCAAAGGTCACAAAGGTCACTTGGTGTATCTTCCTTCTAGACCGCCTTTACTCTTAGTTACATGGGCTATAAATCTAGGAAGAACCCCATCGAAAAGTTTTCTCCTCCCTCTTAATCTCAGTGGTTGTTATAGGAGATGTTCGATTTTAAGTCTATAACAAGGGCTACCAGAAGACTATATGTTATATTCCTTATAAGCCTAAGGATCAGGAAAGAAGTCAATAACCAAGATAATGTATGGAAGAGAAGGGTGATTGATTGGTATGTATGCTAACCTTTCAAAGGCTAACTTGAATAGAGTTGGTTTACTAAAGCTGAAAACTCTCATGCAACTTCAACCATCCATATTCTAGTTGGATTTGGATCTGCATAGGAGAAAACTCTGCACACTCCTAACATCATATATGCAATTGGATGTTTGAGATCTCTCTTCTTCTCATATTAGAAATTTTTTACTCTTCAAGTTTTGATATTTTGCCCTAAATGAACCCACCAACCTAAGACATAGCTCGCAGTTTAAATTTGAGTTTTCTATCTGTACTAGGTTCTAATTATAGCTACTATAGAAGTCGAGTAATAATTGTAACGAGGATGGTATTCAAAATTCAGCCAAATTACCTATGTAATTTCATTTCTTTCTTTCTTTTCTTATACTAATATAGTAATATTATGGTTTGAGTCTATGAAGAGAGATTATCCAAGTCCTTTGTTTTCCTCCTCAATTTTTTATTTTGTGCTAAGCTTGCTTCTTTTTGAACTCCACCACACCCAAAGTGTGGTTGGTCTTGCATGAAGCCAGGACCTCTTGCTTTACAACCCTCAACCTCACCATTTAAGCAACTGGACCATTACCTGCTGGCGCTGATGTGCTTATTGGATCACCATTGTTTCTCATTATGTGCTGGTTCGTCTTTCTCTCTTAGAAGTGCAGGCAATTTGTTTTTGCTGTGTTGCGTTCTAGACAGTCGTTACACTTAAATTACCCAACCTAACCTAGGAAAGTACCATTATGGAGAAGTTTGTTAGTATTTTAAGTCTATAAAAGGTCTAATAGAGTCCTTATAAGGTGAAGGTGGCTGGTTTTATGCTAAGGGTCTGAACGAAGTCAAAGACTCAAAAACCTTGACAATGTAGTTGAAAGAGGAAGGCTATAGATTGACATACGTGCTAACCTCTCAGAGGTTAACTTTATGAAAGGATAGTGAAGTTAACTGAACCATTAGAAGAAGTGTGTTGATAACAGTTTCTCTATCCTTTATATTGTTATTTGTCACGCTATCTGTGATGTGGTGCTGCCTAGGGTCTAGGTGAGACTTGAAGTTTATAGTGTTTCGGAAAGGTTTTAATGTATTGGAATATGTATTCTGCACAGGAAGCAAAGTCTATGTATCATCTTGGCATAGATACACAGAGCAGAGATTTAGCGGTTTAGCAATTGGCTTGAGGGCTGAGGTGTTCTTTTCCAGTGATTGTGTTATGGATAGAAATGGAAGTAACACTATAAATAGTAGAATAATAAGAGCTAAAAATGTGGAAGGATGAAAAATCTAATGAAGGGACTACATTACAGCATAGATAGGATGTGTACTCTCATAATGACATAATGTACATGCTTGGACAGACTATTTTTCCTTGAGATTTCAGTTTATAAGTGTTCTGATAACATGCCTGGCAGGGATCCTGGCTTCTCCCATGGGGTGATTGATGCTACCAGATGCAGGAGGTTGCTGGTGAACGTGGAGGGTATCTTCATGGGCGAGGGGGTACTAGCTTTTGTTCCCTAAATTTAGCCAACTTTTCTTTTAACTTGTTAACATGGTTATGGTGATGCAAGCAGCTTTGGACAGTGATGACCTCCTCTATCTCAAGGAACAGATGGAAGCCGAGGAAGATGCAGAGCGTTTACTACGTCGCACGGAGAAACGGGCATTTGCAGCATTTAAGATATCCTTATTCAAGCATGTCTACTTCACTTGTTAAGCGCTCTTCTGGAAATTTTATTTTTCCCTTAACAAATTGATACAAAGCAGCTAATCTGGCAGATTCTTCAGCTGCAACTGTGCCTTTACCTCTCCGTGTTGAACCGAAACCCAAGAGTGGGATCAGGTAATATTTTGTTTCCATTTACTTGTAAGGTTTGTTTATTTTGGTCGGGTATTCAAGTATGTGTTCTGTTAAGTGTAGGCAACAAGATTTGTTGAAGAACATAGTGGAAATCAAGCCAAAGCGACAGAGAGTTTCCAACTCAACTGGTCAAGTACAACATCAATCAAGCCCATTGCCTTCTCAATGCTCATCACCTGGAAACAGTGAACATAAGTTGGTTAAAGATTCTTCACCAAGACCTAGGAAAGAGCAACTGAATGCAATATCATCTCCTGAGAGCTCAGAGAAGAGATCTGGAAAAAGTGGACCAGAAACATATTCAAATCCTCAAAATGCCGTTAAAACCTTACTTGGCTTGCCTTATGAGAGCTCTGATGAGGATGGGGATTGATTCTAGACTGTTTGTGATTAGTCTTCTTAAGCACTTCATTTTGGGATGACAATTGCATAGTTTTGTATTTGAGATACTATTTGTAGAATTTTTGTCGGTTAAAATTTTATATTTCTTCTCGAATTGTTGATGGCTTATGTGCAACTTGATACCCTCAACAATTCCTGTTTTTTAACTTGATACTAACTTTTTTAATCAACAACTTATATCCTGAATTTTTTTCTTTCAAAAATATCCCTCCTCCCTCTCTCTCTCTCTCTCTTCCCCTCTCCCTCCCGCTGCCTCCTCACCCCGGGCTGCCCACTCCCATGTCCCCTTTTCTCCCGCCGAACCTTGGCTGACCCCTCCCGTGTTTCCCTCCTCTCGCCGTCCGCCCTTGGCTGCCCTTTCCTGTGCCCCCTCCCTCTTCTCGCCGTCGGCTGCTACCGCTGTCCGCCCTTCCCCTCCTTCCATTGCGGGCTTTTGCCGAGAGGGGGAGGGGGAGGCCGGGGTGATAGGTTTTTATATTTTTTAATTTTTTTTAATATGAAATTGAAAATATTTAATTTTTGATGGTAAGTTGTTGAGTAAAAATGTTTTAAAGTATCAAGTTAAAAAACAGAATCAAGTCGAAAATAATCTGTTGTTTATTCAGCAACTGGCTAGCCTGAGTTGTCTACCTTAAATGGATGGCGATGTAATTGTGAAGTTATTGTCACATTGTTGTATAGTCAGTTCTACGTTCAAGATAGAACAGTTCCAATTGTACAAGTTGTGTGACGTGCGACTACTATGCATTGTATTGGTTCTACTGGGTTATGCTATACCAGTTGGACTCTTGGAAACAAAGTAGTGATTTCTACCCAAAGACGATGGTGAGATCGAAATATACTCCAAAAAATTCAAACTTCTTGCTGTAGGTATGTTGTTAGGGTGCACGTTACCTCGTAGGTTTATTTTTCAATTCTGACATTAGTCGTAAGAATTTATATTGCTCGTGTCCCAACTGATTTGATAAAATAACAAGTGTGTCCAACATATCGTGTCCCACATAGCATGTTAGAAGTTCCAAAGACTACTTGTATCACACCCAACTTGTTGAAAGAATACGTGGACACACCCACTGTAATAAGACTTAGCTTCCCCCAAGACAACGAGAATTACTTAAGCAATTAATTTTTTTTAACAGAAATGTTATATCTCAACGCTTATAATGAGACTTGAAAACGATTCAAAATTAAACCGTTTGTAAATACTCCACTAACTATTTAATTAATTTATTTATTTAACTACATAATATTATTTATTTATATCTAAACAATTCTAAGTCAAATGGTTAAGGTGGAGGTATTTTTCTTGCTTGCTTAAGTTTTATTCCTACGAACGACAATATTTATAATAATTTTATATTTATGCAATGTACGTGCACGTTAATAGTACTAGTTTATATAACTTTGTTATAACAAAAAAAAAATTATGGATCTTCCAACTAGTAGTAATGGATATTATGATGTCCAAAGAACATAAAATAAAGCATACAAGAAGTAACAAGTATCTTTCACCACCACTACACCACCTTTTAGATGTATATTTGCATGAATATTTATTTTAAAATAATATAAAATATTTTGAACTATTATTTTTGAGATGATGAACATTTATTATAGTTGAAAGTATATAATTATTAGTGGTTAATAATTATGTTATGGGCATATGTGTAATTTACACACACACACACACACACACACACACACATATATATATATATATATATATATATATATATATATATATATATATATATTCAAAAATCAGCTGGTTGGTTTCATATTATGAAACTAACTTATGTTACAACTGGTGGATTTGGATTACAAGGTTGCGATTACACCTGTATCTTTTAAGTAAATACTCTTACATTTTAATCTCAGCCTTGCAATCAAAATTCAACAGTTGTAACATAGGATAATATGAAACTACACATCTGGTTTTATAGCATCATATATATATATATATATATATATATATATATATATATATATATATATATATATATATATATAGTCACATTTCTGGAGCCCCGCAGAAGCCCCGCGCCCCTCAACAGTTGGATCACACGGGATCGAACGGGCCCTACGCGTGCCCCGCTCAATTCGATGGTGCAGGGGGGGGGGAGACTTTGACGGGACTCCGCAGACGGGTACTTTGATCCTGATATATATATATATATATATATATATATATATATATATATATATATATATATATATATATATATGGAAATTCTAGCATACAAACAACGATTTTAATGTATGCATACAAAAAAGACAAATACATAGTAAATTGTGCAAGTTGTCTCGGGCAGATTCTCTTGCAACATCATATTTATACCAAGATTAAAAAAATTTCCGATAAATTCAAAACTCTCAAGGATCTTCAAAGTTTATTGGGACTACTTAATTATGAAAGAAAGTTTATTCCCCATTTATCTGCTAGAGTAAAACACCTTCAAGATAAGCTTGCGGCTAAACAAGCCAAGTATAAAGAATCAATCGGGGAACAGTCCAGAAAGTAGAACACAAATAGAATTCCAATCTCCCTAGATAAAAACGAGCTATAAGAAATTACTAGAATAAAGGAATCATTAAAAACAAAAAACGTCCTTTATTTTCCTTTTGATGATGATTCATTAGTACTACAAACCGATGCCTCAAATAATTTCTAGGCATGTGTTTTAATTGCCAAACACAAAGAAATTTTTGCTTATACCTTGGGTAAATTCACAAAAACTCAGATTAAATATGCTTCTTATGACAAAGAATTACTAGCTTTCAAGTTAGCCATAAAAAGTTTAAAAATTTATATCCTTTACAGACACTTTGACATCGAAATAGATAATAAATCAGTTGCGCAATTTTTGAAAAAAAGAAAACCATTAATAATTCTGAAGAGAATCTCAGAAGAATTAGAATTGCTCTGTACTTAGAAATATTCAATTACTATGTCAAATATATTCTTGGAAACACTAACTTTTAACAGATACTCTTACCAGGTTATAAATCATGGATTCTACGCTCTATAATAAATTTAAGGACCTTTTTGAAGAAATAAAGAAACAAGAAAGTTTTAAAGAAGTAGTCTCTAAAGAAACAAAGAGAACAGAAGCTAGTTCATCTTCCTCTATTACTGCAGTATCTAACGGGATTGAACAAACCCAGAACACTAGGGCGAACAACCAAAAAAGTGCAAATAATTCTAGTATTCAGGCGAACAACCTTAATAGCACTTTTAACAACTAAGGAAGAACTCAGGCGAACAGCTAAACGATCAGTCAGATAATGGGACACTCGTATAATAATCAATCTAGCTGGCATGGTCCAATACGACCCATTGGCGGTTTTCCTGGACAAATAATTATGCCTCGACCATATATTCCTTATAATAATGCTCTTATCAAACCATGGTACAACCTAGAGATGGAAAAGGCGGATAAAACTGTTTGGGATTGATTCAATGGTTGTTCCAGAGCTCTACAAACTAAGGATGTCAAAGATGAAAGTTATTGGCTTACAAAGATAGAAAGAACTCTGATACTAGAAAAACAGAGAAACATTTTCCTTGAACAAAGGAATTCTGAGATACAACATATGATTTCTAATATTCTTCTTGCCTCGTCAACATCTAGATCAATAACTATTCCCCATTTGGGAAATAAGATTTTTTCAGGAACTAGTGCTACTCAGAAAGAACTTAGCAAAATCATTTCTCATCTTCAGCCAAATGATGTAGTTAATTTCAGAATAAGCGATATACATGCTTTACTTAAATTACTAGATATAAAAACAGGAAAGATGGAAGAATGTCATGCTGAAATGATGGTTCAAGAAATGATTTTCATGTATCAGCACCAGCTTATTGATGATGAAAGACTCCTGCTTTTTTAAGAGACTTGAATATACTGAGATCTACAATCTCTTTAGTGGAGAAAATATTATTCTGAATAAGCATAAAGCTCCCAGGGTTCTTGCCTGTTTTATTGACCTTCAGAAATACAAAAACCATGTCCTAACAGGAGTGGTTCATGAAGTATATATTAACTCAGTTTGTTCATCAGATTTTCCAGATTGTATCCCAAAATATGTAGTAAAGCAACGTCTCATCATTCTACCAGATTTTAGACCATATTTCGGTCATATCAAATATAGGATTAGATATAATTACTGAAGAACCTAGTCACGAATATACTACAATTTCCAAGACAAACTTCAACGAGGAACGAGAAAGAATACTAGCAGCAAAAGAATTTTTTGTTGAAGCACTACGATATGCTGATGAAGACTATAAAATTACGGCATCAGAAAAATCCTTTTAGTCAACAAATTGGACAAAATTGAGGATAACCAGTATTTGACCAGCTACAGCCATATTAAAATTTTTATTGATCATATGTGCTTGGGGGACGAATTGAAGAAACAACTAACTTTGATTTTTGGCTAAAGAAGGAAGATGCAATAGACATGCATGTAGATGAAGATGGCAAAGCAAATTAGAAGCATGGTAGGCCCAACTATAATTATGAAAAAAAGAATTGACAAAGAAGTTGTACGAAGAAGATATAAAGTAGGTCTAATAAAGACAAAGCAACCTAGAACAGACTGGAAAAAAGGATATGCAATGTGGCATAAATCATTATTAAAACGGCAGGAATGGCGGGACGGTTTCGCTTTAGCTCCATTACTACGCCAGCTCTACTATAGTCTAAAGAAAGTTACCGGTTCTATGACCGGGGATGGAAGGTCAAATATGACCACATCTACCTATAAATAAGACCCCAGAATCACTAGAAGGGATCATAAAAAATTATGAGTGCTTATGTATGTTTGCCTTTGAGTGTTCTTATGTATGTTTGCCTTTGAGTGTTCTTTTGTTCTTTGCTTTATGGTGTGCTCTCTCATCCTCTTGTACAAACCTCTTTGTAATTAAAATCCTGTGTGCTTCAACAACTTCTGCGTGCTTATCTTCAAAATTAGGTTGTCTTTCCCTTTTTTGCTCGGTTCAGGAGAAAATTGTACACTTTTTTTTCCCCTTTATTCATTGGTGATTTATTTATGAGGTAATTGTAGCAAATTTTTTACTTCTATCCGTTATTTGTGATAAAGAAATCTTTACAGTCATTCTATCTTGATCGTAGTTGCGCGATGAGGTTCTTCAGGAGGCGCATTAAGGAAGAAATCAGGCGAACATCCAGATGAGCAGTCAGATAATGGGACACTCGTATAATAATCAATCTAGCTGGCATGGTCCAATAAGACCCACTGGCAATTTTTCCAGACAAACAATTATGCCTCGACCATATATTCCTTATAATAATGCTCTTATCAAACCATGGTACAACCTTGAGATGGAAAAGATGGATAAAACTGTTTGGGATTGATTCAATGGTTGTTACAGAGACTATAGTCTAAAGAAAAGTTATAATTTCTATGACCGGGGATGGAAGGTCAAATATGACCATAGCTACCTATAAATAAGACCCCGGAATCAATAGAAGGGATCATCAAAAATTTGGAGTGCTTATGTATGTTTGCCTTTGAGTGTTCTTTTGTTCTTTGCTTTATGGTGTGCTCTCTCATCCTCTTGTACAAACCTCTTTGTAATTAAAATTCTGTGTGCTTCAACAACTTCTGCGTGCTTATCTTCAAAATTGGTATATTTTTTTTTAATACGTAGAAGGAACATAAAGAACATCTATTACATATTTGTAAACTACTACATGACAATGGATTTATTCTTAGCCCAAAGAAAATTGAGTTATTCAGAACTGAGAGTACACATTCCTCTCCAGCTTCTCTTGTTAGAAATCAAGCTGAAATAAAAGAGGAAAAGTCCGAATGGTTATTAACTATAGAAAGCTAAATAGTTATACTAAGTTTGATGGTTATTTTATTTCTTCTGCAGAATATCTTATTAAACAAATTCAGGGTGCTAAGTATTATAGTAAATTTGATGCCAAATCAGACTTTTGGCAAATAAAATTAAAAGATCAAAATTCTATAGAATTAACTACTTTTAGGTGTCCACAAGGACATTTTGAATGGCTCGTTATGCCTTTTGGTTTAAAAAATACACCACAAGTTTTTCAAAAATGGATGAATGCTATTTTTGAACATCTTCCTTTTGTAGTAGTTTATATAGACGATATTTTAGTTTGGATGTTAAAGATGGAAGTTATTGGCTTACACAAAGAGAATCTACCCATTCTTAATGTATTTTCCTAGAAAATCAATCTCAGTTAGCAATTTCGAGGTCTAGAATTCTGTCAGAGGTGAGCATGTCATTAATCTCAGGATAAGCAATGTTATTAACATTAGGATGTTCACCTTGATACGTCTCAAAATTCAAATAGACGATCTTCGAACTGAGGTCACATGCTATATGATTGACGCAGAAGTATCCTATAATGTCCTGCTCGGGCGCCCTTGGATACATGAGAACAAGATTGTGTCTTCAATCCTGTACCAATGTTTCAAATATGTGGATAGCCAGGGAGATATCAAGACAGAGTTTGCTGATATCGACCCATTCAAGGGTTTTGATGCATATTACTCCGACTCTGTTCTCTACACACTAGAGTACTTAGAGGAAGAAGCCCATGAAGTTGATGATGAGGCCGAAACAAGTCCAAGTAATGAACCTATAATGATCCAGGTTAAAGTATATATCACTCATCAGAGTCTGCCGGAGCCTCTTGTTATTCACCTCCGCAAGCCAGTGTGTGAGGGAGCAGCGAAAGAACCATCACCTCAATAGCCTCTTATTATCAATCTTCGCAAGTCAATTCATGAGGTAAAACAAAGGCACCATTGGTGATAGACGTTACTAAAAAGATGGAGCCTCCACTTGTCATCAATCTGACTCGCAACAAGCACCTTTCTCCTCCAAGTCAACCACTTGTCATTAACCTTACTAAGCCTGTTATTAAAGCAGATCCTTCTACTGAATTTGTAGAGGAGGAGAAGATTCTGTATTTTATAAATAAAGATGATACCCCTTCATCCTATACTGATGTTGACCATATTGTTAAGGAGTTCTTAAAAGCCATGTATGCTTATGAACCTCTATCCATACCAGTGGCACCACCATTATGGACAGATACCTCATATAGTTTATTCGATGCTGCCTGCTACATAGTCCCAGCAAGGCAGAATAAAGAATATCGGATAGTCTTTGGCAAGGCCAGAATTAAAAGGACCACGCAAACCGATGGCTCAGATGAAGACACGAGAAAAATGTAACTCCATTGATATAGTCGGCCTGCCAAAAACATCATCCAGAAAATAGGCTACAATTTAAAGTTCGATAAAAGTCTCAACTATGGAAGAGGTCAGCGTACTCCTATACGTCACTTTTCTCTGAAAGGCAAGCCTGAAACATACTACCAACAGACTTGTAGTGGTTTAGGTTATGACCATCATTCGATGACCCCGAAAAGCTTAGAGTCAGATAAAGAAATGTAACCTCCGTATCCTGAAATTCTAGCTTAAATATTGTTATTAGGTTAATTTGGGGCTATTGGGATTTTTTCATAATTTTTTGGTTAATTAAAAACTAGTAACACTATTTTTTTAGGACTTACAAGAATTTATTTTAGTGTCAAACATAATTAAAAATATCCCAAACTTTTATATTAGGTTCTAAATAGTCAAATATATTTTCTAGAATTTTTTGATTATTTTCAGCATTTATGTTGAGTTAATTATGAAAAAATGAATTAAAAACTAATTAAAAAAAAAAGAAAAACTAATAAAATCAACCCGCCCAGTTAGCAGCCAGCCTGGCCCGCGTGTCAGCCAGCGCGGTCCAATCAGCGGGGCCTAGAGGTCAGTGAGAGAGGGCGAGGGCGGGTGAAGCGGTCCAAGCCAAGCCGAGCTGAGCCGAGCCGAGTCCTAATCCGACTCGGACTCAGCCGAGCCAAGCCGGCTTGAACGCTGGTCGTTCGATCCGAGCGGACAACAACGGATGGATGCTACATGGCACGTACTTTAGCCACGGCTGCTCTCTCTCTCCTATATATATATAGTATTTGGTTTATAAATTCTAGGGTTTTCTTTAGCCGATTTTGGAGAATTGTCATCTAGGGTTTCCTTCATCTTCCAGAAGCCATTACTCATAGCTCCAGACTCCAAATATGGTCCAATTTCTTGCATTAGAACTGTATTGAGGTTAGTTTTCTAAATATATAATTTTTTTTACAAAATTATGAATATTAAATTCTAAAAAATTCGTAGAGCACAGGATATCCAAAAATAGACGCGTCTCGGTATTTTCACGATTTCGGGAGAACCAGGAATCAGAATCATGAACCGTTTGAAGTTTCGGAAAGCTAATGTCGAGGTCATTAAAATATGTTTTTACTAGGATTTAATACAAAATATTTCTGTACTGTTAATTCTGTAGAGCTTCTAAGTTAACAATCAACCACCGTTGTACAATGCGATTTTAGGTATGTGCAATAATTTCCAAACGAATTTGAATTCGGATGAGCCATAAATTCTAGCATATTTTTGACGCTAAAATCTATAAAAAACAATGCATGAAAGTCGAGTTTGCATCGGTTGACTTTTGGTCAACAGATCGCCTCGATTTGCGTGCCATGAGTCTCGAGTTGATAAAATTCAATTTCTTTGGACAAAATTTAGGAATTAACCTAAAAATCAGAATAATAAGATTAAAATAAAATTTTAGAGTAATTATTCCAAAATTAAATAAATTAAAATAAATTTTCTTTTGACATGGTAAATTTGTAATACATAGGCTATTTGGACTGTGACTTGGACTCTGATTCGTACCAGCTAAGGACCCCAGGCGAGTACATTTCCGTAATTACTTTCAGTGCTTGATAGTCTCTATACTGCTTGTTTAGTATTGATTATTTAATTCTTGACACTTGCTACACGCATTAGTATGATGGATTTTTATTATGAGATACGTGACTGTTCTGGATTATTGTTATTTCTTCGTGACTGGTTTGGAATCCATGTGTACTTATGGGGAGGGGAATACTTAGTGGACGTATGAACTACCCTTTCTATTCTATGGTCTTTCTGAAATAATAGCAGCTATGCACGACACGTGTGGTTTGTCGGATATTACCCCCTAGCCGTTCATATGTCAACAAGGTATTTTAAATCACATAGAGTAGTTATTCCCATCTGTTCTTCCATACACTACAGTTATTTCTTTTGTTGCTTGGATATATTATACTATATGTTTGCCATGACAAGACTTCAACATTTGGTTATTCTAGTTGCCTTATTGTGAGTTCAGTTTATTGCTATCATATATTCTTTACTATTTATTGTCTTATAGCTTCTACCATGTGTTGGAACTGTTTTCACTATGATGTACTCGTTCCTTTCCTGACTGGATAAATATTTTAGGTGACTACAATGAGGATAAAATCCCTACACATTATGGACCGTATGCTAGTGACATAATAGAGCCTGATCTTGCCCTTCCGGAGGATCAGGGAGAGTTAGCAGCTCAGATACCGTCTGCAATGGAGTAGTTTAGTAGTAGTTGATTTTGTTAGTTATTTTGGACCAGATTATTCTCCGGCAGTTTAATATTGTACTTTGGATATTTAGTTTTGGGGAGATTCATTAAAACCGCATCAAGACTATTATTTTATTATTATCTTGGTGTATTCATTTAAACTAGTGCCTGTGATTGAGTATAGTATGGAGATGTATATATGTTGTGAGTTATAGATTATACTTGTGGCTTATTGTACAACGTTCTATCATCGACACTGCGGCGTAGGCTGGTCGTACTCATGACTCATGCCCAAATCCAGGGTGCAGGTCGTGACACGTTTTTAGTAGTGGCCCACGCAGGTCAAGTTTCACATAAGGTTGCGAACTCGTAGTGGTACTCAAGTTAGATGTACGACTGCGAGCCTGCCATAGGATATACATACTAGGAATAGAAAAATACTCAATCACAACTAGGGATCCCATATACTCAACTTGCTAACCCTTACTATTTCCTTTACAATCGAACCTCTTCCATAGTTGATTGTCCTTCTTGAATACTTCCTTATCTTGTGCCATATCAACTTTATTCTTGTTGCTTTCAACCTTTCAGAATGCAACCCAAGACTAGAACGCGCAGTGCCAGAGCCAATGGTGCATTCTCCATATCATCCGTATCGTATAGCTTCATATCCGTATCCTTTGTGCTTAAGCATAGTTTAGTAACAAAATCATTGAGTAGGAGTTGCAAGATCACGACTGGTAGAGGGACTATCCTAATCAGTGATACTTGCAAGGGGCATCATGTTACCTTGGGAGGCCATAATTTGGATGATAGTTTACTCGTAATGCCACTTTCGAGTTTTGATATTGTCTTTGGAATGGATTGGTTGAGTATGCACCATGCTAGCATAGACCGTCGTGAAGGACGTGTATTGTTCCACCCTCAAGGAAAGCCAGAATTTGAGTTTGTTAGGGGAGGAGTTGAGCAGAGTGATAGAATTATTTGTGGAGCCATGGTAGCAGAGAAGGACTTGCTACACCCTATTATTACAGAATTTCTAGACGTATTTCCTGTCACGCCCCGGTCCCGCAGGGCCGTTCATCCTCGTTTTGGTCCCTACGAAACTGATCGTCCTCGCACAGGCGTGATATCGTGCAAGCCTAAAGTGTGCTTGCACAAGGCCAAAGCTTTGAACAAAGGCAAATAAGCTATTTAATACTTAAGCAGCGGCACGCATATTACTGAAAAGTAAAGAACACAATGGCATAAGAAAATAATCTCTTTATTAATAATTGAAAGTGTTACAAGCGGCACATAACCGAGGTTACAGATCGCTCAAGCACTCATTCTCTCGATTACAATGACACTGTTCCATACTTTATATCCCTCTATATAAAAGCAGCACAAACTCGATACGGCTCAAGGCATCGACTCCAGATTTTCGGTTCCTTAGGATGAGGCACGACTATCGCTTCCTCGGACGATCAAGCACCTGAGAACAAGCAGACTATTGGTGGGTCAGCACTTTTATAAGTACTGATGAGTATAAAGAACTGAACATAAGCTATACCCCCTGAAATCCACACTAAGTAAGTATGTGGCAAAATATTGCATTACTAGTGATCTTGCTACTTTTTACCTAAGTTTATTTCATGCAACTCAGAACTATAGTCAGATTTTATCTTTTGAAAACATAGTTGGAAACAGTTTGACATATTCAAACAATAAGCATACAATTGGGGCAGTGTTCTATCGTGCAGTGCGCAGCATGTATTGTGCATCATAATCTAACTCTTAGGGCAAAGTTCTATGGTGGACTAAATTATTTCCAATCAAGCAAACATTTAGTGGACTATCATTTCTTTCAAGCATACAAACAAAAACATCTATATAATTTTGGTCTCCGAGAAACTCAGGATCGGTAGCGGTAATCCAGCTAACCAATGACTCACATTCTGATACTATTAGCAGCTGTTACCAAGGTTCAGCTCTGCACTAATAGTCATTGTCCGGCCGATGTAAATGCATGAAGCACTATCAGATAAACTCTACGATGCACATTTCAATGAACGAGCAAGCTATATGCATACAATCTTATGTATCTTACCCCCTTGCCGAACGGTTATCCTGCAGCAGACATACAAGTTAGCCACAATATGCATATATGGATAAACTTATGAATTAATCTTTTAGCGTCATCAATTGATAGGTATGCAAGAAGGTAAACCTAGCATGCGTCCTATCTATATGATGGTCCATGAGTTGCCCCATTGATGGACAACAACACCCCCTAGATCCTTTTGGAACGGAACATCAGGGTGCTCTCACAATCCCTTCCGGACCGACTGATTCCCAGTGCCCCAGGAATCGATCGAAAGACTATTACCTTGTGCACAAGTTGTCCGAGACCAATGCATGACAAACAACATTCAATCGATATGCATTAACATTCATATTCACAAGCATTTAACAATCTAATAGCCACACCCCACTGGAACCCGAAGGAACGGAACATCAGGGCGGACTATTAGACTCTTCTCTTTCATTCATTCAAGCAAACACATCTTTTCACAAATCTAATAGCGCACCCCCTAGATCCTGAAGGAACAGAACATCAGGGCGCACTATTAGTCACTTCTTGTACAGTTCAGACTGATAGCAGTTCGATATAGCAAAATAGACAAGAAAAACATATAATGGCAAGCACGATTTATTTCATATCTAACATGCAATAACTATCTCTTTCTTAGCATATTACAAAGGGACATATTCAAGCGATCCATTTACTTATCTTCTTAGCATGGAAAAGGTTCGTTTGATAGCTGTGTCGGTGTAACTAAGCATGCAACATTTCTTATATCTCAATAGCATAACAATGGTTCTATCTCATTTCAGACGAGTATTTCCAGTTCAATTCTAGTTCTCTAGTTAGGCAAGCGGACAAGTAGATTCGTTTCAATGACAAGCTATGTGAGTTCTCTTATGAGCATGCTGAGTCGATTCTATCATTCTTCTTATGAAACATCTTCTTAAGCAAACAAGCATTAAAAAAACTCAGATTTATTATTAAGTCGTGCAAGAATCAGAGAATGCAGTTCTGCCCACTCACATTGATCAATCGGTCGGGAACTCTCCGAAAAGACTTCCGTTCGAGCAAGCAAGGTGATATCACTTGTACATAGTGCCTACGCGGAGCGGGGCACTACATTTCCTGAGGAGCTACCAGGATTGCCATCGAACAGGGATCTTGAATTTTCTATAGACTTAGTGCCTGGGGCAGAACCGGTGTCGCAGCAAGTCTACAGGATCAACAACAGTGAGCTGACAGAACTGAAGAAGCAGGTTGATGATTTACTAGACAAGGGTTTTATTAGATTGAGTTCCTCGCCTTGGGGAGCCCCGGTCTTATTTGTACCAAAAAAAGATGGGTCGGTACGAATGTGCATTGATTACAGGGCTCTGAACAACCTCACCATCAAAAACAAATACCCGCTACCAAGAATATACGATCTTTTTGATCAGTTGAGCGGTGCGAGAGTATTTTCGAAGATTGATTTGAGATCTGGCTATCATCTGTTGAAGGTGAAGAAGGAAGATATTCCGAAAACTGTATTTCAGACAAGATGCGACCAATATGAGTTTATGGTGATGCCATTTGGGTTGACTAATTTCCCGACAGTCTTCATGAACTTGATGAACAAGGTGTTCCACCAATACCTTGACAACTTCGTAGTAGTATTCATAGATGATATTCTTGTCTATTCGAAGACACCGGAAGAGCATGAGAAGCATTTAAGGATTGTGCTAGAGACCCTTCGGAAGGAGAAGCTCTATGAAAAACTCTCAAAATATGAGTTCTTCCTGGATAAGGTAGAGTTCCTTGGGCATGTGGTGACTGGAGACGGGATATCGGGGGATCCAAAGAAGATTATTGTTGTAGAGTCATGGACCACTCTGAGTTCTGTTGCAGAGATCATAAGCTTCTTAGGATTGGCCGAATATTACAGAAAATTTGTAAAGAATTTTTCTTGGATCGCAGAGCCATTGACTAGACTCACTCAGAAGGATGTGCAGTTCGTGTGGACCGGAGAATGTCAGGCTGCATTTAATGAGCTAAAGAAGAGATTGACCATAGCGCCTATTTTGACGGTGCCATCGGGGATATGTAGATTTGTCATTTATAGCGATGCTTCGGAGAAGGGCTTGGGATGTGTTCTAGACTAGAATAAGAAGGTGGTGGCATATGCTTCTTGACAATTGCGGCCATATGAGAGAAATTATCCTACTCACGACTTGGAATTAGCAGCGGTATTTTTTGCTCTAAAGCTGTGAAAATATTATCTGTACGGAGAGCGTGTGAAAATATACACTGACCACAAAAGCTTGAAGTATGTCTTTACACAGAAAAGGGCTGAATATGAGGCAGCGCAGGTGGCTAGAACTGATGAAGGATTTCGATATTTTACTGCAGTATCATCCAGGGAAGGCTAACGTAGTTGCCGATGCCTTGAGCAGATATCCAGTAGCGATGTACTTGACAATGGATCGTCACTTATTCGCAGAATTGGATAGCCTGGGCATCGAGGTTATTATTCCAGGAGTGGAGACGCAGATGATGGGCATGCAGATTCAGTCATGGTTGATGGAGAAGATCCGAGAGACACAGTACCAGAATGAGGGTCTGTAAAATCTTAGAGCTCAAGTGCAGGCAGGATTGATGGATGACTTCTCTATTGCTGAGGATGGTTCATTAAGGCACGGGACTAGGTTATGTATGCCTAGTGGAGACCTGCGGGAAGAGATCATGCAGGAGGCTCATTGTTCTTAGTATTCTATACATCCGGGAGCTAACAAGATGTATAAGGACCTGAGGGAACACGTGTGGTGGTATGGGATGAAGCGGGAGGTAGCATGTTTTGTCTTCAGATGTTTAGTGTGCCAGCAGGTCAAAGCCGAGAGGTAGAGACCAGGAGGATTGCTACAGCTACTACCAATTCCTGAGTGGAAATGGGAGCATATCACGATGGATTTTGTTTTCAGACTTCCATGCACTCTAGGAGGGAAGGACGCGATTTGAGCCATTGTTGACAAGCTGACGAAATCAGCCCACTTTTTGCCTTTCAAAGTAGGATTATCCACGGAGAAGCTCGCCGATTTATATGTGAGACAGATATTCAGGCTGCATGGAGTTTCGGTAAGCATCATGTCCGATCGAGATAGTAGATTTACGTCCCACTTTTGGAGGAGTTTGCAGGCTAGCTTGGGTACCCAACTCAAATTTATTACGACATACCACCCTCAGACGGATGGACAGTCAGAGAGGACTATTCAGACGCTTGAGGATATGCTTCGGACATGTGTACTAGATTTTGGTGGCTCATGAGAGGATCATCTTCACCTGGTAGAGTTTGCATACAAAAATAGCTATCAGGCTAATATCGAGATATCTCCTTTCGAGGCTTTGTACGGTAGAAGATGCCAAACTCCATTATCTTGGGATGACATAGGAGAGAGAATACTTTTAGGACCAGAGATGGTAGTTGATGCTAAAAAAAAGTGAAGCAGATTAGAGAGAGACTTCGTATGGCTCAGGATAGACAGAAGCAGTGGGCCGATAGCCACAGGAGATCGCTAGAGTTGAGGTTGGCGACTTAGTGTTCTTGAGGATCTCTCCGGCACGTGAAACGATTCGTTTTGGTGGAGGTGGGAAGCTTAGTCCAAGATTCATCGGACCTTTCAATATTCTGGAGAAGGTCAGAGTAGTAGCTTATCGACTAGCCTTACCGCCTACATTGGAAGGAGTACACAACGTGTTCCATGTGTCCCAACTGAGATGATACATGGCAGATCCTAGCCATGGATTAAATCATTCAGAGCTTGAGGTTAGACCAAGCCTCTGTTATCCGGAGCAGCCAGTAGGGATCCTAGACCGCAGAGATAAGGTGCTTCGTAACCAAGTAATTCTGTCACTACCATATTTTCTAGAAAAGAATATTTTAGTCATTTAGTAATTAATTAAATATTATGCAAGTTAAATATTTATTTATTATATTTATTGTTAGCATGTTAGATTTATTTTTGGACTTGTATTAGTGGACTAACTAGTTTAGATTAGAACCATGGACCAACATTTCATTCTAGTTAGATTTGAGCCCAATGATAAGCCCATTCATTAGGAGGATGATTAATTATGTTAAATCCATTAGACTAGAACCTTTACTCCATAATTAATTTCTTTATGAGAGGCCCCAAGGGATATTTTAGACTTTATATAGTAGCTTTAGGGAGGGGGCAAGTGAGGCCTATATAAAGGGGATAAAATTTTTCTCACTCTTCATTTTTTATTCCAAATCTAGATCTATAATTCCCCTCAACCAAATTCCATCAAATCCCTACCAAATTTTCACCCAATTCCTTCCCAAATTACCATTGGAAACTAGTAGAGCAAGGATTTACAGGGAAAAAGCATGGATCTACAAAGATGAGCAAGGATCTACAAGTTGAAGGCTCATTTTATAAAATTTAGAGATTTTATTGGGAATCTATCTCCCAATAGGTACAATTCAGTTTTTTTCTTAATTTAGGTTCTAAATCTAAGATTTAACTATGAGAAATCAACCCATATGCATAGGCAACCCATAGAATTTGGTTTTGTGTTCATAGGAGGCCTATTGAGAAAGTTATGGTACTTTTTGTGTCAATTTTGGAGGAATTCCGAGATTGACACTTGTTGTGTGTGTCAATTGGTCCTATAGATAAATTTGGCACGTGCTTGTGTGTTTGGGGCTAGTGTCGTGTCCACAATTGGGTACATGTTTGTCGTATCCCAATAATTTGGTGATATGTGTTGATTTGGGGGATTTTTCCTCCGACATGGAACTTTGTGCATGTCATATTTTGATACGGACACGTAGATTTATTTTTGACTCTTCGTATTATTCATAAATAATATATTAGACTTGCTCGTGTCCTTCGGGGTACGTTTGGATGTGTGGTGGACTCGTGTCGCAAGCGTATCCTAGATCTAGTGTGATACTGGTGCGATACACTCCATGTGTTGTGCATTTTATTTTTAGATCTAATTCCATTGTTCTTAGTCTTTATAATATGTCATATAATTATATATATATGCATATATATATTATATATATATATATTATATATATATATATATATATATATATATAAATATATATATATATAAGTTATATGTATATGCATATATGTTATATATATATATATATATATATATATATATATATATATATATATATATATATATATATATATATATATATATTTCATAATTGGTATTTATGTATTAGTATACTATATTATAGTAATTGTAAGTTAGTTAGTTGGTTAGTAGTAGTTAGCTAATATTTACTAGTAGCTTGATATTTATCTAGTTAATTGATTATATATATATATATATATATATATATATATATATATATATATATATATATATATATATATATATATATATATATATATATATGTACTTGTATCTCTAGTTAAGTACTATATATGTAGATATGTGCATATGAACTAGTAGTGGGTAGTTAGTTATATAATTGTTATTTAAATAGTTAGATATATATACACCTATTAGTTAGACTCTTAAATATATAAAACTATGCATATTATAGATACTGGTAGTAAGTTATTATGTAGGTATTGTATTGATAGGTATTATATATGAGTAGTTGTAGTATTTAATAGTTAGTTATGTTAGCATATGCTTTAGTTATGTTAGTATATGTTTGGCATATAGTTGGTATTTGGGGATTTATATGTGTATTAGCTATACTCATGGATTTTGAATTTATCTTGAGATACCAAGGTAAATGCCAAGGTATTTGGGGATACCCAAGGTATTGGGTTTGGGTATCAAGATAGAGTTTAGTAGCGCGATACCGAGTTGGTTCAAAACCAAGGTATCCATTTAATATTATAATTAGGATTTATATATTTAATATTATTTGATATGAACATATGTGTTATATTTTATTCCTTGTTTGCGTATCCTAAGATACGGTATCTTAATATCCTAGATATAGCTAGTGTGACATAGTTTTATAGTATATGGACCCAATATCCTAGAGATAGACTAATACAACCTAGAAATAGGTAGTTTGACCAAGTTTGACCGGTTTGACATAGAGTTGACCTAGTTTGACTATTTTGACTTAGAAATGGCTTTATGACCTAGAAGTTGACTAGTTTAACTTATTTTTCATTCTAGAACCTTGTATTAATATTATATTCCATATCTAGGTATTCGAGGCACCGTATCAGACATCTGTGAGACTATTCATTGGACTTCAGGTGAGTACATTATCTGATAGTTTCTCATTTATGATATCCTCTATGTTTATTGTATCTAGTGTAGATATCCATGTTTTCTTGACACGATGGTTACACGGATTGGTATATCCGGATCTCGTCATGAGATATTATTCCTTGGTATATGGTGTATCTTGTGCAAGCCTTGTTTTATTGATTATCTTGTACATGTACAGACACTGATTCTCGAGAAGAGTCGCTATCTTCTTGGAGAATTCCGTGCCATAGCGTACCATGGTTGGATCCACTATACCACTCGGGGTTGGGGAGTATGTAGTGTAGATATGTGATCATACCCTCCTTGTGTATGTCTTGTTTCTTGTGAGTGTTGATCATACACCGCACGTATGATTAACCAGGCTATTTACTCTTGTGCAAGTTTCCAAGTCGATCACATGTTAAAGCTGGTACTCACTCACTTAGTCATTAGTATTCTTGTTCATTACCATATTGTTCATTCTTGTATTTATTTCCAGTATTTTCTTTATTACGTATCTCTTGTACATGTATATGGCATCTTATATATTCACATATATTTACTGTTACATAGTTTATATTATTGATTAGAACTGCTGTTAGAGATGTAGTTTGCTCCATTCCTGACTGAAAAACATTTTTTAGAGGATCCGAAAGATTGGTGTCCAACATACTATGGACTTCGACTTATAGATGGTGCAGACTTGGACCTACTAGTTCTGGAGTGATTGCCGGAAGATTTATCCGGATCAATAGTTTTTCATAGTTAGTTTTTTTAGCATTTTAGTACCAAATTTATTTTTGACATATGGTATAAGATTGAATATTATTTCTATTTTTAATAATATATATTTTGAATGTATAGTTAGACTTCCTTCATATCTTCTCGTGCTTTAGAATTGTGATTGAGTTTTGTGTGAGATATTATTGGCAGATTTTATATTATTGTGAGATATTTAGATACGTATAGTTGACCAAGACATCGTTCTACTGTCGATACTGCGGCTTAGGCTGGGCGTTGTTCCCGACTTGCATCCCTACACTGGGTGTGGGTCGTGACACATTTTTAGTGGTGGCCCTTGCAAGTCAGGCTTCGCAAGTTGTACGATATTATGGTAGTACGATGACTTAGTTATACTACTGCGAGCCTGCGATAGGATATGAGATATAGGCTATAGGATATAAGATATTAGGATGAGAGGATACTCAATCACAAATTTCTTGAGAGATTCCTGGAACGACCCTTGAGAATCTTATTATAATTCCCATTTCAAATCTTTTTTCTTGTTTTTGTCCGCTCTCACTTGTTATTGTTGAATTTGATTCTTGGTGATCGATTATTAAATTTGATACTTGGTGATCGGTTGATTTAAATTCTTGGTGTTCGTTATTGAGTTTGATTTTATATCAAGAGAAATTTTATGGACTAAATTACAGTATCATCTTATGATATATGTTGATGAGGACAGTGAGAATGGTGAAACGTTTGCTTTGGTTATGGAGCATAGAGTTTATCGTAGCCATATTAGCGGGAGTAGCGAAAACGTAGGGACCTTACTTCAGATGTACATATCTTAGTTATGAAATTTAGAATTTCTCGCAGCTATACTAGTTGGCACAGCGAGGATTTTAGACAACATGATTATAGAGGTGCATACCTAAGTTATGGGATCTATCGTTTATCGCAGCTATGCTTACTGGCGTGGCGATGATTCTGAGTGTCATAATTTCGGATAGACGTGTATGATTATCAGATTGTATCTTAAATTGGTTCTTAAAGTATTATCTCAATACTTATTCATTTATGTTATTATAGGACTTTGTTCCATCATTCTTTAGCTTAGCAGTAGAGATACCTTCAGTTCTTTAGTCCAGTTCCTTATAGAGCTTCATTCCATTAGGGTTCCTTGTTAGTGTGATAATTGGTGAATTATAATTAGGTCTGTGACTTGAGTATCAGTATTGACTATTGAGACTATGACTTGTGAGTCTGTAAGAGGGCATGAGAGCAATATGTATCAATCTAGAGATAACCCATGGCGTAGTACCTTGTAGCAATAGTTCTATGATAGGTGTCATTATAGTTAATGTTGGTACTAATGGTAGAAGGGAGGGTAGAGAGTATCAGTAGTGGTTCCATGAGTTAGTATCAAAGTCAGCATACTAATTCTGGATAGTCATGAATTCATGTAGTTGGGTGAGCCATGTAAACAATTAAGTATTAAAGAAATTGTGTTAAAAATTAATAAAGCATGATATACAATTGGGTGGTTGATATTGGGTGTGTCAAGAGTAAAGAAATATATGCATTAAGGGTATTAGTGAGTGTGCCATAGTAGAATGGTACCCATAAGTATATAGAGAGAGTGTGTGGGAATAAGAATGCATTATGCTAAAGTAGTAGGACTTGTGTTACAGATTGATGTGAGTAGATAAGAGTATACCAGTATATGACTAGTGATGGGTATATCACCTGATATTGAGACCAGTGATGTATTGAAAGCAACAGGTGGAAGAGTGCCTAGAAATTGTGTACATGATGCACAATGGATGATGAGTGTCAGTATGGAAGTTCATGAGTATCAGAAAGTGGAAGCTTGAGTGTTAATAGTATGTCATGGGTTGAGAAATATCAAGATTGGTCATGAAAGAGATGTAGTGCATCATTGATTTGTGTATCCGTCTATAAGGTGTGAGGAGAGATACATATACATCAATAGAGATATGGAACCATATGTCTGCCTTTGAGAGTGAAGTAAAATATGTGTATTATAGAAGTTAATAACTAGTGCATTGGATGCAAGTGATCATGATTTCTAGTGAGTATGATAAGGTGATCTAATGATGAAGCTAGTGTCCTAGAACCTTAAGGACATATGTTGTGTAGTTAGGAAGCTAGTGTTACTATATCAAGTGTGCTAGTGTTTATATATCAGGAATTAGTTGAGTAATGTGCTAGTAACATTAAGTACCTAGTGTGATGATCTTGGATTGGTGTATCAGTTAATATGGATAGAAAAATATTTGGGAGTAATAGTACAAGTGATCCAAGCAGTAGAGGAGGGAGACAATATATATATATATATATATATATATATATATATATATCAAAGTAAGTAAGTATAGTACCTTGCTAAATTTGATTATAGAGGTCGTACGTATCAGAGAATAGTCCGAGGGGTATAAGGATACCTGTGAGATATCATGGTGGTATAATGACTAGAAGATAATTGTGTATGTATTATGATACTAATGTACAGATGAGAACTTTAAGATGATTAACAAATGTTAGAGGATGAGTTTCACCAAGTATCAGATAGAAAAAGATACTCTAGTAACAAAAGCCAGAGTACCTCAAGTATTATGAAAGTTTAGACACAAGCATTTTAATAACTAATATAATTATATAGAGGAGAGACATGAGTAACTTGGTATGAGGATGTCATCTAAACTGCATATGAGAGCTGGTGCCTTGTATAGACAGTAACAAGATTTGAATAAGGCATCCTATTGGGGGTATTTAAGTTGGACAAGGGTGTGCTAATAAAATACATGATTGAAAAAGTATACAAGTGTTCCTTGCAAAAAAATGGTTGAGAAATTTTGGTGATTATAAGAATTAAAACAGATAAAGAAGATAGTATCTTAGCAGTATTTTGTATGGTATCCTAAGTAGCAAGTGCCAATGAGTTAAGCATGTCCATGACCTAGAATTAGAGTATATCACTAGTATTTGGTAACCATCAGTATTAAGAATATCTTGACTAGGTTGATGATTAGTGAATGCTTAGTGTGATAGAATAGGCCACAGGTGGCATAGCAGGTTATCCCGTACCAGTATAGGGAGACACCCGATAGGGCAGAGACTGATTTTATGATAGTTAAGAGACTATATCCAAGTATGATTTCTCTTTCAGTAGTATGGTAGGATTGTATATTATATGATAGGACTATTTTAGACTGTGATTGATGGGCTTTGACCATAGTAAGATTTTTATGAATAGGATATGACTGGCCTAAGAGAGAGGGGTGAGAGTTTTAATTTCGAGGACAAAATTTTTCTAAGGAGGGTAGATTTGTCACTAGCACATTTTCTAGGAAAGAAAATTTTAGCCATTTAGTAATTAATTAAATATTGTGTATGTTAAATATTTATTTATTGTAATTATTGTTAGCATGTTAGATTTATTTTTGGACTTGTGTTAGTGGACCTAACTAGTTTAGATTAGAACCATGGACCAACATTTCATTCTAGTTAGATTTGAGCCCAATAATAAGCCCATTCATTAGGATGATGATTGATTATGTTAAACCCATTAGACTAGAACCTTCTCTCCTTAATTAATTTCTTCATGAGAGGCCCCAAGAGGTATTTTAGACTTTACATAGTAGCTTTATGGAGGGGACAAGTGAGGCCTATATAAAGGGGATGAAAACTTTCTCTCTCTTTATTTTTTATTCTAAATCTAGATCTAGAATTTCCCTCAACCAAATTCCATCAAATCCCTACCAAAATTTTACCCAATTCCTTGCCAAATCACCATTGAAGACTAGTAGAGCAAAGATCTACAAGGAGGAAGTATGGATCTACAAAGAGGAGCAAGGATTAAAGGCTCATTTTACCAATTTTGGAGGTTTCA
Source organism: Iris macrosiphon (assembly GCA_036927795.1). NCBI lineage: Eukaryota > Viridiplantae > Streptophyta > Magnoliopsida > Asparagales > Iridaceae > Iris > Iris macrosiphon. Next base: position 92,128,891 of record JAYESA010000001.1, read on the forward strand.
TTGGAAATCCATCTTCCAATAGGTATAATTCAGTTTTACCCTTAATTTAGGTTCTAAATCTGAGATTTAACCATAAGAAATCAACCCATATGCATAGGATACCCATAGGATTTGATTTTGTGTTCATAGGAGGCCTATTAAGAAAGTTATGGTACTTTTTGTGTCAATTTTGGGAGAATTCCGAGATTGACACTTGTTGTGTGTGTTATTGGTCCTATAGATCAATTTGGCATGTGCTTGTATATTTGGGGCTAATATCGTGTCCACAATTGGGTACGTGTAGGTCGTATCCCAACAATTTGGTGATACGTGTTGATTTGGGGGTTTTTTCTCCGACACGGAACTTTGTGCATGTCACATTTTGACACAGACACGTAGATTTATGTTTGACTCTTCGTATTGTTCATAAATAATATATTAGACTTGATCGTGTTCTTTGGGGTACGTTTGGATGTGTGGTGGACTCGTGTCGCAAGCGTATCCTAGATCTAGTGTAATATGGGTGCGATACGCTCCATGTGTTGTGCATTTTATTTTTAGATCTAATTCCATTATTCTTAGTCTTTATATATATATATATATATATATATATATATATATATATATATACTAGTATGTTATAATTATATATATATACTTGCATGATTATATATACGTATACATATATGTGATGTTATATATATATATGTTACTATAATATGTGTATGTTATACTATATATATTATTGTGGATAGGTATATATATATATATAGAGGAGCATGTATATATATATATAAATATATGTAGCTAGTATATATAATAGTAGCTATATTGTGTATTTATTAGTGTAAGAGTGAGAGGGGGGGGGGGGGTAGCAGCTTTTAGTGACAGCAATAATTGTAACAGCAACAGTAATTGCAACATCAGCAGCATCAGCGATAGCAGCATTAGCAATAGCAGCAGCTTCAGCGACAGCAGCAGCAGCGCATTAGCAACAACAACAGCCTTCAGCGATAGCAGTATTAGCAACAATAGCAGTAACCGTGGCAACAACAGCAGTATCAGCAGTTTCAGCGACGGCGGCAGTGGCTTTTAGCGACAGTTTTGCGGTTATATATATTTATGTATTAAAAATAGGTATATTTATGGTATTCATAATTGGTATTTATGTATTAGTATAATATATTTTAGTAATTGTAAGTTAGTTAGTTGGTTAGTAGTAGTTAGCTAATATTTACTAGTAGCTTGATATTTATCTAGTTAATTGATTATATATATATATATATATATATATATATATATATATATATATATATATATATATATATGTACTTGTATCTCTAGTTAAGTACTATATATGTAGATATATGCATATGGACTAGTAGTGGGTAGTTAGTTATATAAATGTTATTTAAATAGTTAGATATATATACACCTATTAGTTAGAATCTTTAACTATATATAACTATACATATTATAGATATTGGTAGTAAGTTATTATGTAGATATTGTATTGATAGGTATTATATGTGAGTAGTTGTAGTATTTAATAGTTAGTTATGTTAGCATATGCTTTGGTTATGTTAGTATATGTTTGGCATATAGTTGGTATTTGGTGATTTATATGTGTATTAGCTATACTCATGGATTTTAAATTTACCTTGAGATACCAAGTTAAATGCCAAGGTATTTGGGGATACCCAAGGTATTGGGTTTGGGTATCAAGATAGAGTTTAGTAGCGCGATACCGAGTTGGTTCAAAACCAAGGTATCCATTTAATATTATAATTAGGATTTATATATTTAATATTGTTTGATATGAACATATGTGTTATATTTTATTCCTTGTTTGCGTATCCTGAGATACGGTATCTTAATATCCTAGATATAGCTAGTGTGACCTAGTTTTATAGTATATGGACCCAATATCCTAGAGATAGACTCATACAACCTATAAATAGGTAGTTTGACCGGTTTGACATAGAGTTAACCTAGTTTGACTATTTTGACTTAGAAATAGCTTTATGACCTAGAAGTTGACTAGTTTAACTTATTTTTCATTCTAGAACCTTGTATTAATGTTATATTCCATATCTAGGTCTTCGAGGCACCGTATCAGACATCTGTGAGATTATTCACCGGACTTCAGACGAGTACATTCTCTGATAGTTTCTCATTTATGATATCCTCTATGTTCATTGTATCTAGTGTAGATATCCATATTTTCTTGACACGATGGTTACACAAATTGGTATATCCGGATCTCGTCATGAGATATTATTCCTTGGTATATGGTGTATCTTGTGCAAGCCTTGTTTTATTGATTATCTTGTACATGTACAGACACTGATTCTCGAGAAGAGTCGCTATCTTCTTGGAGAATTCCGTGCCATAGCGTACCATGGTTGGATCCACTATACCACTCGGGGTTGGGGAGTATGTAGTGTAGATATGTGATCATACCCTCCTTGTGTATGTCTTGTTCCTTGTGAGTGTTGATCATACACCGCACGTATGATTAACCAGGCTATTTACTCTTGTGCAAGTTTCCAAGTCGATCACATGTTAAAGCTGGTACTCACTCACTTAGTCATTAGTATTCTTGTTCATTACCATATTGTTCATTCTTGTATTTATTTCCAGTATTTTCTTTATTACGTATCTCTTGTACATGTATATGGCATCTTATATATTCACATATATTTACTGTTACATAGTTTATATTATTGATTAGAACTGCTGTTAGAGATGTAGTTTGCTCCATTCCTGACTGAAAAACATTTTTTAGAGGATCCGAAAGATTGGTGTCCAACATACTATGGACTTCGACTTATAGATGGTGCAGACTTGGACCTACTAGTTCTGGAGTGATTGCCGGAAGATTTATCCGGATCAATAGTTTTTCATAGTTAGTTTTTTTAGCATTTTAGTACCAAATTTATTTTTGACATATGGTATAAGATTGAATATTATTTCTATTTTTAATAATATATATTTTGAATGTATAGTTAGACTTCCTTCATATCTTCTCGTGCTTTAGAATTGTGATTGAGTTTTGTGTGAGATATTATTGGCAGATTTTATATTATTGTGAGATATTTAGATACGTATAGTTGACCAAGACATCGTTCTACTGTCGATACTGCGGCTTAGGCTGGGCGTTGTTCCCGACTTGCATCCCTACACTGGGTGTGGGTCGTGACACATTTTTAGTGGTGGCCCTTGCAAGTCAGGCTTCGCAAGTTGTACGATATTATGGTAGTACGATGACTTAGTTATACTACTGCGAGCCTGCGATAGGATATGAGATATAGGCTATAGGATATAAGATATTAGGATGAGAGGATACTCAATCACAAATTTCTTGAGAGATTCCTGGAACGACCCTTGAGAATCTTATTATAATTCCCATTTCAAATCTTTTTTCTTGTTTTTGTCCGCTCTCACTTGTTATTGTTGAATTTGATTCTTGGTGATCGATTATTAAATTTGATACTTGGTGATCGGTTGATTTAAATTCTTGGTGTTCGTTATTGAGTTTGATTTTATATCAAGAGAAATTTTATGGACTAAATTACAGTATCATCTTATGATATATGTTGATGAGGACAGTGAGAATGGTGAAACGTTTGCTTTGGTTATGGAGCATAGAGTTTATCGTAGCCATATTAGCGGGAGTAGCGAAAACGTAGGGACCTTACTTCAGATGTACATATCTTAGTTATGAAATTTAGAATTTCTCGCAGCTATACTAGTTGGCACAGCGAGGATTTTAGACAACATGATTATAGAGGTGCATACCTAAGTTATGGGATCTATCGTTTATCGCAGCTATGCTTACTGGCGTGGCGATGATTCTGAGTGTCATAATTTCGGATAGACGTGTATGATTATCAGATTGTATCTTAAATTGGTTCTTAAAGTATTATCTCAATACTTATTCATTTATGTTATTATAGGACTTTGTTCCATCATTCTTTAGCTTAGCAGTAGAGATACCTTCAGTTCTTTAGTCCAGTTCCTTATAGAGCTTCATTCCATTAGGGTTCCTTGTTAGTGTGATAATTGGTGAATTATAATTAGGTCTGTGACTTGAGTATCAGTATTGACTATTGAGACTATGACTTGTGAGTCTGTAAGAGGGCATGAGAGCAATATGTATCAATCTAGAGATAACCCATGGCGTAGTACCTTGTAGCAATAGTTCTATGATAGGTGTCATTATAGTTAATGTTGGTACTAATGGTAGAAGGGAGGGTAGAGAGTATCAGTAGTGGTTCCATGAGTTAGTATCAAAGTCAGCATACTAATTCTGGATAGTCATGAATTCATGTAGTTGGGTGAGCCATGTAAACAATTAAGTATTAAAGAAATTGTGTTAAAAATTAATAGAGCATGATATACAATTGGGTGGTTGATATTGGGTGTGTCAAGAGTAAAGAAATATATGCATTAAGGGTATTAGTGAGTGTGCCATAGTAGAATGGTACCCATAAGTATATAGAGAGAGTGTGTGGGAATAAGAATGCATTATGCTAAAGTAGTAGGACTTGTGTTACAGATTGATGTGAGTAGATAAGAGTATACCAGTATATGACTAGTGATGGGTATATCACCTGATATTGAGACCAGTGATGTATTGAAAGCAACAGGTGGAAGAGTGCCTAGAAATTGTGTACATGATGCACAATGGATGATGAGTGTCAGTATGGAAGTTCATGAGTATCAGAAAGTGGAAGCTTGAGTGTTAATAGTATGTCATGGGTTGAGAAATATCAAGATTGGTCATGAAAGAGATGTAGTGCATCATTGATTTGTGTATCCGTCTATAAGGTGTGAGGAGAGATACATATACATCAATAGAGATATGGAACCATATGTCTGCCTTTGAGAGTGAAGTAAAATATGTGTATTATAGAAGTTAATAACTAGTGCATTGGATGCAAGTGATCATGATTTCTAGTGAGTATGATAAGGTGATCTAATGATGAAGCTAGTGTCCTAGAACCTTAAGGACATATGTTGTGTAGTTAGGAAGCTAGTGTTACTATATCAAGTGTGCTAGTGTTTATATATCAGGAATTAGTTGAGTAATGTGCTAGTAACATTAAGTACCTAGTGTGATGATCTTGGATTGGTGTATCAGTTAATATGGATAGAAAAATATTTGGGAGTAATAGTACAAGTGATCCAAGCAGTAGAGGAGGGAGACAATATATATATATATATATATATATATATATATATATATATATATATATATATATATATATATATATATCAAAGTAAGTAAGTATAGTACCTTGCTAAATTTGATTATAGAGGTCGTACGTATCAGAGAATAGTCCGAGGGGTATAAGGATACCTGTGAGATATCATGGTGGTATAATGACTAGAAGATAATTGTGTATGTATTATGATACTAATGTACAGATGAGAACTTTAAGATGATTAACAAATGTTAGAGGATGAGTTTCACCAAGTATCAGATAGAAAAAGATACTCTAGTAACAAAAGCCAGAGTACCTCAAGTATTATGAAAGTTTAGACACAAGCATTTTAATAACTAATATAATTATATAGAGGAGAGACATGAGTAACTTGGTATGAGGATGTCATCTAAACTGCATATGAGAGCTGGTGCCTTGTGTAGACAGTAACAAGATTTGAATAAGGCATCCTATTGGGGGTATTTAAGTTGGACAAGGGTGTGCTAATAAAATACATGATTGAAAAAGTATACAAGTGTTCCTTGCAAAAAAATGGTTGAGAAATTTTGGTGATTATAAGAATTAAAACAGATAAAGAAGATAGTATCTTAGCAGTATTTTGTATGGTATCCTAAGTAGCAAGTGCCAATGAGTTAAGCATGTCCATGACCTAGAATTAGAGTATATCACTAGTATTTGGTAACCATCAGTATTAAGAATATCTTGACTAGGTTGATGATTAGTGAATGCTTAGTGTGATAGAATAGGCCACAGGTGGCATAGCAGGTTATCCCGTACCAGTATAGGGAGACACCCGATAGGGCAGAGACTGATTTTATGATAGTTAAGAGACTATATCCAAGTATGATTTCTCTTTCAGTAGTATGGTAGGATTGTATATTATATGATAGGACTATTTTAGACTGTGATTGATGGGCTTTGACCATAGTAAGATTTTTATGAATAGGATATGACTGGCCTAAGAGAGAGGGGTGAGAGTTTTAATTTCGAGGACAAAATTTTTCTAAGGAGGGTAGATTTGTCACTAGCACATTTTCTAGGAAAGAAAATTTTAGCCATTTAGTAATTAATTAAATATTGTGTATGTTAAATATTTATTTATTGTAATTATTGTTAGCATGTTAGATTTATTTTTGGACTTGTGTTAGTGGACCTAACTAGTTTAGATTAGAACCATGGACCAACATTTCATTCTAGTTAGATTTGAGCCCAATAATAAGCCCATTCATTAGGATGATGATTGATTATGTTAAACCCATTAGACTAGAACCTTCTCTCCTTAATTAATTTCTTCATGAGAGGCCCCAAGAGGTATTTTAGACTTTACATAGTAGCTTTATGGAGGGGACAAGTGAGGCCTATATAAAGGGGATGAAAACTTTCTCTCTCTTTATTTTTTATTCTAAATCTAGATCTAGAATTTCCCTCAACCAAATTCCATCAAATCCCTACCAAAATTTCACCCAATTCCTTGCCAAATCACCATTGAAGACTAGTAGAGCAAAGATCTACAAGGAGGAAGTATGGATCTACAAAGAGGAGCAAGGATTAAAGGCTCATTTTACCAATTTTGGAGGTTTCATTGGAAATCCATCTTCCAATAGGTATAATTCAGTTTTACCCTTAATTTAGGTTCTAAATCTGAGATTTAACCATAAGAAATCAACCCATATGCATAGGATACCCATAGGATTTGATTTTGTGTTCATAGGAGGCCTATTAAGAAAGTTATGGTACTTTTTGTGTCAATTTTGGGAGAATTCCGAGATTGACACTTGTTGTGTGTGTTAATTGGTCCTATAGATCAATTTGGCATGTGCTTGTATATTTGGGGCTAATATCGTGTCCACAATTGGGTACGTGTAGGTCGTATCCCAACAATTTGGTGATACGTGTTGATTTGGGGGTTTTTTCTCCGACACGGAACTTTGTGCATGTCATATTTTGACACAGACACGTAGATTTATGTTTGACTCTTCGTATTGTTCATAAATAATATATTAGACTTGATCGTGTTCTTTGGGGTACGTTTGGATGTGTGGTGGACTCGTGTCGCAAGCGTATCCTAGATCTAGTGTAATATGGGTGCGATACGCTCCATGTGTTGTGCATTTTATTTTTAGATCTAATTCCATTATTCTTAGTCTTTATATATATATATATATATATATATATATATATATATACTAGTATGTTATAATTATATATATATACTTGCATGATTATATATACGTATACATATATGTGATGTTATATATATATATGTTACTATAATATGTGTATGTTATACTATATATATTATTGTGGATAGGTATATATATATATATAGAGGAGCATGTATATATATATATATAAATATATGTAGCTAGTATATATAATAGTAGCTATATTGTGTATTTATTAGTGTAAGAGTGAGAGGGGGGGGGGGGGTAGCAGCTTTTAGTGACAGCAATAATTGTAACAGCAACAGTAATTGCAACATCAGCAGCATCAGCGATAGCAGCATTAGCAATAGCAGCAGCTTCAGCGACAGCAGCAGCAGCGCATTAGCAACAACAACAGCCTTCAGCGATAGCAGTATTAGCAACAATAGCAGTAACCGTGGCAACAACAGCAGTATCAGCAGTTTCAGCGACGGCGGCAGTGGCTTTTAGCGACAGTTTTGCGGTTATATATATTTATGTATTAAAAATAGGTATATTTATGGTATTCATAATTGGTATTTATGTATTAGTATAATATATTTTAGTAATTGTAAGTTAGTTAGTTGGTTAGTAGTAGTTAGCTAATATTTACTAGTAGCTTGATATTTATCTAGTTAATTGATTATATATATATATATATATATATATATATATATATATATATATATATATATATATATATATATATATATATATGTACTTGTATCTCTAGTTAAGTACTATATATGTAGATATATGCATATGGACTAGTAGTGGGTAGTTAGTTATATAAATGTTATTTAAATAGTTAGATATATATACACCTATTAGTTAGAATCTTTAACTATATATAACTATACATATTATAGATATTGGTAGTAAGTTATTATGTAGATATTGTATTGATAGGTATTATATGTGAGTAGTTGTAGTATTTAATAGTTAGTTATGTTAGCATATGCTTTGGTTATGTTAGTATATGTTTGGCATATAGTTGGTATTTGGTGATTTATATGTGTATTAGCTATACTCATGGATTTTAAATTTACCTTGAGATACCAAGTTAAATGCCAAGGTATTTGGGGATACCCAAGGTATTGGGTTTGGGTATCAAGATAGAGTTTAGTAGCGCGATACCGAGTTGGTTCAAAACCAAGGTATCCATTTAATATTATAATTAGGATTTATATATTTAATATTGTTTGATATGAACATATGTGTTATATTTTATTCCTTGTTTGCGTATCCTGAGATACGGTATCTTAATATCCTAGATATAGCTAGTGTGACCTAGTTTTATAGTATATGGACCCAATATCCTAGAGATAGACTCATACAACCTATAAATAGGTAGTTTGACCGGTTTGACATAGAGTTAACCTAGTTTGACTATTTTGACTTAGAAATAGCTTTATGACCTAGAAGTTGACAAGTTTAACTTATTTTTTATTCCAGAACCTTGTATTAATGTTATATTCCATATCTAGGTCTTCGAGGCACCGTATCAGACATCTGTGAGATTATTCACCGGACTTCAGACGAGTACATTCTCTGATAGTTTCTCATTTATGATATCCTCTATGTTCATTGTATCTAGTGTAGATATTCATGTTTTCTTGACACGATGGTTACACAAATTGGTATATCCGGATCTCGTCATGAGATATTATTCCTTGGTATATGGTGTATCTTATGCAAGCCTTGTTTCATTGATTATCTTGTATATGTACAGACACTGATTCTCGAGAAGAGTCGCTATCTTCTTGGGAAATTCTGTGCCATAGCGTACCATGGTTGGATCCACTATACCAGTCGGGGTTGGGGAGTATGTAGTGTAGATATGTGATCATACCCTCCTTGTGCATGTCTTGTTCCTTGTGAGTGTTGATCATACACCGCACGTATAATTAACCAGGCCATTTACTCTTGTGCAAGTTTCCAAGCCGATCACATGTTAAAGCTGGTACTTACTCACTTAGTCATTAGTATTCTTGTTCATTGCCATATTGTTCATTCTTATATTTATTTCCAGTATTTTCTTTATTACGTATCTCTTGTACATGTATATGGTATCTTGTATATCCATATATATTTACTGTTACATAGTTTATATCATTGATTAGAATTGCTGTTAGAGATGTACTTTGCTCCATTCCTGACTGAAAAATATTTTTCAGAGGGTCCGAGAGATTGGTGTCCGACATACTATGGACTTCGACTTATAGATGGTGCAGACTTGGACCCACTAGTTCTGGAGTGATTGCCGGAAGGTTTATCCGGATCACTAGTTTTTTATAGTTAGTTTCTTTAGATGGTACCAGATTTGTTTTCGGCATATGGTATGAAATTGAATATTGTTTCTACTATTAATAATATATATTTTGAATGTATAGTTAGACTTCCTTCATATCTTCTCGTGTTTTAGAATTGTGATTAAGTTTTGTGTGCGATATTGTTGGCAGATTTTATATTATTGTGAGATATTTAGATAGTATAGTTGACCAAGACAGCGTTCTACCGCCGATGCTGCGACGTAGGCTGGGCGTTGTTCCCGACTTGCATCCCAACACTGGGTGCGGGTTATGACAAATTCCCTTGGTTCGCGTCGCTTGGAGGTATCATTCTCCCGGTGAATCTACTTGGGAGCAAAAAGAGGAGATGCGAGAGCGTTACCCCTATCTTTTTGCACCATGAGGTAATTTTCTTCTTGTATTTGTTCTGCCCTAAATTTTGAGAACAATTTTTTTAGGAGGGTAGACTTGTAACCTTCTTATCCTGAAATTCTAGCTTAAATATTGTTATTAGGTTAATTTAGGGCTATTGGGATTTTTCCATAATTTTTTGGTTAATTAAAAACTAGTAACACTAATTTTCTATGACCTGCAAGAATTTATTTTAGTGTCAAATATAATTAAAAATATCATAAACTTTTATATTAGGTTCTAAATAATCAAATATATTTTCTAAAATTTTCTGGGAATTTTCTGATTATTTTCAGCATTTATTTTGAGTTAATTATTAAAAACTGAATTAAAAACTAATTTTCAGAAAAAGAAAAACTAATAAAATTAACCCGCCCAGTTAGCAGCCAGCCTGGCCCGCGTGTCAGCCAGTATGGCCCAGTCAGCATGGTCCAGCGGTTAGTGAGAGAAGGCGAGGGCAGGTGAAGCGGTCCAAGCTAAGCCGAGCCGAGTCCTAATCCGACTCGGACTCATCCGAGCCAAGCCAGCTTGAACGCTGGCCGTTCGATCTGAGCGGGCAGCAGTGGATGGATGCCACATGGCCCATCATTTAGCCACGGTTGCTCTCTCTCTCCTATATATATATAGTATTTGGTTTATAAATTCTAGGGTTTTCTTTTAGCCGATTTTGTAGAATTCTCATCTAGGATTTCCTTCATCTTCCAGAAGCCATTACTCAAAGCTTTGGACTCCAAATGCGGCCCAGTTTCTTGCATTAGAACCGTATTGAGGTTAGTTTTCTAAATATGTAAATTGTTTCACGAAAATATGAATATTAAATTCTAAAAAATTAGTAGAGCACAGCATGTCCGAAAATAGATGCGTCTCGGTGTTTTCCCGATTCCGGAAGAACCAAGAATCAGAATTATGAGCCATTTGAAGTTTTAGAAGATAATGTCAAGATCATTGACATATGTTTTTTCCAGAATTTAATACAAAATATTTCTATACTATTAATTCTGTAGAACTTCTAGGTTAACAATCAACCACCGTTACACAATACGATTTTAGGTATGTACAATAATTCTTAAACAAATTTGAATTCAGATGAGCCATACATTTCAGCATGTTTTTGATGCTGAAATCTACAGGAAACCATGCATGAAAGTCGAGTTTACATCGGTTAACTTTTTGGTCAACAGATTACCTCGATTTGCGTGCCATGAGTCTCGAGTTTATAAAATTCAATTTCTTTGGACAAAATTTAGGAATTAACCTAAAAATCAGAATAATAAGATTAAAATAGGAATTTAGAGTAATTATTCCAAAATTAAATAAATTAAAATAAATTATCTTTTGACATGGTAAATTTGTAATACATAGGCTATTTGGACTGTGACTTGGACTCTGATTCGTACCAGCTAAGGACCCCAGGCGAGTACATTCCGTGATTACTTTCAGTGCTTGATAGTCTTTATAATGCATGTTTAGTATAGATTTTTTGATTCTTGACACTTGCTACACGGATTAGTATGATGGATTCTTATTATGAGATACGCGACTGTTCTGGATTATTGTTATTTCTTCGTAACTGGTTTGGAATCCATGTGTACTTATGGGGTAGGAAAATACTTAGTGGACGTGTGAACTACCCTTTCTATCCCATGGTCTTTTTGGAATAATAACAGCCATGTACGACACGTTTGGTTTGCCGTATATTACCCCCTAGTCGTTCACATATCAACAAGGTATTTTAAATCACATAGAGTAGTTGTTCCCATCTATTCTTCCATACACTGCAGTTATTTTTTTGTTGCTTGGAGATATTATACTATATGTTTGCCATGACAGGACTTCAGCATTTGGTTATTCTAGTTGCCTTATTGTGAGTTCAGTTTGTTGCTATCATATATTCTTTACTATTGATTGTCTTATAGTTTCTACCATGTATTGGAACTGTTTTCACTATGATGTACTCGTTCCTTTCCTGACTAGATAAACATTTTAGGTGACTACAATGAGGATGAAATCCCTAAACATTATGGACCGTATGCTGCGACATAATAGAGCCTGATCTTGCCCTTCCGGAGGATCAGGGAGAGTTAGCAGCTCAAATACCGTCTGCAATGGAGTAGTTTAGTAGTAGTTGATTTTGTTAGTTATTTTGGACCAGATTGTTCTTCGGCAGTTGAATATTGTACTTTGGATATTTAGTTTTGGGGAGATTTATTGAAACCGCATCAAGACTATTATTTTATTATTATCTTGGTGTATTCATTTAAACTAGTGCCTGTGATTGAGTATAGTGTGGAGATGTATATATATTGTGATTTTTAGATTATACTTGTGGCTTATTGTACAACGTTCTACTGCCGACACTGCGGCGTAGGCTGGGCATACTCATGACTCATGCCCAAATCTAGGATGCGGGTCATGACAAGAAACACCTTACTCCTCTGAATCATTATCCTAGAATTCTGATAGAAGCAAAGTTTATGTATTCAAGCATGCTCTGTCTGTCAACATGGTATCGGTCGACCCAGATGACGAGGATGATTAATCACTAGGACCCTTTTAAAATGATCTGTAGGCCCAACATATGGATTCACAATAGGGACTACTGTTTAAGCAATGCGAACCACCTATCGAAGATGAGATTGTTCAGATCGATGTGGGTGAGGAGTCTTCACCAAAACCAATCTTCATTAGTAAAAGTCTCTCTGATGAAGACAAACAGACACTTGTACAACTTATAAAGGAATCTATTGACGTCTTCTCCTGGAGCTACGAGGATATGCTCGGTATAGATCCTCGGATATCCACACACAAGCTCAATATCCTTCAAAATGCTAAACTAGTGAAGCAACAACAATGAAGTTTCTGACCTGATGTGATGGATACAATCAAAGCTGAAGTCAAGAAGATAATAGCATACAGCTTTTGTTTGAGAGAACAACATCCTGACTGGGTTTCCAATGTGGTCCTAGTCATGAAGAAAAATAGAAAGAGCAGAGTCGGCATAGATTATCGGGATCTAAATGCTGCTTGTCCAAAAGATGAATTCCTTCTCCTTATTACGGATGTCATGATTGACAATACCTGTGGCTTTGAATATTTGTCATTCATGGACGGATTCTCGGGGTATAATCAGATCAAGATGTTCCCCGATGACGAAAATCATGTCATTCCGGACACCGTTAGAAGTATACTGTTACGCATGATACCTTTTGGCTTAAAGAATTTAGGGGCAACATAGAAACAGACTATGAGTATAATTTTATGTAAATATTTATGGAAGATTGTGGAATGCTATGTGGATGACATCACAGTCAAGGGTTATCTCAAAGATGATTACCTTTAAGACTTGAAGATGGTGTTCGACTTAATACGCCAATACCAACTCAAGATGAATCTGACCAAGTCTTTTCTGGGAGTCTCCAGTGGTTAATTCCTCGGGTTTGTTATAACTTTCAAGGGTATCCATCTTGACCCTGACAAAGTTATTGCTATCCTCGAAATGCAGCCTCCGCGTAAACTTAAGGAGCTTCGTGGGCTGCAAAGTCGATTGACATATATCATGAGGTTCATATCAAACCTCTCAGGTCGATGCTGACCATTCACTCAACTGATAAAGAAAGGCGTAGCGTTTGTTTGGAATGAAGCATTCCGGTAGGAATTTGACGACATCAAACGATATCTTACAAATCCTCTATTTTTGGTGGCTACTATTGTAGGAAGACCCTTCTTGCTGTATGTTCGAGTAATGAATCATTCCCTAGGAGATCTTCTTGCACAAAAGAGTATCAAGGGCCATGAACATGCTATATACTATCTTAGTCGTATGATGGTCGGTGCTGAGCATAAGTATAACCCAATAGAGAAAGAATGCCTCATCTTGGTCTTTGCCATCCAAAAGATACGTCACTATGTGACTGGTTAAATAATCCATGTTATATCCAGAGTGAATCTCCTCCGGATGCTAATGACTAAACCAAGTACACTTAACTCTCGCATAGCTACATGGGCAATGCTATTATCACCTTACGACATGTTATATATCCCATAAAAGACAGTAAAAGGCCAAGCATTAGCTGATTTCCTCACAGCTCATCTGGTGCTAGAAACCTCAAAGCTATATGATGATATTCCAAACGAAGTATTAGAGTGCAATATGTCAATGGAAGATGATGCATGGCACTATTCTTCGATGGTGCATCAAGAATAGGTCCTAAAGGCAATATTGTTGCTGGTATAGGGATATTCATTGTTTCTCCTGATAAGCGGCTGATATACCCTGCCTACTCCCTTAGAGAACCTTGTTCCAACAACATAGAAGAATACAACGCTTTTCTTATTGGTCATCTGTTAGCTAAATAACTGGATATCGACTATCTTGAAGCCTATGGAGACTCTAAGATAATAGTTAATCAGATTAGAGGGGAATATGAAGTTCGTCATGAAGACCTTATTCCCTATCACGAGGCTGCAATTGAGTTAGCTTCAACCTTCATTGGATTTTTTATTAAGTATGCTCCTCGACTACAAAATTTAGATGCAGATACGCTTGTTGGTTTAGCAGCTTCATTGGCTATTCTTTTGAAAAGACAACACTCGATTACAGTAACGGGCCGAGAGTTATTCTGTGCCAAGAATAATCTGCAAATTGAACACAGTTTTGAAGTGAAGTTTATTCCTAATTCAGAGGACTGGAGGTTTTATTTTATAGACTATGCAGCATATTAAATTCTTCCAAACGACCCAAAATAGACTTCCTCTATTAAAAGACGCTCACTTTGGTTCTATTACGATGTAGCATCTAAAATATTGTATGAACGTTCATATGATGGACTCCTGCTGTGATGTTTGTCGAATATTGAAGTAAGACAAGCGCTTTATGAAGTTCACGATGGCACCTGGGGAGTACACCAACCAGGTCCTAAATTATAGGACAAACTCAGAAGGATGGGTTATTACTGGCTCAACATGGTAGATGATGCAGTAAATTATGCTCATAAGTGCATAGCTTATCAAATTTATACTGACTTCATCCACCAGCCGTCAGATTTCTTACACCCGACGATAGCGTCTTGTCTTTTTAAATCTTAGAGTAATGACATCATTGGCCCTATTATCCTACCTTTATCTAGAGGTCATTGGTTTATTCTAGCAATAACTGACTATTTCTCAAAGTGGGCAAAAGCAGTACCACTCATCGAAGTAAAGACATCCAATGTGATTAGATTCGTCAAACATCATGTTATTTATCGATTTGTTGTTCCCTAGAGAATAATTCTTGACAATGAGCCTCAGTTTGCTAGTCAGACATTTTATCAATTATGTGAAAAGAATCAGATCCAGAATGTGTCGTCCATAACGTACAATCCTGCAGCCAATGGCTTAGTAGAAGCCTTCAACAAAACCATAATCTAGCTCCTTGAGAAGTTTGTTTCGTCCTACAGGCGCGACTGGAACAAGAAATATGGAGAATGCTTATGGGCCTACCGGACGACGGTATTGACCCCCACTAGCAGTACACCATGATCTCTGATCTATAGGTGTGAGGTCATTCTTTCCCTCGAGATCCAGATCCCCTCCCTCAGAATAGCTCTTGCTAATGAGCTAACTGTTGAAAATAACGATCATCTTTGACTTCAAGAGTTAGAAGCATTGGACGAGAAGCGCCTGCAAGCTAAATAGCGCATTGAGATATATCATGCACGTATCTCCAGAACCTTTAACAGAAAAGTCAAAGAAAGGATATTCTAAGTCATCGATTTGGTCCTGACAGTGATAAGGCTAATGATCATGGCGTATAAAAGCAAAGGAAAATTCCAAGCTAAATGGGAGGGCCCCTTCGTTGTAGAAACATTATATTCCAACGGTGCATATTGGCTCACAAAGCCTAATGGAGATTTTCTAATGATGCCAATCAACAAAAAGTTTCTCAAAAAGTACTATATCTAAGTCAGGCTTGTACTTTCCATCCCCAGCAGGTCATTTGTAAATATACAATGTTTGTATTTACTTTATTTTATCCCTATCAATGTAGGTGTACAGTGGGACATTTACTCCTCAACAACGTATATTATAAAATCCATTATACGTATTCAAGAGTCTCAGATACGTTATGGATAATGGGTCTACCTCAAAACTTCTCTCACAATAGGTTAGAGAATTTTACTTTCAATTATAATCCCCAAAAGAGTCAGTAAAACTCTTTGTCGCCTTGAACTATTATCTGTATTCAATAGCCTTGGATACATTATAGATAATAGGTCCTCAAAATTCTCCAGCGGAGTAATCCTCAAATCTTACGAAATATTCTCGTTGAGATGATCTGAAGCAAAATCCTTTCAAGTAAATTACCATGTTCTTAGAGCCCATCCGTTCTAAGAATATCCTATTTCTAATCCCCAACAGGATTGGAAATATCCAAAAAAATACTTTTACTCTAACTTGGGAAAGATATTTAGTTCACGTCCATATTTATCTCTGAACTATCTTTTCTTATCTCCTCCAGCCAGGATGAAGTATTTCCAATCATAGTTCACATCCATATCACCTCTGAATTATCCCTATTTTTTCCCCAGTAAAATGGAATCTCAAAATAAAAAAGTCATGTCCACTTTACCTCTGTATTATTTTCTTACAAAGGTTAACCCCCATAGAGTTATATTTTGTTATGTCCATATTACCTCTGAACAAATATATTCGATGTGGTCCAGATATGAAAATCTATCACGTCCATATTACCTATGCTAGTGTTTCACCTTCAAACTTGATTACCTGTACTCAGTACAAGTATGCCATGGGTATTGAGTCCATCAAATTATCCCCACAAAAATATATTCTGCTATGTCCATATTATCTCTGAGCAAATATATTCGATGGGGTCCTGATATAAAAATCTATCACGTCTATATCACCTCTAAAAGTGTTATTTCTTTTTAACTTATTATCTGTACTTAGTCTTAAGTACGCCATAGGTAATAAGTCCACTAAATTTTCCTAATGGGATGTCCTTAATAACTACGATATTATACTACGTGCTCACAAAACACAACAAGTCCATAAGAGAAGTTCTGAAAAAGAAAAAAAGACTTTTCATTGATATTCAAGATCATAAGTACATATGATAGAAATTTATTAATCAGAACTTCCTCTATCGAGCCCTCCGTGCTGTTTTTGCTACCGACGTGAGTGAACTTGGCAACAGAACTCAATACATTCTGGGTCATCCCTCCTCGGTATAAACCTCAGTATATGGAAAAGAATCCATACTGATGGATAACAAAAGAGGGAAGAGCAGGCACTCTCTTGCCATGTGAAAGGGTTGAAGATAGGGGTCTGGATAACAATCAATCAAAATCCAGTAATCAATATCGTATACATGCGACAGGTGACAGGCCGCGTAAAAGGGAGAAATGCAGGTAGCACACCGTATAAACATGGACAGCTCCTCCCATAAGGAAGGACGATTATCCTCGTCTCTTGGATCAGTTCTTGACGAGTTGCTGCATAAAGGTGGCATTCCCTTCGAAAAATATGACTTATGATATCCTTCCATACTTGTCACATCCCAGTACCGGAATACGGAGATGGACATGGCTAGCTCCCCGTAAACAATATAGAACGTTGTACGGTGGTCACGACTGTAGAAAGACAAGGGAGTGCATGCTACAATCAAGTCTCCTAGGGTCTCAGAACAACTAGGTCTCAATCATTCAAGCAAGTAACAACAACATAGAATATATGAGATAAAGCCGTAAGGCATCGCAAATGCTCCATCGGAATATTCTAGAGATCTAGCCATCAAAATGTTAGGCTAGCAGAATGTTAATAGTTACACAACCGAGATCTGCTTCAGTCTGATTATATTACAGTTATACAAAAATTAACTGATGTCCAGACAAGTTGGCTAACAAGTGCCGATGGATAAACATCAAAAAGAGTAAAATGTACAAGACTAGCAGTGATCAAGAAACTCAGTCGTGTCCTTCAGCGACCATTCGTATGGTGCGCATCATCGTAAGGGGGATAAGCTGGATCCTCTACTGCTGGATCTAAACCTGGCCATATAAAACCAGTGGGGTTAGACCCCAAATAGCAAGTACCACAAGAAAGCATGAATAAAGAAACAAAAATAAGATCAAGCATATAGTGCAAGAGCCAAGAATCATTAGCGCGTGCCCCATCCTTGGGATAATATGGCACTCCTTCACCAAACAAGGACAAAAAATACCATGCCACCCAAGATAAGGTACGTCCCATGATTATGGTCAAGATATGATTCTGTGTCGTATCTCGGTCCATATTCCATCATAGCATAATGACTCAACTCCTAAAGAAAACAAGGACATAAGTTAAACACCACAATATGACAGTCCATGTCCCTAAGCTATAACAGGGTTACAATTACAACCAAGTCAGGTTAGAATAGCCAATCAATGTTACGGCTTGTTATGTGGAGTTTGAGATTATTCCAGATATAATAATAATAATAATAATAAGAACGTGCCATATCGAGTAGGGCTAATCGAGCTAATATTATACAAGCAGAAAATCATGATTGCACTAGTTCCCCATAGGGCCACCGCGCTGATAAATCAGTAACAATTCCAACCTTCCTATAGGGAAAATGTTGGCTAGGTCTTAAATATAAAAATGGTCAAACATTGCTCTCCACTACATGCGGATGATATAGAATATCCATGGTGGCCAGCCTTGCACGCCATAAAGATTATCCCGGGATGACCCATCATGCACGATCTCGAGATAATATTCTCTCTATGTTCTAATCACCTTTTATGTTACCTTATTAACCCTACAGTGATATGGAATTTCCTACCTTGGCCACTGGAATATTCTTCTTAATTATGTCATATAGAGTATGTGCACATTTGATACGAATCTATTTAATATAAGGAGTCAAGTCTGGATTCACCCAAATATAGATGCAATATTCAAACAAGCAGTAACCTAGCCAAGCTATGGTTCTGACTCATTATCATTTTCTTTTCAAAAATTCAAGAATATAATATTATGCACCCAACAGAAATCATGTCACGTTCAGTGTATATGTTGTTTAATGTCCCACACTCAGTGTACAATGGAGCCTTTATAAATAGGCGAGCAAGACAAGTATATCAGCACGAATACAATAACCAAGTCAGGATACCAAACCTATCAGTTGGTCACATAAATCATTATTTGATCAAGTCAGGAGCATAATTAATTAGGAATCTAATATCTCATATGATTGAGTCACGGTCATGAATGCCTCATAAATTCCTTAAAATTTGGGGTCATAGATCATCAATCATGGTCAAGCTCAACTAATCTAAAATAGGCATCAAGTGCACAACAGGACCCAAGCATGAAAAATCGATCAAAAAAAAGTCCTGGGCCAACGCACTTTGCAAGTGCCAATACATGCTACTCAGGAATAGTGGCACACTATGCGTGAGCAAACAACTATATGGCGCACAAAGCTATAACACTGGGTCACAAAATTATGGTGCAAAAGCCTATAACATGGCTCACAAAATCAATAATATAGCAGCAGAAAGATGTGGTGCACAAATCAAGAATTACAAGAATAAGCGGATTCTACATATGCAAGAAAACTGACATACAAATCAGGAAATACGAGTAATAGAAGTGGCACATTATGCACGAGCGATCAACTATAAGACAAAACATGAGTCCTCAGGCGACATGATAGTCGAGGGCATGACAGTCGAGGGCCTCGGGAATCGAGACATGCCAAAGTCAAGGCTCGCTTATCGAGGCTGAACCGAGCAAGAGTGCGCAAAGAGTTAACAAGTGCGCCGGGTTATTAATCCATCAAAAGTGCGCCAACCGTTGAGCGTCCAGAAAATACGCCAAGGTTTATATGTATAAGAGCGATGCACTTTTGATAGTTAATGCACAATGTGTCAATTATGCGCCGGTCTGTTAAATTGGTTAAAAGTGCGCCAAGAAGGAAGTTGGTCAGAAGTGCGCTGAAAGGTAGACTGGCACACTTTTGCTTGGTTCGTTTGTTAGTACATCAATTGTGCGTTAGAGGATGAAGTCTTCCAAAAGTGTGCCAAGAAGGATTTTTCTAAAAAATTATCCCCTTGATATAGTATTGTAAGAAATTGACAGTACTTTTAAAGTATGCACGAGTATAGAATGCCGGTCACATTCAACATGCACCCATGGACTGCAGGTCATACTCAACATCTGCCCATAGTGCAAATCTTTCTGTGTAATTTTTATTACTGTTCTTTTTCTTCAACCGACCCACCATTGATGCACTCAAAGCTCAAGCTCGAGACTATGATAGTGTTTCATTCCTCAAGCAACAAGAACCAGAAATCAAGGAAAAATCAAAGCTCAAACCAAAAAATAATATCTTTTGAAAATATCTAATTTTGGGGGATCATTCCCTAGGAAAATATACTCATGAAAACCCTCATAATAAAATTAAGATAAAACCATTAACCACCTCAAACTGAAAACTCCAAGAACTAACTATAATTAGAACACCACTAGAAACTAATTACAACAACAAATACTAAGAATAAAACTATAACCGATCATGTTTCTTTATATTTGCAAGATGTACTTGCCTATGAGAAAAACTAGGAGAAAAAAAAAAAAATGAACAAGCAAGGAGAGAGAATGAGAACAAGGATATATAGGCAAGGGGTTGATGGTGAACCGTCAGATCTCTCCAACAAATCTAAGCCACACACCCTACCTACCACCACCATACAATCAATATTAGCCAATGTGTGCCAAGCTCTATTCAACTGTTCGCTTAAAGTATACTCAAAGTGCACTAAAATAAAAATACAAGAAAAAGTGCGACAACTTGAGTATATTCCGAGTATACGGGATAGGGTAATAAAATATCTACTCACCTTTGAAAAATTTTGTGCCCAAAATTTCAGGACTAAAGCGACTAAAGACATCAGGACAAGCACATCTAGCTACAAGCAATCACAGAAAATATACAAAGCAAGCTAAATAATATACACATAGCAATTTAATAGAACTCTAAAAAGGTGATCAATGATCATGGAATTGGAATAAGGTATATGAAGAAATATATCTTACGAGTCAAATAAGTGCGTATACCGAGACTGAATATCTTCCTCTCGTTCCCATGTTGACTCCCCCAAAGAATGGCGCCCTAAGCAATACGGACAAGGCAAATAGTCTGGTTCTTGAGTACCTTATCTCTTTGGCCCAAAATGGACACAAACTATTCCTCGTAAGACAACTTGTTATCCACGACTAGCTCAGAATGGTCGAGGATATGGCTCGGGTCTGAGACATACCTACGCAACTGAGATACATGAAATACGTCATGTACCTCACGAAGCAAAGGCGGAAGGGCAAGGCGATAAGCAACATCCCCTACCCACTCGAGAATGTCAAACGACCCAATGTATCGTAGACTAAGATTTTTGTGAACCCCGAATCTAATGACTCCATGGGTGTGAAAAATCTACAAAAATACGTGGTGTCGAGATAAAACTCTAGAGGCCTACCATACTGATCTGCCCAATGGCGATATCAATCCTGCGCAACTCGCAGTTGCTCTATGATCTTCTTGACAACTTTTACATTCTGAGTAATCAATTCTGGCCCAACATCTTTCTCTCACCAATGTCATCCCAAGCTAACGGTGACCTATACTTTCTTCCATATAATGTCTCAAAAGGTGCCATCTGGATGCTGGCCAGATAACTATTGTTATACGAGAATTCTACCAAGTGCAGTTGTTTATCCCATGATCCACCAAAGTTTAGGGTACATGCTCGTAACATATCTTCCAAGGTCGGGATAGTTCTCTCAGACTGTCCATCAGTCTAAGGGTGGTACGCCGTGCTAAATTTTAACTTAGTACCCAATCTCTCATGCAAGCTCTTCCAAAAATAAGAAGTGAACCTCGAATTTTGGTCTAATACTATACTTACTGGGATACCATGTCTCACAATCTCCAGCATATACATATCTGCCAATTGTTACGTAGACTATCCAATTCTGAACGGAAGAAAATGTGCCACTTTAGTGAGATGATTACTATCACCCAAACTGCGTCTTTTTAAGCCGTGAGGTATAATTCTTTCTTGCTTGCTTTAATTGCTTGTTGTAGTTAGTTTTTTTCTTAATTTTGAGAATAATTTTTTTTAAGGAGGATAGACTTGACACCCTCACTTTTCCAAATGAGAGAATTTTAGTTAATTTGTATATATTTATTTTTAGAGATTAATATTTATTTATATAGTGCTAATAATTAATATTGGTGGTTGTGCTAATTATTTATATATTAGTGGACTAGCCTATTAGTTAGATTTTACACTTGTGAACCCTTTCGTGGTGGCCCATGCAGGTCAGACTTCGCAAGTTGTGCGATGTCGTGGTAGTGTGACATCTTTATTCCACTACTGCGTGCCTACGATAGGATATAGGACATAGGATACTAGGATGAGAGAGAATACTCAATCATAATTCCTTGAGAGATTCCTGGGATGACCCCTGAGAATCTTATTATAATTTCTAATTTAAATTATTTTCCTTGTTTTCGTCCATTCTCACTTGTTGATATTGAATTTGATTCTTGTTGATCAGTTATTAAATTAAGATCATGGTGTCATTATAGAGTTTGATTTCATATCAAGATGAATTTATGGACTAATTTATGGTGTTATCTGATGACACATGTTGGTGAGGACAGTGAGAAAGATTAACATTAGAGCTATTGGACTACAAGATGTGGATTTAAATTATAATTTGAAGACTGAAAATGAATTTCAATTTTTAAGAATTTTGAAGAGTTGAGATATTATGTTATTAAATTTTTTTTTTGAGGATTCAGATTCAGTTCAATGAACCTAGACAAAGCTGTAAGGATTTTTGGAAGTGATTAAATTTTTGTTTCAGTATTTGAATATTTGACTTTAAGGAAAGTATATGCATTTTACTTTAAATTGTTCGAGGAGTTAGTTTTGAGGATTTTATTTTAAGGATAAAACTTTATAGTGGAAGAGATATATATATTAGTATATAAGTGGATGAGGTGCATGTGTAAGGATCTGTTGGCTTGAGCATGATTGAGATTGCACTGCAAACTGACTTGGATGTCCATCTAGGGTTGTATTAGAGGGAACAGTACTTAGTATGGTGTGTTGTATTTGATATGCACTTGAGTGATAAAAACAACTAGTATCAACAATTGCAGTAGGTAAGAAAACTAGCAGTGAGTGTGCTTGTAGTAGAACTGTGGTACCTAAAGGGATAGAGGTATCAAACCTTGGATGCATCATTGACTTATGCAATCACAACTAGGAATATTTCTAATCTATTTATCTTGTTCCTTCTGAATGTTGCTTCTTTAGAACTTTACTGTCATTCCTTGATGATATTGCATTTATTGTCTTAATTGATTCTTTTGGATCTGTCTTCAGGATGTTGTCGAAGATAGATCTATGAGAGTGGGAGCACCAGCTTTAGAGGGGTCTGCCATCTCTCTACCTGATGGACAGACAGCCGTAGTTCTTCCTACATCTTCGATGCATGTGGGAGTATCTATACTTTTTGGGGGTCCTCCTCCTCCACCTGTTCAGAGGATTGTCGCAGCTGGACAGAGAACCTTCCTCCTTCACCGACTCCGATTTCTGGAGGTGTGCCCATTGACGGGGCACAGATGTTTACTTTGATCCAGGGCATGGTAGATGCCCAGAGAGTGACGACAGATGCTCAGCGAGTTCAAGCTGAGGCTCTGCGAGTGCAGGCAGAGGCACACCTGGCACAGACTGGACTGATGAGAAAGAGCATGGAGAACGCTCACCAGATGGCGCTACAGGCAGTTGAGAGAGTTGCCCAGCAGTATCCTGGCCAGCAACAGCCGAGGACATTTCAGTATAACCCCTCAGCAGTACTAGGCATCGGTTCGTGTTCAGCAGGATCAACAGACTTGTTATTACTATAAGAAGCCAGGTAATCTTAGGAAGAGCTGTAGAGCGAGGCTAGGACTTTGTTTGCACTGTGGCACTGCGGGACATCGAGTAAGGGATTGTCTTCGAGCTCCTTATCTCCCCGGCCAGCGTGCAGCTCCAATTTATAGAGATCTAGTTAGGCCACCTGTGGAACTGCAGATTGCTCAGCACCCGCGGAGGGAGCCATCCCAGCAGGGTAGAGCATTTGCAATGACGATCGAGGAGACCGATACTGCATGTGATGTGTTAGCAGGTTCTGTTCCTTTCTTTCCTCATGTCCTGTCTATTTGATTGATTGATTGATCCCTTAGTACCGTAGTTGTATTCATGATTTCCTTGTTAGAATGTAGTTAGTAGTACACCCTGACAGAAACTGCAATACCATGACAAAACAGACCATAACCATGCATGTTTCCTCTAGATTGTATGTTGTATGACTGTAGGTAAATTTTTCTTAGACCATGATCATTGGGGTTTGACCATAGAGAAGATCTATGAAGAGGTTATGACTTGACAAAAGAGACAAGATAATTAAAATTTGAGGATAAGCATTAATTTAAATAAAGAGTTAAGGAGTTAATATAGAAGAATTGATGGATCATTGATTTTACGAAGATTGAGATATGATTGAAATTATCATTAAAATTCGAGGATAAACATTAATTTAAATGAAGAGTTATAAATTAACATGGCATAATAGATAATTTATTAATTTTAGGAAGATTATGATATGATTAAATTGGTTATTAAAATTAGAGAAAATTTGGGAGATTATCATTATATCTATTTGATTGCAAGATATGAATTTAAAATTTTATATTATGAATATTGCATTTGAAGATTCCATAAGTATCGCATTGTTGAGTATTTTGAGGAAAAAGAAAATCAGGGAATAAAATCTTTAATGGATTAGTGTCGAATTCAATTTTCAGGATAAGGATTTAGATTTTGAATATGCATCGATTGGATTTAAATTAAAGAGTAAGATGATTAATGGATTAGTGTTTAAATTCAAACTTTCCGGATGATATTTCAAATTTTATAAATATACGTTGATGGAATTAAATTGAAGGATTGGATTTATGGATTTGTGTTTTTTTAGATGGGATTTTTTAATGTGCATTGAGTGAGTTTAAATTAGAGGATTGGATGTTAAATTTTGAGTATTTAATTTTTAACTTAAAATTTCGGAGAAAATTATGAGAAAAATGGAAATTGATTTTATTTCGAGGATTTTCAGGAATACAATAATTTTAGAATTTTGAAAATTTGTGAGATGCCAATATGGATTATTTCATGATTTGGTGGGTAGATGAATTTAATTTTTGATGGAAAATAATATAACGGGTAAATGCTACTATGAGTGTTTGATAATAAACGAAAAAAATAAATATAGGTTTATATGGAACCCTTTCTTAGGTTTACAAACAAGAAGTACTATTAATCCTATATGAGGATGTTAAGTACAAAATTTAATCTGGGTAAATATTGCTATAGGAGTCTGATCTGCGGTCGATCACTTTGTCCCTTGGGCCACACGGTGATGAAGAAGTGTTGTAGAAGAAGGAATAGCTTCAAAGATTGCAAGAAGGAGTGGATGCTTGATGACAAGATCGTCGATCACTACTCTCTGTCTGTGCTCTTCTCTCTCCGATTTTACGACTTCTCTCCTCAATTCTTTGACCTTTTCTGACTTATCTCCAAATCTTCCCCCTGACCTCTGTGGACGGAGGTTTCTATTTATAGGCGTAGAAACTGAACAGCAGAGAGAACCGCACCTTTTACGCGACGGTTACCATAACTGCTACCCACGTATAAATGATCTTCTGAATAAGCGTGTGACGCATGTCCCATTAAGAGATAATGCGTATAACTGCTGCGAAGATCACGGCATGCAAGCCACGTAGGTAACTGTCCCTCGCGTAGAGATGATTGGCGTAGAAGCTAAATAACCGTCTCGTTGGCGTAAAAACCAAATAGCTGTTCTGATGGCGTAAAAGCCAAATAGGCGTATAAGCCCAATAGGCATAGAAGCCCAATATCTGACATATAGGCATAGAAACCAATAGCTGTCAGGTTGGCGTAGAAGCCAAGTAGGCGTAGAAGCCTGATGCTGCATAAATAGGTTGTCGACGTAAAAGATAGCCGACTCTTCTTGACTGAGGTCTTGAGCGTATTCTGGACAAAATAGCCTTATCACACTCCAATACAAATATAGCCTGAGTTGGCGTATTCCGAGGAGATAGCATACGGCGTACTCCTATAGTTGAAATTAGCATGATGGCGTAATATGCAGAGGTGATGATATGGACGTATTAGTCATAATTATGACTCACCCAGTCTTTGAAAATAGAACCAAATCTCGTGCATTAAATACAGAGATCTGCCCCCATCACGCGCATTAACTGCAGAGACGTGCCTCGAGCTCTGTACAGAGAGCAGCTTTTGACGTGGCGGTTCATTTCGTCTTCTGCTGAGCGTAAAAGCTCACGTCTGCCTGTATAAAACTAGGCAGCGTATTCCCTTGAATTCGTAAAAGCAATTTGTATCAAGAAAATGTCACTAAACGACGGTCTGGGTCTCTGTGCCGAACCATCATTACAGTCGTCGTCTGGATAGTCGTGCAGTACTCTTTGTCAGGAGTCAGGTTTACTGCATGATCTGACAGGTTCATTCGAGGAATATGAAGAGTTCCTCGTACACTCCCATGCTGCATTAAAAGTATATGAGTTTTATGCCATAAAGGCGAGATAGCAACCTTTTTACGCTGAAGCAGTCTAAAATACTGCATTACGCGGGTTATTCTGGAGCTATATTTTACGCTGTACTAGCTTTGAAGCTCTGCTGTACGCCGATGGCTCTGAAGTCATGTCTTACGCCACACAGCACTGAAACTCTATTTTATGCGGGTTTTATGCATACTGCGTATAATCCTGTAGCATATTTTTCATGCTTCTACAAGACCCCCTTCAAAGTTTTCAAATTCCTCGTAATTTGAAACACTTTGAATGAAGCATGAAACGGTCAAGTCTGACTCGTTCCTCGAGGATGATTTCTTGGCAGATTTTTGGGAGTTTGTTGGGATTCAGTGTGTTCTCTTTTGCCTATATAAAGGCTGATGAGTTAACCTGTTCTTCCTATATTTCCTTCACCACACAGAGATGGTTGCTGAGGTTCGTCTTGCTGACTTGAGAAAGAAAAAGATCATGTTCTTCCAGCATGTGAGGAGCCAAAAAAGAAGGCATCTTCGAGCAAATGTTCTCTGTAATGATAGATTATGGAAGGATATCATAGCTTCCTTTGCTCGGGATGATCAGCAATTTCATATGGCAATTCGTCCAGGAGAGAGGAAGGGTCACATTCGACCACACAGCTTACAAGATGTATTTTCTCCCGTTACGACGGTGGACGAGGGCAGACAAACTGGCCCTGTCTTCCAGTATTGAGTTGGGTCAGAATCCTAACTCAATCTGTCATGGCATATGGAGGGTGGGCTCTTGAATAATTTAAACAAGCCCAGTTTTGTATCCTTCCGCCATTAATCATTTTCTTGTTAATCGGCCGCGAAAACCGATTAACTGCTGAAGAAGACGGAAAAAGATCTCCACCAATATGAGAACTTGGCAGAACAGACTCTTGGCGTGATCCTAAATGAAAATGAGGAACCCTTGGTAGAATAAGGATTTCCATCATATGTAATCATGAAGATGAAAAACCCTTTGTAAACTGGATTTCTATCATATGTAATCATGATTAATAAAATTATCTTCTTTTACGCATCTGATGATTTGCCATATTTTTTGCTGTGATGAAGTCTGAATATGTGTAGCTTCGACACGTCTGAATAACTTTACGCCAACTCTGATAAAAATAGTGTCTGGTCACGTCTCGTCTTTTATGCGTAACTGAAGACGCGTAGAAAGCTGCTTAGCATTTAAGTCAAATATTCGAACTGTCCTGCTATTTTGAATGAGAAATTGCGTAGAATTCTGAACTGTCACTTCTCTGATAAGAAGAATTCTTGTTCAGACCATCGTCTTCAAGAATGATTTCCTGAAAATCCCTTGAAATGGGACGAGAAATGGCTGTCAAAACTGACCATGCTTGAACTGTAGTAAAAATTTTATGACTGGATTTTGGATGAACTTTCAATCGACCCAAGAAAAAGAGTCATTTTCAATGCTGAACTCTATATGTATTGGGTACTTGGGATGATTTGAGGCCAAGAAGGAGCATCTTCTGCGTGAACCCTTATAATTGACCGTCTTGAGATTTGTTCAGATATACGCATACTCCGGCCTGCGTATTTTAAGATATGCGAAAAGTCATAGATCCGTAATGTAGATGAGCATAAAAACATAGGTTTGTAGCCTCTCGAACGTAAAAGCTGCTGAGCATAAGAGCATCCGGGCATAAAATCGTAGATTTATAGCCTCTGAAAAGAAAACTTTCGAGCGTGAAGTCGTAGATTTGTCGCCTCTGAGCGTAAAAAGCTTCTGAACGTGAAATTATAGATTTGTAGCCTCTGAGCGTGAAGTCGTAGGTTTGTAGCCTCTCGAGCGTAAAAGCTATCAAGCATAAAAGCATCCGGGCATAAAACCGTAGACTTATAGCCTCTGAGCGTAAAACCGTAGATTTGTAGCCTCTTGAGCGTAAAAGCTCCTTAGCGTAAAATCACGAATCTGCTCTGCACGAAAAACTTTTGAATTCGCTGACTGTCCGTCTTCCCTAAATGATAGGCTAACGTGTTCCCCAATCATAACTGAATACTAAATATCAGATTTGGTTAGGAATTTGAAGAGTTATCTGAACTCTATAAATACCCCAAGGCCTTCAGAAAAGAAACTCTTCATCTGTCTTTTGCAAAAATCCTTTGTTCCTTTGAGAGCTCTTCTTCGTCTCTTCTTTGAGTACTCTGAGTTTTTAGCAATGGCACTGAAACCAACTTCCACCTCTAAGGAAAAGAAATCTGCCTCACCTTCTTGCTCTTCTGCTCAAGCACGAGCGACTCCCATTGGACTGAGCGAACCTCGCTCTGAACAAAGTGTCCCACCGTCAAGCTGTGCACCAGGCGTCATAGGTAAAGCTTTTGGGACGAGAAAAACGAAGAAAACCCTTCGCACACGTTGTACGTGAACGCGCTAGGTCATCTTCTGTGCTGAGAGCCTCTTCGAGGAAGATGATGCACAAAGATGTTTTATCTTTTACGCCCACATTCCTAACGTGTCAGCGTAAAAACTCCATATTTTTGCAGTCTGGCGTAAAAGCTTTGACTGTCAAAATTTGGCGTATACTACAAACTTTGAGTGTTATGCTCTGGATAAAAATTTCGGCGTATACTACTCAAATTTTGGCAGTCTGGCGTAAAAACACACAGACTGTTGTTTGTGGTGGAAAACGAAAGAATGAAGATGTATTCAAGATAGGGTTTACATAAAACCCGCCTTCTTTGGTTTACAAACAAACTTGTACAATTTGATCCTATACGAGGATGTGGGAGTACAATTTATTTAATCTGGATAAATATTGCTATAGGTGTCTGATCTGCAGTCGATCACTTTAGTCCTTGGACCACACGATGATGAAGAAGTGCCGTAGAAGATAGGAAGCAGCTTCGAAGGTTGCAAAAGAGGGTGGATGTACGATGCCAAAGTCGTCGATCCCTACTCTTTGCCTGAGCTCCGGATTCTCTCTCTCTCTCTCTCTCTCTTGACCTCTGGTTCGATCTTTCTTGGAAGTTCGACCTTGGACCTGATATTGGTTTTCTTGACCAATTTTTCGACCTTGTTCCTCATTGATAGAGGTCTCTATTTATAGAGTTTTAGTGACAGTGACCACTCCGTCGGTGTAGAAACCGAGGAGTGAAAAGTACAGCACCCTTTTATACAATGGTTAAAATAACCAATGCCTGCGTATAGATGATCCTTTGAATGAGCGCGTGACGCGGGTCCAACTAAGGGACAAAACGCGTATAATTGCTATAAAGATCACGACGTAGAAGCCATGTAGGTAGGTATCCCTCGTGTAGAAGAGGTGGGCGTAGAAGCCAATGTCTGTCACCATGGCATAGAAGCCAAGTAGGCATAGGAGCCGAAAATAGGCGTAGAAGCCGAGTGGTCATAGAGGCCGAGTGGGTGTAGAAGTCGAGTGGTCATAGAGACCGAGTGGGCGTAGAAGCCAAATGGTCGTAGAGGCCGAGTGGGCGTAGAAGCCAAGTGAGCACAGGAGTTGAATGGGTGTAGAAGCTGCTGCGCACCGTGCCAGAGTGCTGATATGGACGTCTTAGCCAAAATTACGACTTTTGAAGATATAATCAAATCTCTTGCATTAAATGTAGAGATTTGCCACCATCCTGTGCATTAAATGTGGAGGCATGTTTTTGAAGGTCTGCAGCCCTTCTGCGCATCAGTCGCAGAGACATGTCTTGAGAAACTATCACCGCTCTGTGCTTTAGACGTAGAGACGTGCCTCGAGCAACTGTCATCGCTCTGTGCATTAGACGTAGAGACGTGCCTCGAGCAACTGTCATTGCTCTGTGCATTGGTCGTAGAGACGTGTCTCGAGCCCCGTACGGAGTGCAGCTTTTGATGTGGCAGGCGGTTTGTCTACTGCAAAGCGTAAATAGCTCATGTCTGCTTGTGTAAAACAAGGCAGCGTATCCCTTCGTGCACGTAAAAGCAGTTTACGCAAAGGAGATGGCGGTAAATGACAGCCTGGGTCGCAGTGCCGTGCCATCATTATAGCCGTCGTCTGGGTAGTCGAGCAGTATCCCTGGGTAGTCGAGCAGTATCCCTTTGTCAGAAGTCCAAATGTCAGGTTCATTGCAGGATCTGACAGGTTCACTTCGGGGAATACGAAGTGTCTCTCGTACACTTCAATGCTGCGTTGCAAGCGGATGGATTTCACGCCCGGGAGTCGATGAAGCACCCTGTTTACGCTGAAGCGGTTTGGACATACTGCCTTACGTTGAGCTTATATTTCATGCTGTGTTTGGCGGAGAAAGCTCTGTTGCACGCTTGATGGCTCTAAAGGCCTCTGTTTATGCTGCTCTGCATCAATATACTGCGTATAGCCATCCAGCGTATTTTTCATGCTTCTACAAGACCCCCTTCAAAGCTGTTAAATTCCTCGGAATTTGAAACGCTTTGAATGAAGCATGAACCGCTCCTCGTAACTAGAAATGTTTCTGAATGGAGCGTTGAAACGGTCGATGCTGACTTTATGGCAGATTTATTGGGGACCAGTGTGATCTCTTTCGCCTATAAAAAGGCTGGGGGGTTAACCCGTTCTCCCCATATTCCCATCACTACGCATAGATAATCGCCGGAGTTCGTCGGGTCGACCTGAGGAAGAAGGAGATCATGTTCTTCCAGCGTGTAAGGAGCCGAAAAAGACGACATCTTTGAGCAAGTGTCCACTACAACGATGGATCATGGAAGGATATATTAGCCTCCCTTGCTCGGGATAATCAGCAACTTTATATGGCGGTTCTTCCAGGAGAAGGGAAGGGTCATATTAGACCACACGGCTTGCAAGCGGTGTCTTCTCCTGTTACCTCCGGGGATGAGAGCAGCAACTAGCTCTGACCTCGGGCATTGAGTTGGGTGGAATATATCAACTCAATCTGTCATGGCGCACGGAGCATGGGATCTGCATAATTTATGCAAGCCCCAACTCTGTATTCTTCTGCCGTTGATCATTTCCATGTCAGTCAGTTTGCTGGAACTGACTGACTGCTGGAGAAGATGGATGAAGAATTGTGCCCATACGAGAACCTGTCAGAACAGCTTCTGGGCGATCTTCAGACGACGATGGGGAAATCCTTTGTAGACGGAGTTTCCCTCAGATGTAATCACGAAAATGAAGAAAAACCCTTGTAGATTGGATTCCCCTCATATGTAATCATGACTTTAATCTTTTAATAAAATCGTCTTGCTCCTTCATATGATCATCTTGCCATACGTTGCTGTGAAGTCTAAATATGTGTAGCTTCGACACGTCTGATTCTTTACGCCGACTCTGATAGCAAAAGTATTTAGGCCCTGTCCTGCGTAGAAAGCCGTTTTAGCGTTCGAGTGTTCGAACTGTTCTGTTGTCAGGAATGAGGAACCGCGTAAAATTCTGAACTGTTGTTTTCACTTCTGTGTAAACAGAATTCTTGTTTCAGACTTCATCTTCAAGAATGACTTCTAGAAAAATCCTTTGGAACAGGGTCGAGAAATGGCTGTCAAACTGAGTTGCCATCTTGATAGATAAAATATTCGGACTGGAGTCTGGATGAACCTCCAATTGACCCGAGAAGAGTAATTTCTTAATGTTTGAACTCTGTATGTTTCGGGTACTTGGGATATCTTGAGGTCAAGAAGGAGTATCTTCTGTGTGAACTCCTATAATTGACCGCCTCGAGAACTGTTCGGATATGCGGAAAGTCAGAGATCCGTAGTGTAGATGAGCTAAAAATCCTGAGTTCGTAGCCTATTGAGCGTAGAAAGCCATCGAGCGTGAGATCATCGATTTGGTATCTGTTGAGCGTAAAGTCGTAGGTTTGTAGCCTCTCGAGCATAAAATCTACCGAGCACAAAGGCATCCAGGCATAAAACCATAGACTTGCAGCTTGCGAGTATAAAACCGTAGATCTGTAGCTGTCGAGCGTAGAAAGCTCCTTAGCGTAGAACTGTAGATTTGTAGCCTATGAATAAAAGAAATCTTCCGAGCGTAACGTTGTGGATCCGTTGCCTCCGAGCGTAAACTAAACGCCACCGAGCGTGAGATCATCGATTTGGTATCTATTGAGCGTAAAGTCGTAGGTTTGTAGCCTCTCGAGCATAAAAGCTACCGAGCACAAAGCATCCGGGCATAAAACCATAGACTTGTAGCTTGCGAGCGTAAAACCGTAGATCTGTTGCTGTCGAGCATAGAAAGCTCCTTAGCGTAGGAACCGCTGACTGTTTTTGCACGAAAAACTCTTCGAATTTGCTGACTGTCTGCCTTCTCTGAATAATAGGCCGACGTAGGACCCAATCATAACCAAATATTAATTAGAAGATTTGGTTCGGGTTTCGAGGAGTCCGTCCGAGGATTCGAGGAGTCGACCCGAACTCTATATATATCCCATGCTTTTGAGAGAAAAACTTTTCATCTGTCTTCTGCGAAAGAGAGCCTTCGACTGTTTGAGTTTTTTCTCTCGTTCTTTCTCCGAGCATTCCGAGTTTTCAGAAATGGCGCCGAAACAAATCCCCTCCGCTAAGGGAAAGAGTATAGGTTCTTCTTCTCGTTCTTCTGCCCCAGCGAGAGAGTCTTCGGTCGGGCAAGGTGAACGTTCTTCTGAGCGAAGTATCCCGCCGACGAGTAGCGCACCCGGCCTTAGAGGTGTAACCTCCGATTTCCAATTTCCAAAATAATTAGATTTTTTTTTTATTTATTTTAAAATATCAAGTTATAAAAATAATTCTCCTTAAAATTTTTATTTTATTTTGAACGATGTTTGATTATAGAAGGTAATTTAAAAATCTTTTATAAAAGTCATTTTTCTAAATGTCGATGTATTACAAAATAAATAAATAAATAATAATATATATTTTCTAGTTTCAAATGTTTATTGGCTTGAAATAATAAAATTTCCTATTGATGAAATTATTATAGGACTAGTTGTTTTCATAATAAAAATTTCATATCCATTTTGGAATAGTAAATAAACAAATTACATATTTTCTAAGGTTTTGCAAAATGAAGTTAATTCGTAGCTAATTTAATCAGTCAGCCTTTGAAAGCCTCTTAAAAACATTTTCTTAAATTTCTTTTCTATTTAAATTTACCAGTTTACTGTCTCCCCTTTTTGCACCCTCATTTTTTCCCACGTGAGGAACCCGTTTAATTAATTCTGGGCCACTCATTATTGGGCCAACCCGCAACCCTTTATCCCTCACCATCTCTCCCTATTTAGGTTCTCATTCTCACATTTTCCTAGAAACCCTAATCTCCAATCATTGGCTAGCCTCCACAAATTCCCTCAAGCCAAAGCCACCATTTTTGTGTGCTCGTGTCCGTGTGTCCAGCATCACCGTGTCAGCCGTGATGGCCTCGGGTCCGACCCCGGGTGTCCCACCATATCCATTTCTTTTCCTGTGTCCAGATTTACAGTTTACAACCAGCTTTTCCGTGTCCGACACATCCGGACACATCCACATCCTCCAGTTACAACAGCATCTCCGTGTCCGGCAAACCCGGACACGTCCACAGTAAAGCACCCCGCCGTGTCCAGCCCCGGACACGACCCCGACACCCAGACCCTAACCTAACTCCGGCGATCGCCGTGGCCGCCCAGATCCGCCGAGATCTCCGCCGCTGAAGCCGACCAGACGCAGCCGCAGCCGCCTCGAAGCCGTCGCCCCCTCGATCCGAGCGCCGCCACCTCGATCAGAGCGCCGCCTCGGGCCGAGCGTCGCCGCCGCTGCAGATCCAGCCTCCGCCGAGTCGACTTCCCACCGCCGCTGAGTCGAAGGTCCGCCGCCCGAGACGAACGACGACCCGTCGTCGAGCCACGAAGTCGCCGCCGCCGCTGAGTCGACGCCGCCGAGTCCAGCAGGCCGTCTCGAGTCCCACGCCGCCGCTGGAGCCGACCGCCTCAGATCTCTCGAAGATCCGCCGCCGACGCAGCCAGATCCGGCGTCGAGCCGAACGATCCTGCCGCCATCGAGCCATGGCCGCCGCCCTGCCCCGGCGAGACCTCCTCCGTCGATCGGGAAAGCCCTCAGGTGAAGACTTCACTCTCCCTTTCCTTTCTTCAGTCTGTGCTCTTGTGATTAAGTAGTAATTAATAGATTAGCTAATTAATAGATTAATTAGAGTATAAATTAATCAATAGTTAAATTATATAGTTTAGTTTAGTTAATTTAATTAGTTAATTTGATATAGTTTAGTTTGATTAATTATAAATTAATCAGTAGTTAATTATTATTATAAATGGGTTAGTAATATATGTAATTGATTTAGTAAATAAATATAATTAGTTTGGTATTTTCTTATAATTAGTTTAGTTAATTTGTAATTGATGTAGTAAATAAATGTAATTGGTTTAGTATATGTAATTAGCAAATTTTATGTAATTAGTTTATTTTAGTTATAATTAAAAGGTTTTGATTATGTTAAATATAATAATTTTGGGTTATATTATTATTAAGAAATAATTTCAATAATAAAAAACTTAGTTCAAAATTGTTTATTTGGGGCTGGTGACCAATTCTACTGTAGATATAAATTTATTGGCTTTTACGTAAATTCTAAAATTTTATATAGTATAATTCTTATTTTTGGTATAAAAATATATTGGTAATATACATATTAATTTAATACGTATTTTGGTTTATATATATATAAATATAATCTGGTGTATTTACCTGTATAAAATATATGTAAATTGGTATATGTATATTTATGTATTTGTAAACCTACTTAGCATATTTTTATAGTTATAAAATTTATATATATGGCAACTATATTGTTCAACCTATATATATATATTATACATGAGTTAAATGATATATATATATATTGTATATGTATTTATTTTGGTGCATGTAATGTTGTAGGTGTTAATGTTAGATAAATAGGTATAATGTGTTATAGATGTCTGTCTAACTAGATGACCCTAGTTGACTAGTGACCTGCCTGATAGAGCCCCTGAGTTCATATATTTGATTGTGTGTTAGTGTAGCACCTGATGCACATGTTGTGTTTGATATATTTAGGACTGTTGGTTCCTCCAGACGATACTCTGGGACAGGACATTGGTTTTACCAGCTAAGGACCAAAGGCGAGTACATTCTCTGATTAGTTTCTAATTTATGATATCTCCTATGTTCACTGTATCTAGTGTAAATATCCATGATCTTGACACGATGGTTACACGGATTGGTATACACGGATCTCGTCATGAGATGTTATTCCTTATTCATGGTGTAGCTTGTACAAGACTTGTTCTCCTTGTTATCTTGTGCATGTACAGACACTGATTCCCGGGGAGATTTGCTACCTTCCTAGGGAATCCTGTGCCATAGCGTACCATGATTGGATCTACTATACCAGTCGGGGGTTTGGGGAGTACTTTAGTGTAGATATGTGATCATACCCAACTTTATATGCACCATAGCTCACCCCACATCTCACGTCGGGTGCGGCCTGACCA
Organism: Iris macrosiphon; assembly: GCA_036927795.1. Lineage (NCBI taxonomy): Eukaryota > Viridiplantae > Streptophyta > Magnoliopsida > Asparagales > Iridaceae > Iris > Iris macrosiphon. The sequence continues at coordinate 92,165,143 of JAYESA010000001.1, forward strand.
CTTATATGAACCATAGCTGTTACGTGTGATTAGCCTGATCTCTACATGCACCATAGCTAACCAACGGTTAGCCTGACTTTATATGAACCATAGCTAACCAACGGTTAGCCTGACTTTATATGAACCATAGCTAATCACATGTAACCAGCCTGATCAAGTTCCCAAGCCGATCACATGTTAAAGCTAGTACTCACACACTTAGTCATAGAATTCTTGCTCTTTGACATATGTTTCTTTTCCTGCATTTACTTACCATGTTTCCAGTATTTCTCTCATTGTACATTTCTCGTACCTATACATGCATCTGGTATGTTTCCATCTAGAACTGCTACATAGTTTATGTCATTTATATAGAACTGCTATTTAGAGATGTACTTTGCTCCTTCCTGACTGGAAAATATTTTTCCAGACTGTGACCATAGTAGACTGGTTTCTGACACTTGGGGATTGGAAGTTAAGAATTGCAGGTATGATTATGTTGTCATTAGATTTGTATTGTATTCTTTTATTTCTTCATTTCCTATCGTGCTGTAGTTGTGATTGAGTATTTCTAGATTTATTTTTGATATCCACGTTTCCTTATGGAGTTGGATACTAGTGTGAGATTATTAGATAGTACTTGACCTAGACAGCGTTCTACCGCCGATGCTGCGGCGTAGGCTGGACGTACCCACGCACTCGTGCCCCTAAACCGGGTGCGGGTCGTGACACGTTTTAGTGGTGGCCCATGCAGGTCAGACTTCGCAAGTTGTGCGATGTCGTGGTAGTGCGACGTCTTAGTTGTACTACTGCGTACCTGCTACAGAATATATGACATAGGATACTAGGATGAGAGAGGATACTCAATCACAAATTCTTGAGAGATTCCTGGGACGACCCCTTGAGAATCTTGTTAAAATTTCCAATTTAACTTTTCCTTGTTTCCGCCCGCTCTCGCTTGTTGCTACTGAACTTGATTCTTGTTGAGCAGTTTTTAAATTAAAATCTTGGTATCATTGTTGAGTTTGATTCTTGTTGACCAGTTGTTAACTTTAATTCCTGGTATCGTTGTTGAGTTGATTTCAAATTGAGATGAATTTTTACGGACTAGGATTTATGGTATCATCTGATGACATATATTGATGAGGACAGTGAGGAAGGTAAAACGTCTACTTTGGTTATGGAACCTAGAATTTATCGCAGCCATATTAGCTGTGGTGACGAGAACGTAGGAACCTGACTTGGATGTACATACTATAGTTATGAAGCTTAGAGTCTTTCGCAGCCATACCGGTTGGCGTGGCGAAGATTCTAGACGACATGATTATAGAGTGCATACCTTAGTTACGAAACCTATCGTTTATCGCATCTATGCTTACTGGCGTGGCGAGGATTCTGAGTGTCATGATTTCGGATAGACGTGTATGATTATCAGGTTGTATCTTAAATTGGTTCTTAAAATATCATCTCGAGCCTTATCTATTTCTGTTATTCCAGGACTTTGTTCCACCGCTTCTTTCTTTACTAGCAGTAAAGATACCTTCTGTCCTCAATTCAGTCTTTGAGCTCCTATTCCTTGAGGATTTCTTGTTAAGTATGGTAATTAGTGGCTTGTAATTTTGTTTGTGTCTTGTATTAGTATTGACTGTGTTGCTAGTGAGTTGTAAGTGTTTCTTAGTTGGATATGTGAGCAGTAGACTTTAATCTAGAGTTAGCCTTAGCATAGTACCTTGTGCCAATGATTCTAGGAGTAGTGTCATTAGAGACTGAGAGTTAAGGAGAGTATAGAGTATCAGTGATAGTTCTCAGAGTTAGTATCAGAGCCAATTACCCGTCCTGGATAATCATGATTATGTAATTGAGTGATCTATGTAAACGATTAAATATCCGGGAATTGTGTTAAGGATTTATGGAGCATGATGTCCAATTGGATGATTGATATCGGAAATGTTAAAGGTAAAGAAATGTATATGTATAAAGGGTTTAATGAGATGTCATAAGTAGAGAAATATCCGGATTAGTAATGGAAGTTGTGAAGCGTATCACGGATTAGTTTAATAGGCTTTAAAGGATTGAAGGAAATACATATACAACCATCGAGAGGAGGAACCATACACATACCCATGAGAGTAAAGAAACATGAGTGTTATAGAGGATACAGGTGATCATGAGTCTAATGAGCTCGATGAGATAATCCATTAATGCAGTTAGCGATATAATACCAAGAGTGCTAATGATTCTATATCGAGGATTAGTCAAGGATGACGTTAATAACAGTAAGCACTCTGTGTGTTGATAATTAGATGATATACCAATTGACATAAATTGAAATCATGAAAGAAAATACAGTTGATGATGACTTTGATCATTGGAGGTAATAGTGCAAGTGATTCGGGCAGTACAATTTAGTACACAATTACAGACACTAGATACATTGAGTGCACCTTGAGCATCAGAGACCGTGAGCACTGATATGTATATTGTGGAGTTATAAATTAAAAGGTGGAAATAAGATTTTATTTTTTGAATGATTGAGGAGTTGAGATTATGTCATTAAATTTTTGAAGATTTCAAATATGAATTCAATAAACATGGTTAGGGCTACAAAGATTTTAGAAGTGATTAAATTTTATTTCGATGTGAAGTATCTAATTATGAGGAGGTATATGCATTTTATTTTAAGTTGATCGGGAAGTTAAACCTTGACGATTATTTTGAGGATTAATTCTTGGTAGATGAGAGATATGAATATTAATATATGATTAGTTGATATGGGTACCAGTGTACATGAATAGGAATTTGTTAGTGTGCTAGAGTTAAGTGTTTGTTAGAGATAGTAGATACTACAAGTAATATGTAGCAAGTTCATTTTCTAATGTTTCCGTCTCTTGATTGATTGATTTCCCTAAGTGCTGTAGTTCGTATTCATGATCTTCTTGTTAGAATATAACTAGTAGTACCCCCCTAACAGAGACTGAAATACCATGACAAAAGGCACATGACCTATATTTTTCTTAAATTGCATGGCTGTAAGTAGAATTTTCTTAAACCATGATCATTTGAGTTTTGACCATAGCAAGGATCTATGACAAGGGTATGACCGACAAAAAGAGACAAGAGGATTGAATTTGTGGATAAGCATTAATTTAACTAAAAAGTTAAGGCGTTAATAAAAGAATTGACGGATCATTAATTTTACGAAGATTGAGGATGATTGAAACTCGAGGATAAATATTTACTTAAAGGGAGAATTAAGAAATTCACAGAGCCAAAAATTTGAGGATTTATTTATTTTAAGGAGGTCTTGATATGATTGAATTGATTATTAAAAATTTGAGAAATTTGAGAGATTATCATTTTATCTATTGATTGCAAGATAGAAATTTTGTATATTATGAATGTTGCATTGAAGATTCTGGAAGCATCGCATCATTGAATAATTGAGGAAAACGAAAATCAGAAAATAAAAATCGTAAATGGAATAGTGTCGAATTAAATTCTTGGGATGAGGAGTTAGACTGGAATAAGCATCAATTGAATTTGAGTTAGAGGAGTAAGATGATTGATGAGTGTTTAAAATTTAAATTCTGGGATACCGATTTTTAAGTTTTATAAATATGCATTGATTGGATTTCAATTAAAAGGATCGGATAGTAAATTTTGTATTTAGTTATTGACTCAAAAATTTGAGGAGATTATGATACGACTGGAATTCAATTAAAATATTGAGGATTGGAGTAGTAAAATTTTTTACATTGAGATAATAAATTCAGAGGATGAAAAATATATATATATAGTTCAAAATTCGGAAACATTATACATACGAATAAAGAAATATGGAATGAAATAAAGCTCATGGTAAAGAAGATTTTAATAATTGATTATGGGATCGTATAATTGAAGGTCGTAAGGTTAGATCATGGTATATTGAGGTTGTGATCTAAATTAAAATCTTGACCATGACAGTAACATTGAAATCGAAGAAATAATCGAGGTATAGTTGATGTTAAGATAAACAAACTCGAATTTGATGATAAGGCTTTTGATTCAGAAATTCGAAGATCTAATCTAATAAAGTTGTGGAATTTGAACTTTTATAGATATTAGTTAATGATGAATCACAAGATTGAGAAAAGTAAAATGAACGAGGATAAAAAGGAAGGATTATTTTCAGATGGTAGTAAAGACTACTCTTTTCTTTCTTTTCCTAGAAATTAAGAAAGGCGATTAGATGTCTCTTGATTACATTCTGAAGGATGTATTTAAGTTTCTTAAATCAAATTGTTGACCGTATCTTTTGAATTTGCTATAACTTTCATGTCTATATCATTCATTATACTGGGTCTTCCTTGGTTTAGTTACTTTGAAAAGGTAACGTGCATTATTCAAATTATCTGTTTTTGTGATCGTGTCTACTTCCCAAAATCTAAACTTTCTAGAGGATTCAAGGCCGAGCCATGATTCCTTCAAGTTACTCCTATCTTAAACCATATTTTCTTTTTCTTCATGTTTTCTGCTGTTTGGTAAATGTTCTCCTTATAGAAATATTTTTTCAATGATATATTCATCATTATGAACAACAAATTTTTTTCTATCCTAGTCGTCCCTAAATTTCGAGGACGAAATTTTTCTAAGGTGGATAGACTTGTAACCTCCGATTTCCAATTTCCAAAATAATTAGATTTTTTTTTTATTTATTTTAAAATATCAAGTTATAAAAATAATTCTCCTTAAAATTTTTATTTTATTTTGAACGATGTTTGATTATAGAAGGTAATTTAAAAATCTTTTATAAAAGTCATTTTTCTAAATGTCGATGTATTACAAAATAAATAAATAAATAATAATATATATTTTCTAGTTTCAAATGTTTATTGGCTTGAAATAATAAAATTTCCTATTGATGAAATTATTATAGGACTAGTTGTTTTCATAATAAAAATTTCATATCCATTTTGGAATAGTAAATAAACAAATTACATATTTTCTAAGGTTTTGCAAAATGAAGTTAATTCGTAGCTAATTTAATCAGTCAGCCTTTGAAAGCCTCTTAAAAACATTTTCTTAAATTTCTTTTCTATTTAAATTTACCAGTTTACTGTCTCCCCTTTTTGCACCCTCATTTTTTCCCACGTGAGGAACCCGTTTAATTAATTCTGGGCCACTCATTATTGGGCCAACCCGCAACCCTTTATCCCTCACCATCTCTCCCTATTTAGGTTCTCATTCTCACATTTTCCTAGAAACCCTAATCTCCAATCATTGGCTAGCCTCCACAAATTCCCTCAAGCCAAAGCCACCATTTTTGTGTGCTCGTGTCCGTGTGTCCAGCATCACCGTGTCAGCCGTGATGGCCTCGGGTCCGACCCCGGGTGTCCCACCATATCCATTTCTTTTCCTGTGTCCAGATTTACAGTTTACAACCAGCTTTTCCGTGTCCGACACATCCGGACACATCCACATCCTCCAGTTACAACAGCATCTCCGTGTCCGGCAAACCCGGACACGTCCACAGTAAAGCACCCCGCCGTGTCCAGCCCCGGACACGACCCCGACACCCAGACCCTAACCTAACTCCGGCGATCGCCGTGGCCGCCCAGATCCGCCGAGATCTCCGCCGCTGAAGCCGACCAGACGCAGCCGCAGCCGCCTCGAAGCCGTCGCCCCCTCGATCCGAGCGCCGCCACCTCGATCAGAGCGCCGCCTCGGGCCGAGCGTCGCCGCCGCTGCAGATCCAGCCTCCGCCGAGTCGACTTCCCACCGCCGCTGAGTCGAAGGTCCGCCGCCCGAGACGAACGACGACCCGTCGTCGAGCCACGAAGTCGCCGCCGCCGCTGAGTCGACGCCGCCGAGTCCAGCAGGCCGTCTCGAGTCCCACGCCGCCGCTGGAGCCGACCGCCTCAGATCTCTCGAAGATCCGCCGCCGACGCAGCCAGATCCGGCGTCGAGCCGAACGATCCTGCCGCCATCGAGCCATGGCCGCCGCCCTGCCCCGGCGAGACCTCCTCCGTCGATCGGGAAAGCCCTCAGGTGAAGACTTCACTCTCCCTTTCCTTTCTTCAGTCTGTGCTCTTGTGATTAAGTAGTAATTAATAGATTAGCTAATTAATAGATTAATTAGAGTATAAATTAATCAATAGTTAAATTATATAGTTTAGTTTAGTTAATTTAATTAGTTAATTTGATATAGTTTAGTTTGATTAATTATAAATTAATCAGTAGTTAATTATTATTATAAATGGGTTAGTAATATATGTAATTGATTTAGTAAATAAATATAATTAGTTTGGTATTTTCTTATAATTAGTTTAGTTAATTTGTAATTGATGTAGTAAATAAATGTAATTGGTTTAGTATATGTAATTAGCAAATTTTATGTAATTAGTTTATTTTAGTTATAATTAAAAGGTTTTGATTATGTTAAATATAATAATTTTGGGTTATATTATTATTAAGAAATAATTTCAATAATAAAAAACTTAGTTCAAAATTGTTTATTTGGGGCTGGTGACCAATTCTACTGTAGATATAAATTTATTGGCTTTTACGTAAATTCTAAAATTTTATATAGTATAATTCTTATTTTTGGTATAAAAATATATTGGTAATATACATATTAATTTAATACGTATTTTGGTTTATATATATATAAATATAATCTGGTGTATTTACCTGTATAAAATATATGTAAATTGGTATATGTATATTTATGTATTTGTAAACCTACTTAGCATATTTTTATAGTTATAAAATTTATATATATGGCAACTATATTGTTCAACCTATATATATATATTATACATGAGTTAAATGATATATATATATATTGTATATGTATTTATTTTGGTGCATGTAATGTTGTAGGTGTTAATGTTAGATAAATAGGTATAATGTGTTATAGATGTCTGTCTAACTAGATGACCCTAGTTGACTAGTGACCTGCCTGATAGAGCCCCTGAGTTCATATATTTGATTGTGTGTTAGTGTAGCACCTGATGCACATGTTGTGTTTGATATATTTAGGACTGTTGGTTCCTCCAGACGATACTCTGGGACAGGACATTGGTTTTACCAGCTAAGGACCAAAGGCGAGTACATTCTCTGATTAGTTTCTAATTTATGATATCTCCTATGTTCACTGTATCTAGTGTAAATATCCATGATCTTGACACGATGGTTACACGGATTGGTATACACGGATCTCGTCATGAGATGTTATTCCTTATTCATGGTGTAGCTTGTACAAGACTTGTTCTCCTTGTTATCTTGTGCATGTACAGACACTGATTCCCGGGGAGATTTGCTACCTTCCTAGGGAATCCTGTGCCATAGCGTACCATGATTGGATCTACTATACCAGTCGGGGGTTTGGGGAGTACTTTAGTGTAGATATGTGATCATACCCAACTTTATATGCACCATAGCTCACCCCACATCTCACGTCGGGTGCGGCCTGACCACTTATATGAACCATAGCTGTTACGTGTGATTAGCCTGATCTCTACATGCACCATAGCTAACCAACGGTTAGCCTGACTTTATATGAACCATAGCTAACCAACGGTTAGCCTGACTTTATATGAACCATAGCTAATCACATGTAACCAGCCTGATCAAGTTCCCAAGCCGATCACATGTTAAAGCTAGTACTCACACACTTAGTCATAGAATTCTTGCTCTTTGACATATGTTTCTTTTCCTGCATTTACTTACCATGTTTCCAGTATTTCTCTCATTGTACATTTCTCGTACCTATACATGCATCTGGTATGTTTCCATCTAGAACTGCTACATAGTTTATGTCATTTATATAGAACTGCTATTTAGAGATGTACTTTGCTCCTTCCTGACTGGAAAATATTTTTCCAGACTGTGACCATAGTAGACTGGTTTCTGACACTTGGGGATTGGAAGTTAAGAATTGCAGGTATGATTATGTTGTCATTAGATTTGTATTGTATTCTTTTATTTCTTCATTTCCTATCGTGCTGTAGTTGTGATTGAGTATTTCTAGATTTATTTTTGATATCCACGTTTCCTTATGGAGTTGGATACTAGTGTGAGATTATTAGATAGTACTTGACCTAGACAGCGTTCTACCGCCGATGCTGCGGCGTAGGCTGGACGTACCCACGCACTCGTGCCCCTAAACCGGGTGCGGGTCGTGACAAGAGGTAGAGCCTTTAGGATGACAAAGAATGACGAAAAATCCTTCACACACGTTGAACGTGACCGTGCTAGGTCGTCTTCTGTGCTGATAGCCTCTTTGAGGAAGATGACGCACGGAGACGTTTTCATCTTTTACGTCCATATTTCTAATGTGCCAGTGTAAAAACTCCATGTTTTTCGCAGTTTTGAGCATAAAAGCTCTGACTGCCAAAAACTTGGTGTATACTATAAAATTTTAGTTTTTACGCTTGTGGATGGGACCTCCGGCATAATAACTAGAATTTTGGCAGTTTGGCGTAAAGCACGGACTGTATACCACCAATTACGCTTCTGGATGTGACTTTCGGCGTAAAATGACCAAGTTTTATACAGTCTTGGCGTAAAGCACAGGCTGTCATTTCTTGGTCTTTATGTTGCAAGATTTGTAATGACGTGTTTCCCTTGCACTTTTGCAGTTAACTTGCATGAGTCTCCTCTGGCCGAGGTGATGGGTTCCGCTGCCGGGATGCTGCACTCAAACTATCTGGAGGATCTGTCCCACGTGACATTTCCTATCTCCGGACCCCAGTATCCTGAAGGAAGGGAGATCTTGATATCGGCTCAGGGCGAGCGGACGTTGCTGAACATGATTAACGGTGAGCCCCTAACGTACATAGACGAGGACCAGTACATCAAGCCGACTTTTCTTTTTGGGGACATGATTGACAAACAGTCCCAGATGAAGCCCAAGAGAGAACCCTGGGTTTTCCCCGCTGAGAGTGTGGTCTTGTACCTGTCAATGATGCCAAGAGATTATCCCATCTCGGCTTTCTCCCATGCGACACATTCCAGGAGGATGTCGTGGACGCTGACTCCCGATCTTCACGGCAAGCCGGGGAAGATCTTTTATCTGAAAGGAGCTGACTAGGGGTCGTTTGTCAGCCGCCCTTCCGGCATTGTGACGCTGTTCAGGGGACTGTGCCCGGGCAGCATCCTGAGTGAAGACAGTTCTGTGATCCAGCCTGTCCAGTTGTCGACTTTCTGTAACGACTTTATAGGACAAGGGGGTGTATATCCCAAGGAGAATCCTTGGTGCAATGGGTGGATCACCCCAACAAACCTCCGATGGGCTTGCCTAGTTGACTGGGCCTTGAAGCATTTTTAGAGAGAGCTGGAGGTCATCGGACTGTATGCTGCTGTGAGTGCGACGAGTGTTGGGTTGCCTTCCAACCCTAACCTGTTTCTGGCACTGATGGAGCGATACATTTCGCTCACCGGGACCTTCGCCACTCCACTGGGGAAATTGGGGTTAGCCCTCCATTAGATGGCAGTGATCTCGAGACTGCCGATGAGGGACACCCCATATGAAGAGTATGTTCCCACCAACCGGGAGTTGGAGGACTCGGACCCTCGGGTTGTGGAGGTGTATCAGGAGCTGATGTGCCACTACTTCGCGTGCACTACTTTTTATGATGAGCCTTCTGATTTGGCTCACACCACTAAGTGAATGTCCTACCTCTTCTTCCACCGGGCCAGGGCCGTCAAGTCAGAGAAAGTTTCGGGGGGCATGGTTGAGCCCGTGAACTGTTTGGGCGTGCTCAGTGCCCAGGTTGTTGAGGATCTTATGGAGGATGCTAATGCTCCAGATCAGATTCTCAATGACGGGGTAGGAAAGTACCCTGAAGGCACTAAGGCCTACAGTTACTTGGGGTACTACCGCAGGCCTCTGTCTAAGGAAGCCAGGCTGGCTGGCTTTCTCTCCATATGACTGCGTCGAGTAGTGGTGCCCGGTATCGCGTCCGTGGACCGCATTCACCGGAACATCCTGTGGCCAGCCGTGTGCCTGGTGTTCGGGGCAAGACTGGGCTTGCTCCTTGCCATGGTGTGCCGTATACAGGCTGGCCTGAGAGCCATGACTGATGGACTACTCGTCGATGAAGCTCGGCGTGATAGCTTTCCCCTGGTAGAGTTCCCATACCTGTATTTGATGGGATGGGTAATTCTCCACAACACCCGGGTGATGTCTCCCGGCCCTGGTAGTAGCTCTGGGGGTAGTTTCTTGCTGAACTAAAAGGACTCTCCCTGGAACGTGAATACAGTTTTAGACTGTCGACTGGTGCTGAGCCTCGGTCATTGCTGGAAGCTCCTCTGCACTTTCCCCTCTGTACATCGCAATCAGTCGGGTATTAGGCTTGAGGATTTAGGTGGAGAGAAGACCAATCTTTCTCCGGAAGCTTTTAATTGGTTGGTCTGCATCTGACCCTCCCATTTGCTGTACATAAGCGAAGATTATTATTTCTTCGAGCCCTACTTGCCCAGTCGGTTCGCCAGGCAGTTTGGGTACTATCAGCTGCACGTGGGCAGTGCCGTCACCAGCTTCAGGTCCAGGGGCGGACTCATTGATGGAGCCAGAGGATGGCGGTATTTTATCATGGGTTGCATGGGAGCAATCTTCATCGTGCTGGTCATCACACTCTCCACGGAGCTGTGCATCCTCCATTCGTATGCCCAATTCTACGTGGCGATCAACACCTTCTATCGCGATTTTGACATGCGTGGAAGCTTTAGGGTGCCTTCTCCCAAGTCTGGGGGAAGAGTCGAAGTCCCTTCGGTTTTGTCTGACGAGGTTGAGGGGTCCGTCACTCCGGATGAGCCTCTGGTGTCGGTGTCGAGGTATGAAGTGCCTCCTCCTGCGGGGGCTTTGGCAGTCTCTGGGAAGCGAAGGGCTCCTGCTTCGAAGCAGACTTCCCCTCGCAAGAGGAAGAAGAAGACGGTTGCTCGTTCTCTCCGGATTCCTGGTATTGAGGCTCCTAGAGAGGAACCTGCTGTCTCTCCTGTTAGGGATGTCTCTTTGATTGGAGGTTCTTCGCCTTTCGGAGAGGGACCCATAGTTTTGACTGGCGATGCCGGAGAACTCCTGCCTGAGGCTGCCGTTGCTGCCACCGCCTTCGGTAGTGGAACGAAATCGCCTGCGTGGCCGAGGCAAATGAGAGAATCTTTCCCTGGACCAGCCACGGATGAAACTCCTGCCGCATTCGTGAGCATGCCTAGCGAGATTCCGGCTGACGAGCCTCGACTGCGTCTTGGTGAAGGCTCGGTAAAGCACCTGGCGGTGTCGGTGGGCCCACCCCCTTCTCCAGGTATGACAGTTCATATTGCGTCATTAAGGCGTGATTTAGCTATGTGGGCTGCAGATGCGACATATATACCGTTGGCTACGGGTAAATGTCATCTTTATGTCTCCTCTTAGAAAGATTACCATCATATTGATATCAACTTTCTTGTCCTCTTCTCAGGGGACGGCGTCCACGGGGAGTATAGCGTTGAAGCGCCTTCTGGCTCTGCTCGGGCTCTTGGCGATGACACGGAGGCGCCCGACCTCGAGGAGGAAATATCTTCGGGGGCCAGCTCGCCCGGAGTGGTTTCGTTACCTCAAGAGGAGGACGAACCCGTTGTCGTGACCTCGCCTCTCGCGAGGATGCCGATGACTTCGACCATCGTTGTCGCACCTCCTTCGGTCGTACCACCCGTTGAGGCGGCGGCTGTGGCCACCTCGTCTGCAATCATTCCTAGAGGGGGACTCGCCAATATCGCGGCCACTCCTAGCGTCCAATCGGATCTAGTCGCGCTGACCGAGCAATACACCAGACTCTTTTACACCAGTCTGAAAACGCTGATATCAATGGTGTTGGCGAAGAACCTAGACTTCGAGCGTTTGAAGAAGGCTTCTCAGTTTCCGATCGGGGCGGTCAGGGAGTTCGGCAATTCTGGGGTAGCTGACGCCCTGGAGGCGATGATTAATGGTTTGGAGCAACCTATTAACAAATACTTGCAGCTGGCTCGGGGCAGCCATGAAGTTAAGGTCCAGGCCAGATATGACCTCATGACTGCGCGACTTACTAAACAGCTGGAAAGCCTAGATGACTCCATCAAAGCATATAAGCTGGAGATGGATGAAAGAAAAGCGGTCGTGGAGGAGGCTCTTGCTCTTCAGACGAAGTGCCAATCCGAGCATGAAGGGAATGTAGCGAGGGCCCGCAAGTTGAAAGAAAAACTCGCTCTGGCAGAGGAGTAGGCTTCTCAGTCGTTGGCAGGTCTAGATTCAGCGACTGGTCGACTGAGCACGGCACGACGGGATCTGGAGCGCGCAGAAGCTGCTCGTGCTGGCTCTCTTCGGGCAAGGGCCGAGCTGTCCTTTATGAACAATCCCGAGGCACGGCTGGAGCGGGCCCGTGCTGATGCCTTGGTTTCCAGGGATGAGAGGATAGCTGCACTGGTACAGCTGATTCGTGATCTGACCGCTCCCCCTCAATGATGTACCCTTTCTTCTTTTTGCTTCCCAAATATAATTATGCTCTTTTTGGGAATAAATAAAAGCGACTCTTTTCTGACTTTGTGGACCCATCATTTCGGAATGTAAATGACAGGTTTGGGCGAGAGTGATATCAGAGGTAGTATGAACGTGATAGACTCTTGATAATCTTTTAGTAGGACATATCTATTCAGAGGTCATACGGACATGATAGAATATGACCCAACTAGTTTTGTTTTGGAAGTAGTTTTGTCAGAATTGAGATTCTCACTATATTCCACTTGAGCAGAGTAGGTTAAGCATAGTACCTTTTCAGGAATTTACCGTTGATAGGAGCCATTAACAGGTCTCCATTAGGCTGGGCTAACCGGTAAGCGCCGTTTGAGAACGTTGTCTCGATCACATAAGGGCCTTCCCACTTGGGCTGGAATTTGCCTTTACTCCTGTGAGTAAGGATCATCGGCCTTCTTATGGCTAAAACTAGCTCGCCGACTTTGAACACTCTTTTCTTCACTTTATGATTAAAAGCTTTGGAAATACGTGCTTGGTAGAGCGCGATGCACTGTTGAGCTTGGAGGCGTTTCTCGTCTAATCCTTCTAGCTCTTGAAGCCTTAACAGGTCATTCTTTTCTTGAGTCAGCTCACTAGTCACGGCTATCCTGAGCGACGGGATCTGAATTTCAATGGGGAGAACTGCTTCGCTCCCGTAGACCAGTGAAAATGGGGTACAACCTGTCGGTGTTCGTACCGTTGTGCGGTATGCCCAGAGGCATTCGCCCAGCTTCTCATTCTAATCTTTTTTGTTTGAAGAGATGAATTTCTTCAAGAGTTTGATAATGGTTTTGTTGAAAGCTTTCGCCAAACCATTAGCAGCTGGATAATATGCCGTAGAGGCAATATTATGTATCCGATTTTTATCGCAAAATCGATAAAACGTTTGGCTGATGAACTGAGGCCCATTGTCATGGATTATCCTTCGGGGAATCCTAAAGCGATAAATGACATAATGCTTGATGAAGCTGATTACATTAGACGCCTTTACCTCCGCAAAAGGGATTGCCTCTGCCCATTTGGAGAAGTAATCCATGATGGCCAGTATGAACCGGTGACCTCTGGAAGAAGACGGATGAATAGGACCAATGATATCCATACCCCATGCTTCGAAAGGCCAGGATGCAACCGTAGGATGTAGATATTCAGACGGTTGATGTATGAAGTCTGCATGAACCTGGCAGGCTCTGCATTGTCTTGCATAGTTGATCGCGTCTGCGATCATTGTGGGCCAGTAATAGCCCATTCTCCTGATATGATCCTGTAGCTTAGGACCGGGTTGATGCGCTTCGCACACGCCGTTGTGAGCTTCCCGGATAATCTACTGTGCTTCGTCATTAGAGAGACATCTCAGTAGCAGTCCGTCGTAGGTCCGGCGATACAGGCATTGTGAAGATGCATCGAAGTAGAAGCGTAATGATCGTATTTTGACGGATACTGCTTCTTTGGGGTCCTCCGGCAAGATTTCGTATGCGACAAAATCTATGAAGGGACTTCTCCAGTCTCTTCTAGGGGGATCTATGTTCACAGCGTAGCTGCGTTCTATGTGAAAGTTGTTCTTCACACAGAATAAATCTCTATTAAGAAGGATTACCGAATCCTGCCTTCTTATAGGAGTGGCTAAATCCGCAGGTAGACTGGCTAGGAGATCAGCTTCCAGATTCTGAGATTGAGGTACATGCTCTAGGAAGAACCCTTTGAATGTCATGGCTATCTCGACCGTTGCTTGGTGATAGGGGATGAGGTCTGGATTCCGGACTTCATATATTCCCCTGACTTGATTGACGATAAGCAGAGAATCACCGAAAGCTTCCAGGGACTCGATCTCCAGCTCTTTGGCGACTTGAAGCCCGATTAGCAGCATTGTACTCTGCCACATTGTTGGAGCATGGCTAGCTAAGAGAATATGCTCGGTAGATGACGAGTTTATCAGGAGTGACCAGGACGATTCCTACCCCTGAAACCACGTTTCTCTTGGGACCAGTCCTGGAGGCGCCGTCGAAGAACAGTTGCCATGCGTCACTTTCCATTGCAGAATTACATTCTGCAACTTCGTCAGGGATGTCCTCGTATAATTTGGAGGCCTCCGGGATCGGATGAGCAGCTAGGAAGTCGGCCAGCGCTTGGCCTTTGATGGACTTCTGCGGGACGTATACCATGTCGTATGGTATTAACACATTGCCCAAGTCGCGAGTCGGGAATTAAGAGCACTTGGCTTGCTCATCAGTACTCGAAGAGGGTTGATCCTGGAGATGATATGAATAGTCTGGCCGGTGATATAGTACCGCGTCTTCTGGATAGCGAACATCAGAGCCAAGCATTCTTTCTCCACTGGGTTGTACCGGTATTCGGCTCCGACCATCATCCTGCTGAGGTAGTAGATAGCCTGTTCGTGACCCATATCGTTCTTTTGTGCAAGAAGAGCTCCCAAAGAATGATCCATCGCTCTAACGTACACCAAGAATGGTCTTCCCATGACAGGAGGCACCAGAACTGGCGGACTGGTGAGATAGCACTTGATATCTCCGAACGCTTGTTGACAGGTTTCGTCCCATACGAAGGATACACCTTTCTTCATGAGATGCGAAAAGGGCTGACATCTTCCCGAGCGGTTGGATATGAATCTCCGGATATAAGCCAGACGGCCTTGAAATCCCCGGAGTTCCCTCAGATTACGGGGCGGTCGCATTTCTACGATGGCCTGGACTTTGTCAGGGTCCACTTGGATGCCTTTGGCGGTGATGACAAATCCCAGGAATTTGCCACTAGATACACCCAGAAAGGACTTCGTAGGGTTCATCTTGAGTTGATGTTGGCACATTAAATCGAATACCGTCCTTAAGTCTTGAATGTGATCATCTTTGATGCGGCTCTTGACGGCTATGTCGTCCACGTAATATTCTACTGTTTTACGTAAATGCTCATGGAATACGTTACTCATAGCCCGTTGGTATGTAGCCCCGGTGTTCTTCAATCCGAAGGACATGACCGTATAGCAATATACCCCCAACGGTATCCGGAAGGCAGTGTGCTTCTCATCTTCGGGATGCATCTTGATCTGATTGTATCCTGAGAATTCGTCCATGAAAGACATGCGTTCAAAACTGCAGGTGTTGTCGATCATGATGTCCGTGATGGGAAGAGGGAACTCATCCTTGGGGCAGGTTGCATTCAGATCTCGGTAATCGATGCAGATACGTATTTTTCTATTTTTTTCATGACTGGGACAACGTTGGCGACCCAGTCGGGATGTTGTTCTTCCCGGATGAAACCGCAGGCTATCAACTTCTTGACTTCAGCTTCGATGGCGTCCATCATATCCGGGCGGAACCGGCGTTGGTGCTGCTTCACAGGCTTTGAGTCGGTCAATATGTTGAGTTTGTGAGTAGCTACCTTTGGGTCAAGGCCCGGTATGTCCTCATAATCCCATACAAAGACATCGATATACTCTTTTATCAGCTGGATAACTTCTTCCCTTTCAGCTGGGGAAGATTGTTACTGATAAATATCGGCTTTAGCGAAAGTTCACCCCAACATCAACCTGGATAACTTCATCTTTGGTGGGAGGTTCCCTTTGCTCGAAGCGGAATTCCCATTGCGTATCCATTTGTTGGGCCCAAGAGTCATTCTCAAATGGCTCAGGATCCTGTTCATTTGCTTCAAAGGGATCTGCCACTACCATATTCACTGATAGTGTTTGTTCAAGAGCATCAGGTGGGTCAGAGGGTGACGAGCCGTTCTGAGACGAGGAAAAGATATCCTCATCTGACTTGGAAGTCGTAAGGGAGATGGCATATCCTAACCCGAAACAAGTTTGTTGATAGCGGGGGTCACCGTACAGCGATGTTCGTCTGCCTCTTCCGTAGTTGAGGCCTGGCTTCCGCTCCAAGTCGTAGCCCATGTTTTGCATGATCCTCAACGCTTGCGGGCTGTATCGGTGAACTTGCATTTTTCCAGCATTGTCATTGAAATAATCTTCCTGGACAGTCGGTTGATTGCGCATGCGGCCGAAGACTATTGAACACTGACTGCTGCAGGTAGGTGGGACAATGAAGATAGAATCCTCATATGGTCCATACGTCGTGACGACGTTGGATGATGACGCTACTTCCCAGACATACGGACGGTAGGAGTTCATAGCTTCCAAGAATTTTTGTGCTATGGGTTCTACCTCGTCACGGAGAGTGGATTCCTAATTTGGAATTTGAGTGCCAATATACTGGAAAAGAGGTTGTTTATTATCATCTGGAACTCCGTTCCTGGTTGTATTTACATCAGTCGGCTGCCCGTTGCGTCTAAGGTTGATGACCAGGGGTGGAGGCTTCTGGTTCAAAGTGATCACTAGAGGATCACTCCCTTTTCCTGACCTGGTCTTGTTCAGGTGAATAGCCATGGGCTCCATGGCTTTCGGACGAGTGGTTCGTCCTTTCACCTTGATTGACAGCGGTAGTGCGGTAGAGGGTTCTTCTGGCTCCCGGTGGAATTCCTTCTCTGCCTTGCTTGACCCTTCTTCCGTGTGGTCTTGAGAGTACAACACGGCATCAGAATAGTAGGATTCTACTCTTTTAAATAGGTTTAGGTCAGCAACCTCCGTCTGTACTGTTCCTTGGGGGTCTACATATTTAAGACATTGATGTAGAGTTGAAGAAACGATGTTGTGGTCGTGGATCCACGGTCTTCCCAGCAAAATATTATAGGACACCTCTGAATCGATGACGTAACATGTGGCCACCGATCTGAGGTTGCCAATCTGGATCCTCAGGCGAATTTTCCCCAACGGCTTACTTCTTCCGGCATTGAAACCCACAATTGTAATGGAGGTGTAAGCCAATTCGCTGGTAGGAATCCTCAGCGGTCTGAGCAGACTGTGAGGGATGATGCTGATCGACGATCCCGGATCTATGTGAATCCGATCGACCTCTATGGAACCGACGTACCCGGTGTAATAGAGGGGCCTGTCATGCCTGTTATATTTTAACAGCATGTCGTCTTGAGTGAAAGTGATATTTGGGACCACTTCCATTACACTGTGGCATTGAGGACATGCCACCGGTTCTTCGTCGACGGACTTGAGCTGGGTCAAGCATGCTTCCGCCTGCATCAGTGCTTCACTCAGGGCTAGACGAGTGTCTTGGGAGAGCCTGAGTAGCTCGAAGATGGATAGCCTGGCTGGTGTATTAGCCAGTTGGGCCAGGATGTCGAAGTTGTATGGCTTCTCTAAACCTTTGTTTGGAATGTTTTTCACAGGTTTATCAAAGCACACTTCTCTTTGCTTTCCCTTGTCCGTCGGAGTTGGTTTTGAAGGGCTGGCATCTGGTATGACAGGGCCTGGTCCTGAAGGTTTGGCAGCTGAAGCGTCCGCCGGTGTATCTTCCTGACTTGCTCCGTAGTCGTTGAGGTAGGCTTTCCCTGAACGGGTTACAGCAAATACTTTATCTTCGTCTGATGGCGAAGAAGTTGCGACCATATGGCATGGTTTACATTTGGAGCTCTTTCTAGACATAGCCTTAGTATCTTTAGTCTCCTCCTCCAGCTCTGACACCAAATCCGGATGAACCCACATAATTATGCCCTGCCGGGTGGTTAGGGGTACCAGGTCATGATTTTGACCCCTAGCTGGAGGGAGATTGACGATGTTCATCGTGGTCTGAGAAATGGGTGTGACACCGTTCGAGACTTCTTGGGAAGGCAGATTGCTAAACCGCAGAGAGATCATGTTGGCCGTGACCGTCTTCTCGATGTTGTGCAGGGTGATGGCTTTAGCATCGATCAGACCCTGGATCTTCCTTTTCAGTATGTAACACGCCTTTGTCGGGTGGTGCACGTATCTATGGAAGATGCAGTATTTGGGGTCGTTTGTACTGCCGACTTCTTGGGGCCATCTTAGCTCCGGAAGGGTGATCTTGCCACTTTTGACGAGACACTCGCATATACTTGGGATATCGTCGTCGTTGAAAGAGTAGACTTCGACGGGCCTGGAGGTCCCGGGTCTCGCTTGTGCGGTTGCCGCAGTCTTTTGTCTGGCCGTATTGATCGCCAGAGCTTCTTTTTCTTTGGAGCTGCGAGGATGGTCGCTGCTGGAAGATGACCTTTTACCTCTGTCAGAGGCGGAGATCATGATGCCATTGTCGCGCGCCTTACGACTGTTGTCTTCGGCGGCTACTGCCGAGATGATGAACGAGGGCCAATCATGGAACTGATATGGTCCTGTAAACACCGAGACTACGAGAAGGAGGTTCTTCCTGTAAATGTCTACTAACACAGAGTCTGGAACTCCTGGAGGCATCTGTAAGGTGGCCTGACAAAAATATTCGACGAAGGTGCGAACATCTTCCTTTTCCCTCTGCTTGACTTCGATGAGAGAGGACATAGACATGTCCATTCCTCCCTCGTAGAATCATGTGAAGAATAAAGCTTTGAAGTCTTCGAAGGACGTAATGCAGTTGTCCGCCAAGCTACGGTACCACTGATAGGCTACTCCTGAGAGGCAGCCTTTGAACACCCGAGTGAGGAGGGCGTCGTTCCCTTGTAGCAACACCGTCATCATACTGAAATAGTTCATGTACTTACTTGGTGATGTTTTTCCCTCGAACAGAGCCATAGTCTAAGGTTTGTACCTCGGAGGGAAAGGGACCTCTTCCCAGATAGCTGGGTAAGGTTGGTTGATTTCCAGTTTCTTGAGCTGATCTTTGTGCTTCAAGGCGTCAAACTGGGCTTTCAACTCCCGTACTGCCTGCATCGAATTTTCAGTCGAAAGCGGGACTACGGTGTAGTGCGGAGTTGGTTGTATCGTAACTCCAACGAGAGGTAATGTATTCTTTGAGTGAGGAAGCGGAGGAACTGCTAACTCTTGATCTAGAGCAGGTTCTTGGCTCGGGTTGGATGGCGGTAAGTCCACCCCCACACGTATCTGAGTTGGCGGGACCGATGCTTGAGCCATGGCAGTCGTGTGCTGGGTTAGCATCATCTGGTGCATGTTCTCCATTATGGATTATATTTGTTTCAGAGATGTATCCAGTATAGTGATGCGTTGTTCCGCGTTTCCTGACGGCGAAGCTTCCTCGCGTTCATCTTCAACAGCATAAACTCCCATTTCCATAGGTATCGTCGAAGGATGTGTATAGGTTGCTGCAGAAGTCGACTCTATACTCTCAATATTTGATTCAGGAGAATGGCGACTCCCAGTGTCGGAATCAGAGGAGTACGAAGTCAGTTATTGTGACTTTGAATGAGTGTTCTGGAATACCCCATCTTCAGTGTCTCTGAGGAGCATGTTGGATCTCCTTCGGCTCGAAGTTCTAGAGGACGGACGTCTTGAGCCTGAGCTTCCTCCAGGTATATGCGAAGCCATGTTCACGGATGCATGCACGGGCTCTTCTTCCTGGAAAGACAGAGAGTAGCTCAACTGGTCGAAAACCGACCGTTTTGCTTTAGAACAGCAGCAGTCAATCACAATCTTATGACTATTACAACATTGCTCGCCAGGGGGCGTAATAGACATGTTGGAAGGTCCCCTTTCCTTACGCTTCTAGATTAGATATTTGCGCAAGTCAGGAGGAGTAGAAGAAGAAGACGACGCCTTGTTTCTTCTGTTCCTATCAGTGGGCATGCGGAGATTGGGCACCATGGTTTTTCCTGTGCTACCTGTGTACAACAGGTTGGCCATCTGGGTGGCGGATAATCCCCGGAGAGGGTATCTTTTCGCAACTTGAGCTTGCTTTACGTCGTGGGACTTCGCTTGGAGTAATTTGGAGATTTGCTCAGACTGGCATAAAGCTGAAGAGGTCCTCAGTCGGCCAACGGCTTCTCGCGTAATCCGGAGGGTAGGCAGATTGCTCCCTCGCGGGCGTAAAGGCCGAGAAGTTGAGTACTCTGCCGCTTGCTTTCCCTTACGGAGATCACAGCGCTCATCTGGTTTCTCGTAGAGGTCAGATGTTGTCTTGCGCATGGAGCATGATTTGTACTTCCGATTTGGCGCTGAGGCATCATCAGAAGTTTTGTCTGTACCGCGCGTAGCGGGAGACTGGTTTTTACGCGTAGAGCGCAGTGGATACTTCTGGGTTAGCGCTGAGGCTTTGCCCGAAGTTTTGTCTGTACCGCACATAGCGGGAGACTGGTTTCTACGCGTAGAGCGTAGTGGATACTTCTGGATTAGCGCTGAGGCTTTGTCCGAAGTTTCGTCTGTACCGCGCGTAGCAGGAGACCGAATTTTACGTGCAGGGCACGGAGGGAGCAATGCTACAACCTTATTGGTCGGAGAGATCGGAGAGATCGAAGAGTCCACAGGAATGGTAGAGGATGTCTTGGGCATCCAGACCTTGCACAGCTTCCTGTTGTCTTGGACGGAGAGAGGGTGAGAGCTACCCCCGGTTCGAAGCATGTCTTCGTAGGCAGACTGGTCGAATTGGACGACCAGTGTCTTCTTCATGGTTCCTACATATACCGCATCGTGTTGAGCAATTACTTCCTCATCAGAAGAGAAAGACGTCCCCAGCAGAGTTGCCATCTTATTTGTGGTAGAAAATGAAAGAATGAAGATGTATTCAAGATGGGGTTTACACGAAACCCGCCTTCTTTGGTTTACAAACAAACTTGTACAATTTGATCCTATACGAGGATGTAGGAGTACAATTTATTTAATCTGGGTAAATATTGCTATAGGTGTCTGATCTGCAATTGATCACTTTAGCCCTTGGACCACACGATGATGAAGAAGTACCGTAGAAGACAGGAAGCAGCTTCGAAGGTTGCAAAAGAGGGTGGATGTACGATGCCAAAGTCGTCGATCCCTACTCTTTGCCTGAGCTCCGGATTCTCTCTCTCTCTCTCTTGACCTCTGGTTCGATCTTTCTTGGAAGTTCGACCTTGGACCTGATATTGGTTTTCTTGACCAATTTTCTGACCTTGTTTCTCATTGATAGAGGTCTCTATTTATAGAGTTTTAGTGACAGTGACCACTCCGTCGATATAGAAACCGAGGAGTGGAAAGTACAGCACCCTTTTACACAACGGTTAAAATAACCAATGCTTGCGTATAGATGATCCTTTGAATGAGCGTGTGACGTGGGTCCAACTAAGGACAAAATGCGTATAATTGCTACGAAGATCACGCTGTAGAAGCCACGTAGGTAGGTATCCCTCGTGTAGAAGAGGTGGGCATAGAAGCCAATGTCTGTCACCATGGCGTAGAAGCCAAGTAGGCATAGGAGCCAAAAATAGGCGTAAAAGCCGAGTGGTCGTAGAGGCCGAGTGGGCGTAGAAGCCGAGTGGTCATAGAGGCCGAGTGGGCATAGAAGCCAAATGGTCGTAGAGGCCGAGTGGGCGTAGAAGCCAAGTGAGCACAGGAGTTGAATGGGCGTAGAAGCCGCTGCGCACCGTGCCAGAGTGCTGATGTGGACATCTTAGCCAAAATTACGGCTTTTGAAGATATAATTAAATCTCTTGCATTAAATGTAGAAATTTGCCACCATCCTGTGCATTAAATGTGGAGGCATGTTTTTGAAGGTCTGCAGCCCTTCTGCGCATCAGTCGCAAAGACGTGTCTTGAGAAACTGTCACCGCTCTGTGCTTTAGACGTAGAGACGTGCCTCGAGCAACTGTCATCGCTCTTTGCATTAGACGTAGAGACGTACCTCGAGCAACTGTCATCGCTCTGTGCATTGGTCGTAGAAACGTGCCTCGAGCCCCGTACGGAGTGCTGGTGGCAGGCGGTTTGTCTACTGTAGAGCGTAAACAGCTCATGTCTGCTTGTGTAAAACAAGGCAGCATATCCCTTCGTGCACGTAAAAGCAGTTTACGCAAAGGAGATGGCGGTAAATGACAGCCTGGGTCGCAGTGCCGTGCCATCATTATAGCCGTCGTCTGGGTAGTCGAGCAGTATCCCTGGGTAGTCGAGCAGTATCCCTTTATCAGAAGTCCAGACGTCAGGTTCATTGCAGGATTTGACAGGTTCACTTCGGGGAATATGAAGCATCTCTCGTACACTTCAATGCTGCGTTGCAAGAGGATGGGTTTCACGCCCGGGAGTCGATGAAGCACCCTGTTTACGCTGAAGCGGTTTGGACGTACTGCCTTACGTTGAGCTTATATTTCATGCTGTGTTTGGCGGAGAAAGCTCTGTTGCACGCTTGATGGCTCTGAGGGCCTCTGTTTACGCTGCTCTGTATCAATATGCTGCGTATAGCCATCCAGCGTATTTTTTATGCTTCTACAACTGTCAGATTTTTTGTGTATACTGTCAATCTTGAATTTTATGCCTCGAAAATAGGTTCCAGTGTAAAAACTCAAGTTTTTATAGTCTTGGCGTAAAAGCACAGACTGTTAATCTTTGGCGTAAGCTGCAAGACTATAATGTCTAGTATAGAAACTGACTTGTTCTTCTTGCATTTGTAGTGAACTTGTAAATACCTCCGTTGGCTGAGGTGATGGGTTCTGCTGTTGGGATGCTGAACTCCAATTACCTGGAGGATTTGTCCCATGTGACATTCCCTATTTCTGGAACCCAGTATCCTGAAGGAAGGGGAATTCTGATATCGTCTCAGGGAGAACGGATGCTGTTGAGTATGATCAACGGGAAGCCCCTGACATATATAGATGGGGCCAAATATATAAAACCACCTTTCCTTTTCGGGGATATAATTGATAAACAATCCTAGACGAAGTCCAAGAAGGAAAACTGGGTTTTTACTGCTGGGGGCATGGTCATGTACCTGCCCAGGATGGCGAGAGATTATCCAATCTCGACATTCTTCCATGCCACGCATCCCAGGAAGATGTCGTGGACTCTGACCCCTAATCTTCACGGCCAGCCGGGGAAGATATTTTATCAGAAAGGATCAGACCAAGGATTATTTGTGAGCCGCCCTTCAGGCCCTATAATGCCTTTCAGGGGATTATTTCTGGGCAGTGTCCCGAGTGAAGATACTTCACTGCTCCAACCAGTCCAATTACCTACTTTTTGTAATGACTTCATGGGGCATGGAGGAGTATACCCCAAAGTTAATCCTCGGACCAATGGGTGGTTTACCCCTTCAAATCTTCGATGGGCTCGTTTAGCTGCCTGGGCCCTGAAGCATTTTCAGACGGAGCTGGAGAGCATTGGTCTATTCGCGGCTGTGAGTGCTACCAGTGTTGGGCTGCCTCCCAACCCCAACCTATTTTTGGCTTTGATGGAGCGGTGTATCTCGCTCACTGGAACTTTTGCCACTCTGCTAGGGGAGTTGCGATTGGCCCTTCACGAGATGGCAGAGATTTCAAGACTGCTAATGGGGGATACTCCTTATGAAGAGTATGTTCCCACAAACAGGGACCTGGGGGATACAAACCCTCGGGTAGTGGCAGTGTACCAGGAGTTAATAAGTTATTACCTTGCATGCACCACCTTCTATAATGAGCCTTCTGATTTGGCTCATACCAACAAATGGGCATCTTATCTCTTCTTTCATCATGCCAGAGATGCTAAGCCAGACAAAGTTGTGGATAGCAGGGATAAGCCTTTGACCCTTCTGAGCATGCTTAATGCTCAAATAGTCGATGATCTTATTGAAGACGCTGGAGCTTCAGATCAAGTTCTCGATGAAGGGATAGGGAATTATCCTGCAGGCACTAAGGCCTACAGTTATGTAAGGCATTGTGTAGGCCTCTGTCAAGGGAAGCTTAACTGGCTGACTTCCTCTCCGTATGGCTACGCCGATTGGTAGTCCCTGGCATTGCATCTTCGGATCGCATTTACTGTAACACCTTATGGCCTGCAGTGCGTTTGGTGTTTGGGGCAAGACTGGGCCTGCTCCCTGCCATGGTATGCCGGATACAAGCTGGCCTGAGGGCCATTACTGATGGGCTGCTTGCCGACGAAACACGGCATGACAGCTTTCCCAGGATAGAATTACCGTTCCTGTATCTGATGGGATGGTTAATTCTTCATAACCCCAGGGTGATGTCTCCCGGCCCTGCCAGTAGTTCGGGGAATAATTTCTTGTTGAATTACAAGAATTCCACTTGGAACGTGACCACCGTCGTAGACTGTCGGAGAGCATTAAATTTTGTTCATAGCTGGAAGCTCTTCTGTATCGTCCCCACTGTACATATCAATCAACAGGGGATGAGACTTCAGGACTCAGGTGAAGGGAAGACCGTTCTTTCTCCTGAAGCTTTTTATTGGTTGGTCTGCATTAGACCTTCCCATTTCTTGTACAGAAGTGAAGACCATTGCTTCTTGGAGACCTATCTGCCTAGTCGGTTCGCCAGGCAGTTTGGGTATGACCAATTGCACGTGGGAAATGCCATCACCAGCTTCAAGTCCAGAGGTGGACTTATTGATGGAGCGAGATGATGGCGGTACTTCATAATGGGTTGTACTGGAGCAACCTTTACTGTGCCCGCGACTTCTCTCTCCATGGAGTTGCGCATCCTCCATTCGTACGCCCAATTTTATGTGGCCATCAATACTTTCCATCGTGATTTTGATATACGTGGAAGTTTTAGGATGCCACCTCATAAGTCCGCTGGAAGAGAGAAAGTCCCATCGGTTTCCTCTGACGAAGGTGAAGACTCTGTCGGTACAGATGAGTTTTTATTGACAGTACCGAGAGGCGTGATACCTCCACCTGTAGAGTCCCTTGTTATCCCTAGTAAGCAAAGGGCTCCTATTCTGAAAGAGACTTTCCCTCGCAAGAAGAAGAAGACTGTTAGTGGTCCTGTCAGGACTACAGGCCATGAGGCTCCTAGGATTGAGCCTGTTGTTTCCTCGGGCGGGGATGCTTTTTTGACTAGAGGTCCTTTGCCTATTAGAGAGGGAACCTCCACAGTTCCGGCTGGCAGTGCCGGAGATTCTTTGGTCGAGACTGCTGCCGCTGCTACCGCTTCAGGTAGTGCTATAGGATCGCCTTCAAGGCCGAGAAAAATAAGAATATCTTTATCCAAAACAAGAATAGGTCCAGTCCCTTCTTCATCTGTAAGTATCCCCAGCGAGATTCCACTTGATGAACCTCGATTGGATCTGGGTGAAGACTTGGATGACTACCCTCAGTCGTCGTTTGGTGCACCCTCCTCTCCAGGTATGACAGCTTGCTTAACATCATTAAGAAATGATTTAGCTGTACTGGCTGCAGACGCGACATATACACCATCGACTATGGGTAAATGTCGTCTTTATACCTCTTTTTAGAAAAATTAACATCAGGTTGATATTAACTTTCTCTTATTTTTTTCAGGGGAAGACATCTACGGGGAGGACAACGTCGACGCAACCTTTGGCTTTGTTGCGGCTCCTGCCGATGACACGGAGGTTCTCGACTTTGAAGAGGAAACATTTTCGGGTGCCGGCTCACCCAATATAGTCCCGATATCTCCAGAGGAGGATGAGCCTGTCATCACGACTATGCCTCTTTTGAGTACATCAGCCGCTTCGACTATTGTTGGTGCCTCTACTTTTGTCGCGCCATCTGCTGAAGTGATGACTGTGACGACACCCTCTGCATCGTTCCTGGAAGGGGATTCACCGATATTGCAGCCACTCCCAGCGTCCATTCGGATCTTGCCATGCTAATTGAACAGTATACTAGTATTTTCTACACCACTTTGAAAACGCTGATATCAATAGTACTGGAGAAGAATCTAGGCTTCGAGGCTCTGAGGATGTCCTCTCAGTTTACGATAGCGCCGATAAGAGATTTTAACGACACTGGGAGAGCTGATGCGCTGGAGCAAATAGTTAATGGTTTAGAATAACCCATTAACAATTATTTGCAACTATCCCAAGGCAGCATTGATGACCTGATTCAGGCAGAATATGACTCTTTGACTGCGAGGCTTGTTGGGGAGATAGAAACTCTGAGCAAATCCATCGAAGCTCAGCAGCAAAAGATGAATGAAGAGCATACTGTATTAGAGTATGTCATTCCCCAGCTGGCTAAGTGTGAGGCCGAATATGAGGAAGAGGCAGCGAGGGTCCGCAAATTGAAAGAGGAACTCGCTCAGGCAGAGGAGAGGGTTCTCGCTTCATCGGCAGCTAAAGATGTGTTGAAAAACCGACTGGAAGCGTCTCAGCAAAACCTGACACGTGTGGGTGTCATTCACGCAGATTTTGTACGTGCTCGGTCTGAAATGTCTGCCTTGACCAATGAGGAGGCAAGGTTGGAGCGGGCTCGCGCTACAGTTTTGAGCTCCAGGAATGAGAAGATGGCCGCACTGGCACAGCAGATTCGTGATTTGACTGTTCCTCCCAAATGATGTACCTTTTGCTTTTATTTGTAATTTTCTCTTTCTGGAGATAATAAAGAGACTTTATCTGACTTTGGTGGACCCATCATTTTTTTGAATATAAATGACAGGCTAGGGTGAAAGTGATATCATAGGTAATATGGACGTGATATACTTTCGGTAAGCTTCAGCTGGACATATCTATTCAGAGGTTATATGGACATGATAGAATATCATCCAACTAAAATTTGTACACAAAACACTATCAGAGGTAATATGGACGTGATAGGTTTTGATGTTCCAAATTAGTTAAATATATCTATTCAGAGGTTATATGGACATGATAAAATATGATCCAACTAGTTCTTTGGAAGTAGTGTTGTCAGAATAAGATCTTCACCGTACTCCGTTTGAGCAAAGGAGATTAAGCATAGTACCTCTTCAGGAATTTGCTGTTGATAGGAGCTATTAACAAGTCTCCATTAGGCTTGGCTAATCTGTAAGCGCCGTTTGAGAACGTTGTCTCAATCACATAAGGACCTTCCCATTTGGGCTAGAGTTTACCCTTACTCTTTTAAGTAATGATCATTGGCCTTTTCACAGCTAGAACTAGCTCACCAACTTTGAACACCCTTTCCTTCACTTTTTGATTAAAAGCTTTGGTAATACGTGCCTGGTAGAACGCAATACGTTATTGAGCTAGGAGGCGTTTCTTGTCTAATCCTTCTAGTTCTTGAAGCCTTAGTAGGTCATTCTTTTTCTGAGTCAACTCGTTAGCCACTGCTATTCTGAGTGAGGGAATCTGAACTTCAATGGGGAGAACTGCTTCACTCCCGTATACTAATGAGAATGGGGTACAACCTGTAGGTGTTCGTACCATTGTGCGGTATGCCCAGAGACATTCTCCTAGCTTCTCGTTCCAATCTATTTTGTTCGAAGAAACGAACTGTTTCAAGAGTTTGATGATGGTTTTGTTGAAAGCTTCCGCCAAACCATTAGCAGCCGGATTGTATGCCGTAGAGGCCATATTTTGTATCCAATTTTTATCGCAAAATCGATAAAACGCTTGGCTGATGAATTGAGGCCCATTGTCATGAATTATCCTTCGGGGTATTCCGAAGCAATAAATGACATAATGCTTAATGAAGCTGATAACGTTAGATGTCTTCACCTCAGCAAGAGGGATCGCCTCTGCCCATTTGAAGAAATAATCCGTGATGGCCAATATGAACCGATGACCTCTGGAAGAAGACGGGTGAATAGGACCAATGATATCCATACCCCATGCTTCAAAAGGCCAGGATACAACCGTAGGATGTAAATGTTCAGAAGGTTGATGTATAAAATCTGTATGAACCTGACAAGCTTTGTATTGTCTTGCATATTTTATTGCATCTATGATCATAGTAGGCCAGTAATAGCCCATACTCCTGATACGATCCTATAGCTTAGGACCGGGTTAATGCGCTCTGCATACGCCGTCGTGAGCTTCACGAATAATCTGCTGTGCCTCATCATCGGAGAGACATCGTAATAGCAGTCCGTCGTAGGTTCGGCGATATAGACATTGTGAAGATGCATCAAAATAGAAGCGTAATGATCGTCTTTTGATGGATACTGCTTCTTTAGAATCTTCCGGTAAGATTCCGTATGCCACGAAATCTATAAAGGGACTTCTCCAGTCTCTCTTAGGAGGATCCGTATTCACAGCGTAGCTGTGTTCTATGTGAAAGTTGTTTTTCACACAGAATAAATCTCTGTTCAGAAGGATCACCGAGTTCTGCCTTCTTATAGGAATAGCTAAATCTGCAGTTAGACTGGCCAGGGCATCAGCTTCCAGATTGTGAGATCATGGCACATGCTTTAGGTAGAACCCTTTGAAAGACATGGCTATCTCGATTGTTGCTTGGTGATAAGGAATGAGATCTGGATTACGGACTTCATATATTCCTCTGACTTGATTGACGATCAGCAGAGAATCACCGAAAGCTTCCAGATATTCGACGTCGAATTCTTTAGCGACTTGGAGTCCGATGAGTAGGGCATTATATTCTGCCACATTATTAGAG
This sequence comes from Iris macrosiphon, assembly GCA_036927795.1. NCBI lineage: Eukaryota > Viridiplantae > Streptophyta > Magnoliopsida > Asparagales > Iridaceae > Iris > Iris macrosiphon. The sequence continues at coordinate 92,193,901 of JAYESA010000001.1, forward strand.
CAGGGTTCGCTAAGAGAATATGCGCGATAGATGACAAGTTTATCAGGAGTGACCAGGACAATTCCTACTCCTGAAACCATGTTTCCCCTGGGACCAGTCCTGGAGGCACCATCGAAGAATAGTTGCCATGTAACACTTTCCATTGCTGAATTACATTCTGCAACTTCGTCGGGAATATCCTCGTATAGTTTAGAGGTTTCCAGAATTGGATGAGAAGCTAAGAAATCAGCCAATGCTTGGCCTTTTACGGACTTCTGCAGGACGTACACCATATCATACGGTGTTAGTAACATCGCCCAAGTCGCCAGTCGGGAATTAAGGACACTTGGCTTGTTCATCAATACCCGAAGATGATTGATCCTGGAGATGATATGAATAGTCTGGCCTGTGACATAGTGTCGCATTTTCTGAATGGCGAACATTAGGGCCAAGCATTCTTTTTTTACTGGATTGTACCGGTGTTCAGCTCCGACCATCATCCTGCTTAAATAGTAGATAGCCTGTTCATGACCGTTATCGTTCTTCTATGCGAGAAGAGCTCCCAGAGAATGATTCATTGCTCGAACATACAGCAAAAATGGTTTTCCTATGACGGGAGGCACCAGAACTGGAGGATTAGTGAGGTAGCGTTTGATATCATTAAACGCTTGCTGACATGCTTCATCCCATACGAAGGATACTCCTTTCTTCATGAGACAAGAAAAAGGCTGACACCTCCCAGAGAGGTTGGATATGAATCTCCGGATATAAGCCAGACGACCTTGAAATCCCCTGAGTTCTCTCAGATTACGGGGTGGTCGTATTTCTATGATGGCCTTGACTTTATCAGGGTCCACTTGAATGTCTTTAGCGGTAATGACAAATTCCAGGAATTTGCCACTGGATACACCAAGAAAGGACTTTGTAGGATTCATTTTGAGTTGGTGTTGACGCATCAACTCAAACACTGTCTTCAAGTCTTGGGTGTGATTATCCTTGAGGTGGCTTTTGACAGCTATATCGTCTATGTAATATTCCACTGTTTTGCGTAAATGCTCATGGAATATGTTACTCATAGCTCGTTGGTACGTAGTCCCAGCATTCTTCAGTCCGAAGGGCATGACCGTGTAGCAATATACCCCCAATGGTGTCCTGAAGGCAGTATGCTTCTCGTCTTCAGGATGCATCTCGATTTGGTTGTATCCTGAAAATCCGTCCATGAAAGACATGCGTTCAAAACCGCACGTATTATCGATCATGACGTCTGTAATGGGAAGAGGAAACTCATCCTTGGGGCAGGCTGTATTCAGATCTCGGTAATCGATACAGACACGTACTTTCCTACTTTTCTTCATGACTGGGACAACATTGGCGACCCAGTCAGGATGTTGTTCTTCCCGGATGAAGCCACAGGCTATCAACTTCTTGATTTTAGCTTCGATGGCGTCCATCATATCCGGACGAAATCGGCGTTGATGTTGCTTCACAGGCTTCGAATTGGGCAATATATTGAGCTTATGAGTAGCCACTTTTGGATCAAAACCTGGCATATCCTCATAATTCCACGCAAAGACGTCGATATATTCTTTTATCAGCTAGATTATTTCTTCCCTTTCTTCTTCAGAAAGATTGTTACTGATAAATATCGGCTTTGGCAAAAGTTTATCCCCAACATCAATTTGGATAACTTTATCTTCAGTGGGGAGTTCTCTCTGCTCGAACCTGAGTTCCCATTGCGTATCCATTTGCTGAGCCCAAGAGTCATTCTCAAACGGTTCAGATTCTTGTTCGTCTACTTCGAGGGAATATGTCAATACCATATTTACTGATAATGCTCGTTCGAGATCATCATATGAGCCGGAGGACGATGAGCCGTCTTGGAAAGAGGAAAAGATATCCTTATTTGACTCAGAAGTTATAAGAGAGGTGGTATACCCTAACTCAAAACGAGTTCGTTAACAGTAGGGATCACCGTGCAATGACATTCGCCTGCCTTTCCCGTAGTTGAGGCCTGGTTCCAGCTTCAAATCATAACCCATACTTTGTATAATCTTCAAAGCTTGCGGGCTATATCTGTTAATCTGTATTTTACCAACATCGTCATCGGGAGAATCTTCTTGTATAGTCGGTTCATTGCGCATGCGACCGAAGACTATTGGATGCTGACTGCTGCGAGTAGGCGGGACAATAAAGATAGAATCCTCATGTCGTCCATATGTCGTGATGACATTAGATGATGACACTACTTCCCACACATAGGATGATAGGAGTCTATAGCTTCCAAGAATTTTTGTGCTATAGGTTCTATATCGTTATGGGGAGAGGATTCCTGATTTGGAAATTGAGCATCAATGTACTGGAAAAGAGGATCTTTATTATCGTCAGAAATCATGTTCTTGGTTATATTTACATCAGTTGGCTTCTTGTTGCGCCGGAGGTTGATGACCAAAGGTGGAGGGTTCTGATTCAAAGTGATCACTAGAGGATCACCTCTTTTTCCTGACTTGGTTTTGTTCAGGTGGATAGCCATGGGTTCCATGACTTTCGGACAAGTAGTTCGCCCTTTTACCTTGATTGACAGAGGTTGCTCGGCAGAAGGTTCTTCTGGCTCCCGGTGGGATTCCTCTTCTGTCTGGCCTGACACCTCCTCCATGTAGTCTTGGGTGTACAACATGGCATCGGAGTAGTAGGATTCTACTCCTTTAAATGGGTTAAGATCAGCAAACTCTGTTTGTACTGTTCCTTGGGCATCTATATATTTGAAGCATTGATGTTGAGTTGAAGGAACGATATTGTGATCGTGGATCCATGGCCTGCCCAGCAGAATGTTGTAGGACACCTCTGAATCAATGACATAGCATGTAGCCACTGATCTGAGGTCGCCAATCTGGATCCTCAGATGAATCTTCCCCAACGGCTTACTTTTCCTGGCATTGAAGCCCACGATTGTAGTGGTGGTGTAAGCCAATTCGCTGGTAGGAATCCTCAGCGATCTGAGCAGACTATGAGGAATGATACTGATCGATGATCCCGGATCTATGTGAATCCGGTCAACCTCCATGGAACCGATATATCCGGTGTAATAGAGGGGTATGTCATGCTTGTTATGTTTCAACAGCATGTCATCTTGGGTGAAAGTGATATTCGGGACCACCTCCATCACACTATGACATTAAGGACATGCCACAGGTTCTTCATCAGGGGACTTGAGCTGGGTCAAGTATGCATCTGCCTACATTAATGCTTCACTCAGGGCTTGACGAGTGTCTTTAGAGAGCCTGAGTAGTTCAAAAATGGACAATCTGGCTGGTGTATTAGCCAACTGGTCCAGGATATCGAAGTTATATGGCTTGTCCAAACCTTTGTTTTGAATATTCTTTAAAGGTTTATCAAAGTGCACTTCTTTTTGCTTGCCCTTATCTGCCGCAGTTGGTCTAGAAGGACCTGTCGCTGGTATAACAGGTTCCGGTTCTGAAGGCTTGGCAGTTGAAGTGTCTGCCGTTGCTTCTTCCTGACTTCCTCCATAGTCCTTGAGGTAGGCTTTCCTTGAACGGGTTCCAGTAGCCAAAACCTCTTCTTCTGATGTCGAGGATATCGCAACCATATGACATGGTTTATGCTTCGAGCTCTTTTTAGACTTAGCCTTAGCAGCTTGAGTCTCTTCCTCGATCTCTGACACCAGATCTGGATGAACCCACATAATCTCGTCATGCTGGGTAGTCAGGGGTACCAGGTCATGATTTTGACCCATGGCTGGAGAAAGATTAAAAATGTTCATCGTTGTCCGGGAAATGGGTACAACACCATCCGGAACTTCTTGAGGAGGCAGATTGCCAAATTGAAGAGAGATCATGTTGGCTGTAACCGTCTTCTCGCTATTGCGCAGAGTGATGGCCTTAGCGTCGATCAACTCCTAGATTTTCCTCTTTAGTACATAACACGCCTTTGTGGGGTGATGTATATACCTATAAAAAATATAGTACTTGGGATTATTAGTACTGCCGACTTTATTAGGCCGCTTTACCTCAGGGAGGGTAATCTTCCCGCTTTTGACTAGACACTCGAATATGCTCGAAATATCTTCGTCGTCAAAAGAATATACTTCAATGGGCCTGGAAGTCCCAGGTTTTGTCTGTGTGGTTGCAGCAGTCTTTTGCCTGGACGTATTGATCGTCAAAGCTTCTTTTCCTTTGGAACCACAAGGATTGTCGCTGTTGGAGGATGACCTCTTGCCTTTATCAGAGGCAGATATCATAATTCCATTATCACACGCCTTCCGACTGTTGTCTTCAGCGGCTACTGCTAAGATGATAAACGAGGGCCAATTATGGAACTGATATGGTCCTGTGAATACCGAGATCACTGGAAGAAGATTCTTCCTACAAATGTCCACCAATGTCGAGTCTGGAACTCCGGGAGACATTTGCAAAGTGGCTTGACGAAAACGTTCGATAAAAGTGCAAACGTTCTCTTTCTCTTTCTGCTTTACTTCGATGAGAGAGGACATAGACATGTCCATCCCTCCTTCGTAGAATCGTGCAGAGAACAAAGTCTTGAAATCTTCAAAAAAAGTAATGCAGTTGTCCGCAAGACTACAGTACTACTGATAAGCCACTCCCGAGAGACAGCCTTTGAACACTCGAGTGAGAAGGGCGTCATTCCCTTGCAATAACACTATCATAATATTGAAGTAGTTCATGTACTGTCTCGGTGATGTCTTTCCCTTAAACAAAGCCATAGTCTGTAGTTTGTATTTTGGAGGGAAAGGGATCTCATCCCAGATAACTGGGTAAGGCTGGTTGATTCCCAATTTCTTGAGCTGATCCTTATGCTTTAAGGCATCAAATTGGGCTTTCAATTCCTACACTGCCTCCATCGGATCTTCAGCCGATAGAGGGACCGCGGAGTGGTGAGAGATCGGTTGTATCGTAACTCCAACAGGAGGTAATACATTCTCCGAGTTAGGAAGTGGAGGAGCTGCTGACTCCTGATTTAGAGCAGGCTCCTGATTCGCATTAGATGGTAGTAAGTCCACCCCCACATGTATCTGAGTCGGAGGGACCGATGCTTGAGCTATAGCAGCTGTGTGTTGAGTCAGCATCTTCTGGTGCATATTCTCTATCATGGACTGTATCTCTTTCAGAAATGTCTCCAACACAGTGATGCGTTGCTCAGTACTTCCTGATGGGGAAGCCTCTTCACGTTCATCTTCAATGGCATAGACTCCCATTTCTCTGGATGTCAATGAAGGGTTAGTATAGGTCTCTGTAGAGATTGACTCTATACTTTCAGCATCCGATTCGGGAAACTGGCAACCCCCAGTGTCGGAATCAGAAGAACACGAAGCCGGTTGTCGTAACCTCGAACGGGTGTTTCGGAACACCCCAGCTTCAATGTTCTCAAGGAGTTTGTTGAATCTCCTTTGGCTTGGAGTTCTAGAGGGATAACGTCTTGAATTTGACCTTCCTCTAGGAACGTGTGAAGCCATGTTCACTGATGCATATGTAGGCTCTTCTTCAACAGTGCTCCCTAGGAGGCGTAATAGACAAGCTGGAAGATACTCTATCTTTGCGCTTCTGGATCAGAAATTTACGCAAGTCAGGAGGGTTAATAGAAGAAGAAAAAGGCTTATTTCTCCTGTTTACATCAGTTAGAATACGGATATTGGGAACCCCAACCCTTTCTCTGCCACCTATATGCAACAACTCAGCCATATGAGTAGCAGCTGATCCATAAGGAGCGTATCTATCCACAAACTGGTCTTCTTTATGCCGAGGGGCTTGACCTGGCATAATTTAGAATTTTGCTCAGGCTAGCGTAAAACTGAGGAAGTCCTCAATCGGCCATCAGCTTCTCGCGTAATTTGGAGAGCGGGCAGATTCTTCTCTTGATGGCGTAAAAGCCGAGAGGTTGGGAAATCTGCCACTTGTTTTCCCTTATGTAGATTGCAGGGACCATCTGCTTTTCCACGAAGGGAAGATACATTTTTACGCATGGAACGCATTTGGAATTTCTGAATAGGTGCTGAGGCATTATCAGAAATTTTGTCTGCCACGTGACAAACGGGAGACTGAATTTTACGCGCAGGGCACGGAGCAGACTTCTGGATTAGCACTGAGGCATTGCCAAAAGTTTTGTCTACCACGTCATAGACGGGAGACAGAGTTTTATGCGCGGGGTGCGGAGTAGACTTCTGGACTAGCACTGAGGCATTTTCAAAAGTTTTGTCTACCACGTCACAGACGGGAGACAGAGCTTTATGCGTGGGGCGCGGAGGTTGCGAAGCTACAACCTTGTTGGTCGGAGAAACCAGAGAGTCGACAGGAATGGTAGGGGATGTCCGGGGCATCCACACCTTACGTAATTTCTGTTATCTTGGACAGAGAGAGAGTGAGAGCTACCCCCTGCTCGAAGCATATCTTCGTAGGCTGATTGGTCGAACTGGACGACCAAGGTCTTCTTCATTGATCCTACCGATACTACATCGTGTTGAGCAATTGCTTTCTCGTCAGATGAGAAAGAGTTCCCCAACAGAGTCGCCATCTTGTGTTTGATAATAAATAAAAGAAATAAAAATAGGTTTATATGGAACCCTTTCTTAGGTTTACAAACAAGAAGTACTATTAATCCTATACGAGGATGTTAAGTATAAAATTTAATCTGGGTAAATATTGCTATAGGAGTCTGATATGCGTTCGATCACTTTGTCCTTTGGACCATACGATGATGAAGAAGTATTGTAGAAGAAGAAATAGCTTCAAAGATTGCAAGAAGGAGTGAAGGCTTGATGCCAAGATCGTCGATCACTACTCTCTGTCTGTGCTCTTCTCTCTCTGATTTTATGACTTCTCTCCTCAATTCTTTGACCTTTTCTGACTTATCTCCAAATCTCCCCCTGACCTCTGTAAACGGAGGTCTCTATTTATAGGCGTAGAAACTGAACAGCAGAGAGAACCGCACCTTTTATGCGACAGTTATCATAACTGCTACCCACGTATAAATAATCTTCTGAATAAGCGTGTGACGCGTGTCCCATTAATAGATAATGCGTATAACTGCTGCAAAGATCACGGCATGCAAGCCACGTAGGTAACTGTCCCTCGCGTAGAGATGATTGGCGTAGAAGCCAAATAACCGTCTCATTGGCGTAAAAACCAAATAGCTGTTCTGATAGCGTAAAAGCCAAATAGGCGTAGAAGCCCAATAGGCATAGAAGCCCAATAGCTGACATATAGGCGTAGAAATCCAATAGCTGTCAGGTTGGCGTAGAAGCCAAGTAGGCGTAGAAGCCTGATGCTGCATAGATAGGTTGTCGGCGTAAAAGATAGCCGACTCTCCTTGACTGAGGTCTTGAGCGTATTCTGGACAAAATAGCCTTATCACACTCCAATGCAAATATAGCCTGAGTTGGCGTATTCCGTGGAGATAGCATACGGCGTACTCCTATAGTTAAAAATACCCTGATGGCGTAATATGCAGAGGTGATGATGTGGACGTATTAGTCATAATTATGGCTCACCCAGTCTTTGAAAATAGAACCAAATCTCATGCATTAAATGCAGAGATCTGCCCCCATCACGCGCATTAACTGCAGAGACGTGCCTCGAGCTCTGTACAGAGAGCAGCTTTTGACGTGGCAGTTCGTTTCGTCTTCTGCTGAGCGTAAAAGCTCACGTCTGCCTGTATAAAACTAGGCAGCGTATTCCCTTGAATGCGTAAAAGTAATTTGTATCAAGGAAATGTCACTAAACGACGGTATCATGCCCCAGTCCCAAAATATTATGGAACTAGGCCACGTGGCATTGGCCAGCTGACACGTCTTCGAGGATATCCTAATTTAATGATTCCTGGCGAAGTGTGCTACGCTGTCCTAAATCTAACAAGTCTAATATATCAACAGGCAGTGTCTAATCTCATCTCATCCACAAACAACAAGTATAACACTGAAAGAAAGACTGGAATATAAGGACATGGACGAAGACATAGTATAACTGAAATAAGTCTGGTGGGAACAAACCCACTACAATGTACTGATAGACTAAAATAAAGTACTGAATGTCTGAAATGAAAGTAAAGATAAGGAGAGACTGGAACAACATCTAACTAGGTAAGGAGCTCCAGTCATAGGCGGAAGGCCTACCAATCTGTTCAGGGGTACTCTGATGGAAGTACCTCCAGCTCCTCGTCAAGAGCAAACCTCGCCTCTACACCTGGCCCGTAAACTGTGGGATAAAAGGCCTCGTCCAGATCTGGAAGATAACCAGGTCCTCAGAGGGACGTAATAAGATACAATATGCATGCTAGATATAGTACTGAAATAAAAGTAAAGAGGAGGGGTGTGCTAACCATCTAAGTGAATGCAATATAAGGACAACCTAGGAACGTATAAGTAGGTGTAGGCATAACGTCCAACGTCCTCTAGAGTGTGGTATCTGTAATCGTCCATCATTCCGAAGAATGAGGTATCTGTATATAAGTATAACGTCCCCACTCTAAGGCGTGGTGTCTGCTATGTATACATACGTCCGTAACACTCCGTAGAGCGCGGTGTCTGAATATAGGGAGTCACCGGGTCTATGGTTCCTCTGGATACCACGGAATCCGGTGGGGGTATCCCATACGTTTGTCAGTTATCCTTCCCGCCCAATGTAGATACGCAAGTCGAATGCACGACTTGAGTGTACCGTATCTAGATGCCAAGTCTCAATTAACTATATTATTCTAGAATACAAGCTAGTCCGTGATGCATGTCGTACGTACCGATAGCGAATCGGGTACGCGAACCCGCATCCCAATATGAGTGTACCATCACGATACGTGTGTAGTGCCATGGTCAAGGAAGGTATCAAAATATCCTCACAGTGGGTGAGTCAGCTAGCAACTAGGACATGTACACTACTCATCGACGCAATGTCGACCGCACCCGAGTCATTCTCGGACACGCACAGTTCATGTATAATTGAAATATTTAACATTTAAATTTAAAGCAGTAATCCAGCAAGGTATACTTGCCTGTCCCGGGTAGCTGCGAAATCTAAAGCCCTGCTCCTGATGCCTCGGCAGTAGTGTCCAGCAATCCTATATAGGATATAGTAATGTCCAAATTAGTCTCTACAATAGCACGACTAGGATACACTGTCCGTATCTACAACTGACACGGGGTCGGGGCTGTATGTATATATAGCTAACACTATTATTTATATATACACTAAAACATATTTAAATATATTAAAAATATATTTGTTTATTAGTACAAAAATAATATTTATGTATTATTTAGCAATACACTGGTAATTATGTTATATTCAATAAATACATATATATGTATATAATAGATAATATCCATAACATCATTTATTTATACATATTCCTATATAGTATGGTAACTTGAAATATATACATTTATATACATATATATTAATATATATACATATTAGGTATTCAAATAAAAATAGGGTACTTAAAACTCATGTATATATATACTATGTATATACATACATTTGTTATTTATAAAAATACGTACTTAGATATTTATTTTATATACAAAATATACCAAAAATAAAAATACAGTATATACACAAAAATAATACTTGATTTCCAAAATGTATTTAATATTATAGATATTAGATTATTTTATATTCTTTGTATTTAAAAATAACATACATACATACATACATACATACATACATACATACATACATACATACATACATACATACATACATATATAATATAAATTAAAAAGAAATGATTATAATATATAATATGAAATTTATACAGGAATATAATAAATACATATACTGTTAAATACCTAAAATATAGTATATAATATAGAATACGTATTTAAAATACGGGATATACGACATTCCTATGTATTAGAACTTGTAACGAAAAATACATGTATAAATATTAATAATTACACATAAAATATTGTACCTTATTGCTCGACAGGTCGAAGGGGTCGAGCTGGTCGATCGTCGCCGGCGGGGGTGGCCGGTCGGCGCTCCGGCAAGGCTCGGGGAGGTCGCGGGCAGCAGCAGCGGTCTCGAATAGTTCCCAGCTGCGGGCCCGATTTCTCCTCGATGCGGAGGCGGCGGCGGCTAAGATTTTGTTGGGTGGTGGAGGACAGGCTAGGGGAGGCTCCGGTGAAGTATGGTGGCCGGAGGTGCGGGGGTGGAGGAGTACGAGGTCGGGGGGTGTTCGGCTGGGCTGTGCGGGCAGGGAGAGTTTGGATCGGTACGGGCGGCTGGGGGAGCTACTCCGGCGTCGTGGGGGCCGGAGACTCCGGTGGCAGGTGGGGGGGAGACTGGCGAGGGTGGTCGAGTTAGTATGGCGGCGGTCGGTGGAGGCTGGTGGCGGTGGTGGAGCTCGGGGATGAGGGAGTTGGGGTCGGCTGGTGATGGGTTTGGTTGGGATTTTAGTCTTTAGGTTTTGGGTTTTCTCATTTAATGAGTGAATCGCATGTATATGTAGGAGAGAGAGTGAGGGGGGGCTGCCTAGGGATTAGGGCCGGCTGGACAACCATCTTTGGGGAGTGGGGTTGTCCATCAAGATGAGTGGAGGGCTAGGAATAGGCCATTCAAATTTGTAGGGTCAAGATGGGTTCTCATAAAGGTAATGCAAGGACATGGAAATGGGGAGAAAATTTAATGCTCACGATTGGTCATGACCATTACTTTTCTCCATGATGGTTTGGGCCAATGAGAGGGGGGCACCTCATTGCAATTTTGCAATTAGGCCCCTGACAATTTGGTATTTGCACAATTAATTTGCATAAAGGATTTAATGTGACCAAACACCATGTTTGGTGTTCCTCATTGGTCTATGATGGTGTTTGGTATTTTGTATGAGGCTTGTGGGTGTGGATGTGGGTTTGGGTTGGATTTGGGTCCAATTTCATTTAGGTTAGGTCTCCACATTAATTAATTCATAATTAATGCAACGGTGTTTCTAATTTAATTTAATTAAAAAACCGGGAGTCTAAATTGGGTTGGACAAGGGTCATTGGTGTAGTAGGCTCAGTGTACAATATTATCGTGATCTGGGTTGGTCAAAACTGGTTGAGGTTGGGTCTCAATTTCGATTGGAACGGACAACGAACGTAATTACGCAAATTTAATAATTTGTGCACGGACGTTTGTAACGACTTTTGTGCGTCTAAAATTAGGCACGAAAATCGGTATCCGAGGTTTGTTCCTGGTTCAATATGATGGGTTTACAGGTCTAGGTCAAATATGTGGAATTCGTTTTAGGGCAACAGCTAAGGTAGTATCCTAAAACAATAAATCATTGCACAAGTATTATAATACTATATTTAATCTTAATTAATTTAGGTTAACCCTAATTAGGCTAATTAAACTAGTAAACCCTAATTTCTGGTCGAGGGGGTTTACAGACGGTCTGGGTCTCTGTGCCTAACCATCATTACAGCCATCGTCGGGATAGTCGTGCAGTACTCTTTGTCAGGAGTCAGCTTCACTGCATGATATGATAGGTTCATTCGAGGAATACGAAGAGTTCCTCGTACACTCCCATGCTGCATTAAAAGCAGATGAGTTTTACGCCATAAAGGCGAGATAACAACCTTTTTATACTAAAACAGTCTGAAATACTGTATTACGCGGGTTGTTCTGGAGCTATATTTTATGCTGTACTCGCTTTGAAGCTCTGTTGTACACCGATGGCTCTGAAGTCATGTCTTACGCCACACAGCACTGAAACTCTGCTTTACGCGGGTTTTATGCATACTGCGTATAATCCTGTAGCGTATTTTTTATTCTTCTACAATGAGGATTTAAATTTCGAGGACGAAATTCTTTTAAAGAGGGTAGGCTTGTCACTACCACGTTCCAAAAATAGGGGTATTTTTGACTTTATATATATATATTTGGTATTGTATGTATTTAATTTAAATAATTTCATGAGATATGTATTTATAAATATATTATATACTGTGTTCTTAATGTTGAGCTAGTAGACTGGACCTAGAAGCCCACTAGATGAACACCTGACCGAAATGTAGGGTTATGAATTTTATTGTATTATTTAGGATTTAATTATTGGAGATAGTAATTAATTACCGTAATTTTATTTAATTATTGTGCCTTGCCGTTGCTTCGATATTTGGAGCGCTACCCTAGCTTCTGCCTTCCAACAAATTTCATAACCTTGTCCTAGACGTGCCCGCCTTCCATTCTAATATTTTCGTAACTCGTAATTATGCTCTCTTGTGCTTCATTTTAGCCGCACAATAGTCGTCACGGACGTTTATTTAATTTCTAAATAAAATCCGACTTTGTATCGTTATGCGTTCCAATCGAAATTGGAGGCAATTTTGTCCCATTTTTTGTGTAACCCAAATTAGGATAATATTCTGTTCTGAGTCTTCTTCACTAATGATATTTGTGTCCCAACCTAATTTTGGCCCCATGTACTCCTAATTAATTTTAGAATACCGCTTGTATTTATTTCTAATTAAATTGGGGATACCAATTTGACTAATCCCGTTTAATCCCAATTTAATCCAAGTACCCCATTAATTATGCCCATACAAAATACACAACACCCCCTCACCCTACAAAACACCAAACACCAAATTGCCCACCAATTTTTTATCATTTTATGTGTCTGTGCAAATACCCAAATTTAAGGGGGCTCATTTACAAATATTGCATTAGGTGTCAACACCCCATTGGTTCAAACCAATGGAGAAGCCCTAATATTGACTAGTCAACCCAACCCTCACCCTTGCATAAGTAATTCCTCATGACAAATTCTGATCACCTATTCAAAATGGGAGCATGAACACCACTCATTCCCACACACACCTATCCTATTTAATGTCTCCTCAAGGCTCTCTTCCCAACCAAGCCCTAATCCCCAAACCTAGGGAAGCCCCCACCACTTTCTCTCCTCCCTCCTCACTCAACCGTAACATTCCTATTTTTCCCTTTCTCTTCTTCTTCTTCTTCTCTTTTTCTTCTCCTTCTTCCTCTTCTTCACCTATTTTTAGGTATAAGGAACCACCCCCACTGTTCACCCGGGCACCCCGGCCCCCAGCTCCGGTCGACCCGCCGGAGATCACCCGGTTCTTCACCCCCAGCCGAGCTCTTCCCACGATTGTTGATCCTCCTCTCTTTCCGACACCGCTCGACCACACACATCCCAGCCGACTGTCATCTCCCTTTACCACCATACTCTACCACTTGAACCAACCAGCACCACCCCCATCAACCAGTTCGGCCCGGCCAGCCGATCTACCCACCGCCATCATAACCATCTCCGCCGAGCCCTGTCTCCTCCAGTCTCGAGCCGACCAGCCTCTTTTCCCCTACTTCGTTCATCTCCCCTGAGCCATCTCCCCCTCAGCCAAATCCCTTCGACCTCCCGCTGCATCCCTCCGGCCACCCCGCTGCAGTAGAACCACCACGACCAGCCTCCCGTACCACCAAGCCCCCCTCGACTTTACTGTTCGCTGACAAACCCTCCATCTTCTCTGTCGAGCCACCACCATGAGCTAACACCACCACCACCACGAGCTTACACCACCACCACGAGAGCTTACCACCACCACCACTACCATCGTCAATCCAGTCCGACAACCATTCCCTGACCTGTCCCTCTTCCCCGGCGAGCCAGCTTCGGTCATCCCTACTCTGGCCACCAGCAACATCAGAACCACCTCCTCGTCATCGTCGTCGACGTCTTCGCCGTTGTCGTAGACGCACTCAGGTACGATTTCTCCCCTTGCGTACACGTACGTGTGTATGTGTGTATGTGTGTATGTGTGTATGTATGTATGCAAGTATGTATGTAATATTGGTAGGATTCGTACATGTATACGAATATACATATACATATATATTATATTTCTCTATTTTATATATATGTATTCATTGTATATATATATTAATATATCCGTATATATATGATATATGTTAATGTTCGTATTGGTATATATATACTTGTATATAGTATAAATATTATTTTGATATATATATATATATATATATATATATATATATATATATTGTATTGGTATATGTTTAGTAAAACGTATTTTGGTATATATATATATGTAGCATAATATATATATTTAATTGGTATATATATATGTACATATATACGTATTTAATATACGTATTAAATTGGTATATATAAATAAATAAATAAATATATATTTAGTATATATATATATTCCTTGTATACGTATAAATATTGGTTGTATATATATAAAATATGGTATGCATATTTTAAACATATATATATATATATGTGTGTTATATAATTCTATTAGAGTATATACACTTATACCTACTTTTTATGAAATTATTAATATACACTTATATATATTATGTACGTATTTAATTGGTATAAATATCCTGAGTATAAATGTATATTTATATATATTTCTCTACTAGGTAACCAAGTGTAAATACGGATATCCCGTAACTACACATGACCTATGACCCTGTGAACTGTTAGCAAACTGCCATGTACACTGACGTACTGGCGAGACCCGTATCACCGACTGTCTGAATTCACAGCAATTACAGACACGACATCCGCACAATTAGACACGTACTTGACCCTAGTTGACTAAGTGCCATACCTGGCATAGCCCTTGAGTTTAATGTATTTGTGATTGTGTTAGTATAACGTCTGATGCAATATTGAATTATATTATATGTCTATAGGACTGTTGGATCATCCAGGCGATAATCTGGGACAGGACATTGGTATTACCAGCTAAGGACCCAAGGCGAGTACATTCTCTGATTATTTCTTATTTATGATATCCCCTATGTTCATTTTATCTAGTATAAATATCCATATTCTCGACACGATGGTTACATGGATTGGTATATACGGATCTCGTCATGAGATGTTATTCCTTGTTCATGGTGTAGCTTGTACAAGTCTTATTTTATTGTTATCTTGTGCATGTACAGACACTGATTTCCGGGAAGACTTGCTACCTTCCTAGGGAATCCCGTGCCATAGCATACCATGGTTGGATCTACTATACCAGTCGGGGGTGGAGAGTATTTTAGTATAGATATATGATCATACCCTTCATGTACAAGTCTTGTTCACATGTTAGTGTTGGTCATACACCGCACGTATGACTAGCCAGGCCATTATTCCTGTACAAGTTCCCAAGTCGATCACATGTTAAAGCTACTACTCACACACTTAGTCATAGTATTCTTGCTCATTGACATATTGTTCCTTCCCGCATTTACTTACAGTATTTTCAGTATTTCTTTTATATCTCTCGTACATGTACATGCATCTTGTATATTTCCATCTATATACAGCTACATAGTTTATATCATTGATATAGAACTGCTATTAGAAATGTACTTTGCTCCTTCCTGACTGGAAATATTTTTCCAGACTATGCCTTAGAGGACCGATGTCCGACATTTTATGGACCACAGGGTAAGTAGCTGCAGACTTGGACTTGGTAGTTCAGTTGTGATTCCGGGAGGTCTAGCCGGAATCACTAGTTATCTAGTTAGTTCTTTTAGCAGATCATTTGGTACGTGATTTATCTCCGGCATACTTTATTGAGACATAGATATTTATTGAGTTAGATTATTTACTTTTAGACTTGTGTTGTATTTTATTTTACTTCTTCGATATCTTATCGTGTAGTAGTTATGTGATTGAGTATGTTGTTCATATTATATTATGTTATCCGTGTCACCTTATAGAGTTGGATACTCGTGCGAGATTATTTAGATAGTGCTTGACCTAGACAACGTTCTATCGCCGATGCTGTGGCGTAGGCTGGACGTACCCACGTACTCGTACCCAAATTCTGGGTACGGGTCATGACAAACCCAATAAGACACGGCATGACAAATAGTGAGCCCAACATGGACCAAGCCCAATAAACCCATTCACACTAATTAATTAGGTGGATTAGCTTAATTTGTATTATTTTAGAAACTTCATAAAATATCCATCCTTAATTATTCCTCATAATTCCTCATATAGGGGCAAATGAGACTTTAATATGTGACTTGAGGAAGGGGGAAGGGGCCGGCCACAATAAGGGGGTCTCCTCTCTCGCTTCTCATTTATTTGCATTCATTTTGATCTCAAATTCTAGATCTCCAATTTTGCCACTTTTCCTCCATCAATTTCTCTCTCAATTCACTTCCATTCCCTCTCATTTTTATTCCTTAAGGAGCTTTGGAGATTGGAAAAGCAAGGAGCACAAGGAAAATGAGCATTGGTGGAGAGATCATGTCCGGATCGTGTCCATTGAATATTTCCTTGGGAATCCATCTTCCAATTGGTAAATTCTGAATAAATCTTCATTCTAGCTCCCAAATTATGCATTTGACCATTATGAATGACCCCATGGCATAGGACTACCAATAGGAACAAGTTTTAGGCCAATTGGTTGTGTATAGAGAATTCTACATAGGTTTTTGTATGGGTTTTGGGAGAATTACGGGATTGACACATCAAGTGTGTGTCATGAGACTATTTTGATTTAATTAGACTTAGAATGGAGTTGTGGGACTAGGTTCGTATCCACAATTGGACACGAGTAGAGCGTATCATAGTATTTTGTGATACATGGCTCATTTTTGGAGAATTTGGGTAAATGCTCTTCAATTTTATTTTGACAAGTTGCATTAGTTAAAAAATAGTGTACTTGATATGTAGGAATAGTTATTGTGATGTATTGTGAGTTTTGACTCTCATTTGGGTACGTATCATAGAGTATCTCACTTGTGCATGCCAAGTGTTTGATACAATGCTTTAGTGTGGACTTGGTGCACTCAATCTAATTGTGTGTTATATAAATATATACATATGTATGTATGTATGTATGTATGTATGTATGTATGTATGTATGTATGTATGTATGTACATATATATATTTCCTATTGTGTGTGTATAGATATATGTGTGTTTATATATATAGGGGAGGTGTGTATCCTAATGAGGGTGGGGGTAACTAATGTTGTTTCTAATGTGGGGCAGTGGTGTTAGTATTTTGTAGTGGTGTTAGTATTTTATAGTGGTAATAGTGTAAGGGGGTTCTTGTGATGGCTCGGGTTGGAGGGGATTAATGTAGATGCAGCAGCAATATCAGCTACATGCAGCAGCAGTATCAGCTTGCTATATGTAGTAGCAGCTAGCTATATACAGCAGCAGTATCAGCTATATGCAGCAGCAGTAATAGCAACACTAAGAGCTGCAACTGTATTAGTAGCATTGTGAAGGATGGGTTGTGCAGAAGTAAACACATGCAGTATGTTCAACAATTATTGTATGCAAGTAGAACTGATGTACTGGTTGGGTTGTGCAGTCACTTGCAGCAGGAGCATGGGGTATCGGGTTCAAATATATAGAGTAAGAAGAATCGGGTTAGAGGAATATCAGGTAAGTGAGTTAGTATTGGTATTAGACAGTGATGTGTTGCATCAGCTACAACATGGAAGTATGCAGTAGGGTGTGGAAAGTGTTCAGTAGTAAGTGAGTTATAGTTATCAGCTAGTGAATATTTAGATCTCAGTTAGTAAGTATCTATATCAGTTAGAGTATGTACACATCAGTATTAGTTTGCAATTAGAATGTATGTTAGATTATGTAGTTGTTTGGGTAAATTGGTAGTAGTGGTGTGCAGGTGAAGGAGGGGGGAGATATGGCATGTGCTGTGCACATTATGATGATCAAGTGAAGCTCGAGCAAGTGCAAGTAAGGGGGGCCTTGTCTATACAGATAAGTAGGCAGTGGAAGTGGCCATGGGAAGTATCAGGTTTTGAGCATGAGGGGTTAGTTAGTGTGATATATAGTTAGTAGTATATCAGTTAGCCGGGTTAGTGGGTATCAATAGTATTTATGTTAGCTAGTATCATAGCTAAATTTTTAGTTAATCATATAGAGTATCAATTAGCATTATAGGAGGGTCAGTGTTATTAGTTAGATTAAGTCAGATATCAGTTAAGAATAGTGTTATAACTAAGGTATTAGCTGGTAGTAGTCTTAAAGTGTGGGAATTGACCTTGTATAGACAATATAAACTAGTAATAGCCAGTTAATGACCAATTTAGACTTATTACCATAGTTAGACCTACTAACCTTAGTATGGACTTAATTTGACTTAGTTTAATTAGTGTGTACTTAGTGTTGGCTTAAAAGAGCATGTAGTAGTGCATTTAATTCATTTTTCTCTATTGCACCCAAATTTGACATACCATCCTATCTAGGTGTGTGTGACACCAGCTCGGACAAAGATGAGTACATTCTCTGATAGTTTCCTTATTTGACAGCCTCTATATTTCATGTATTTAGTTAAGATATTTGATTTCTGACACGATGGTCACATAGATTGGTATATGTGGATCCTTATCATGAGATATTATTGGCATGATAACTCAATGATCACCGTATCGTGCTTCGTAATTACTCAGTGATTACCTTGATACCCTGGGTCTCATGTCAATTGCGAAATATCTTCTTTGTTGAATTCCTAAAATAAAAGTAAATAATTTTCTTCGTGATTATATAGACCATGATCATAGTGCATGATATTATAGACTGTGCATCATGATATACGTGTTGTAACATATCGTGATTCAGATCCATGTACTAGTCAGGGGATGGAAAAGTACTAGTGGATATGTGATTATACCTTAAAGCCCATGATTTAGTGTATCCTGTGATAGTTAGCAGATTATGCAACTCACGTGTGATCACGCTAGCTCACCTTTTATATATAGCCCGTGTTAGGCCCAAGCCGATCACATTATCTTACTAATATTTCAAGGCACATTCATTATTATTGTTTTCTTTATTCTAGTATATTACCTTATTGTCCATCACCATATTGCTCTCGGTTCTTTCTATTATTTACTATGATACTCTTGCTCATGATATCTGTTAGTTCAGTTACTTCCATCATGTCTTTTCATTACTATTGTTGTTTCATAGTTTTTGTCAATTATTGGAACTACTATTGGGTTGTACGTTGCTCCAATTTTGACTAGATATATTTTTTAGATGATTTATCAGAGGACTGGTGTTCTACGTATATGGGCCGCAGGATAGTGGGGTAGTTGAGCTAGTACCTATATAGCCTCTTGTCATGACTTGCACCCGATGTAGGGGCACGAGTAGTGAACAACGCCCATCCTATGCCGCAGCATCGGTGGTAGAACGTTGTTTAGGTAATTTATCTATCTAATAATCTATATAAATATGCCACCAATGTAATATGAATACGAATACTCAATCACATATCTATAAGATTGAACAATCGTACGAATATGATAAAAGAACAGAAGAGTCACAAATACAGCTTACAAGACAAATAATATCCAATGAGTCAAAGAAATACTAATAATAATACTGGAGACAAATCCAGTACAAAGAATCTAACTACTGCGCTACAAGTCCTGGGTTATCTGTCTCAGTCGGGATGAGACCCTCCTAAGCCAAGGTCTCTGGCTCTAATCCTACGACATCCTGAGGCCCGTAGTGAGTGGGGTACTACTCCTCAGTGTCATTTGGGAAAAAATATATCCAGTCAGGAAAAGAGCAAAGTATATCTCTAACAGCAGTTCTAATAAATAATATAAACTATGTAACAGTAAATAGTACGAATATACAAGATGCAATATAAAGGTACAAGAGATATGCAATAAATGAATACTGGTAATAAATACAAGAATGAGAATTATAGGAAATGAACAAGAAATACCAATACTAAGTGAGTCAGTACCAGCTTTAACATGTGATCGACTTGGGAACTTGTACAAGGATAATGGCCTGGTTAATCATACGTGCAGTGTATGATCAACACTCACAAGAAAGAAGACATGCACAAGGAGGGTATGATCACATATCTATAATAAATACTCCCCACCTCGACTTGTCTAGTAGATCCAATTATGGTACGTTATGACACAGGATTCCACAAGAAGGGCGCTACTCTTCTCATGAACCAATGTTTGTATTTGTACAAGAACAAGAAAACAAGGCTTGCACAAGATACACCATAAATACCATGGAATAATATCTCATGATAAGATCCGGATATACCAATTCGTGTAACCATCGTGTTAAGAAATCAAGGATATCTACAATAAATATAAGAGACATAGAGGATATCATGAATGAGAAGCTATCAGAGAATGTACTCACCTGAAATCTGGTGAACTGTATCAAAGATGTCTGGTACAGTACCTCATAGACCTAAATATGAAATATTATATCAATACAAGGTTTTGGAATGAAAATAAGTTAAACTGGTCAATTTCTAGGTCATAAAGCTATTTCTAAGTCAAAACAGTCAAACTAGGTCAACTCTAGGTCAAACTAGTCAAACTTTGTCAAACTAGATTTTTCTAGGTTGTCTGAGTCTATCTCTAGGATATTGGATCCATACACTATGTAACTAGGCCATACTATCTATACTAGGATACTAGGAAACCAACAATATACCGTATCATGAGATACACAATTTTTTAGATATAAAAATACAATAATATATATATACAGACAAATATTTAGTACTCCTGGCTAAATTAATGCTAAGTGGATACCTTGGTTTTGAACCAAAAGCGGTATATCACCACCTACACCCCCATCTTGATACTCAAACTCAATACCTTGAGTATAAACCAATACCTTGACGTTACCTTGGTATCATAAGGTAATTGAATATCTAACATATAACTAACTACCCATAAACCTCACTATACTCTAATATACATTTAAACTTATAACAATACTATACTAACTAACATACTAATATACCTCATGATATTTAATATCCTTACCCAAGATACCTCACTCTCATTACATTGGTGTATCTCAAGGTAATCTAGAAATTCTACTAACCAATGCTAACTAGTACTCATCTACATATATATCTCCATATAAATATATATATATAGCTTACTAACAATTAATATATATATATATATATATATATATATATATATATATATATATATATAACTACTTTATCTATATAACTCACTGATTTGAGCTATAAGATCAAGGCTAACGTCCCCTTCGAGTGCACATCATGAAGTTGCTTCTCTACCTGCTCTTGTTGTTGCTGTTGCTGTTGCTGTTACTCTCCTTGCTACTATAGTTGCTACTGCTCTTGCTGTTGCTGCTGCCCTTGCTACTGTAGTTATTTATGCAGCTAGTTGCTGCTGTGCTTGCTACTGCAGTTGCTGCTGCTCTTTGCTGCTCAGTTGCTGCAGCTGCTAGCTAGCTGCGGCAGTTGCTTCTCTAGCTGCAGTTGATGCTCTTGCTGGTGCTATACTCCTCTTGCTATTGCTGTTTCTCTCCTTGTTATTGTTGTGCTCCTCTTGCTGAGACCAGCAACCCGACCCCCCTAGCGCGCACACACACACACATCTATACATACACTCATCCATACACACATACCCTCATCCACACACACACACACACACACACACACACACACACACACATATATATATATATATATATATATATATATATAACACTATAGATATATATACATATAAACACCAATCACTACACACACACACACACACACACACACACACACACACATATATATTTATATATAACACTATATATATATGTATACATATAAATACCAATCACTATACATATATATACACATAACCATACAATTATAA
Source organism: Iris macrosiphon (assembly GCA_036927795.1). Taxonomy (NCBI): domain Eukaryota; kingdom Viridiplantae; phylum Streptophyta; class Magnoliopsida; order Asparagales; family Iridaceae; genus Iris; species Iris macrosiphon. The sequence continues at coordinate 92,215,554 of JAYESA010000001.1, forward strand.
CACTCTAATAGCTATAACCAATTATATTGAATTGAAATGCAAGAAAACAAACACGTGGAGTGCATCGCACCCGTATCACACTAGATCTATGATACGCTTGCGATACGGCTCCACCACACAACCAATTATATTCTAATGGAAATAAGCAAGTCTAAAATAATAATTATGAATAATACAAAGAGTTAACTACTCATCTACGTATCCGTGTCCAAATATGATATGCTTAAACTCCTGTGTCGGAGGTAAACTCTCAAATTAACCCGTATCTCCAAATTGTCGGGATACGACCTACACATATCCAATTATGGATACGACACTAGTTACACACAACCAAATACATATCAATTTGGTCTAATTGACCTATTGACAAACACAAGATGTGTCAATCTCGGAATTCCCCCAAAATTGACACAAAATATCACATAACTTTTTCCATAGCCCACCTATGAAACTAATTCTAATTCCTATGGGTAGCCTAAGCATATGGGGTGGTTTCTAATGATTAAAAATACATATTTATAGTCTAATTATAGGGGAAAAACTAAATTATACCTATTGGAAGATAGATTTCCAATGAAACCTCCAAATTGAGTAAAAATAGCTTCCAACTTGTAGATCCTTGCTACTCCTTGCAGATCCTTACTTCCTTCTTGCAGATCCTTACTTCAATACTCTCCAATGGTGATTTGTGAAAGAATTGGAAAGAAATTTGGGTAAAATTTGATCTGGGAATGAAGAAATTTGGAAGAGAAAATTCTAGATCTAGATTTGAAATAAAAATAAAGAGAGAAAATTTTCCTCCATTAATATATTGTCGGCCCCTATTCCCCCTCCCCAAGCTACTATGTAAAGTCTAAAATACCCTTTGGGTCCTCTCATAAATAAAAAATTAAGGAGAGAAGGTTATAGTCTAATTGGTTTAACTTAATTAATCATCCTCCTAATGAATAGGCTTCTTATTGGGCCAAATTCTAACTAGAAATAAATATTGTTCCATGGATCTAATCTAAATAAGTTAGGTACACTAACACAAGTCTAAAATAATAAACTAATATCTAACAATAAATAAATAATACAATAAATAAATATTCAACATGTATAATATTTAATTAATTATAAAATGATCAAAATATCCTTTTCTAGAAAATGTGGTAGTGACACCTCTTAAGATAGTACCACCAGCTGGAGAAACTTAGACTTTTTATGATGAGTTGTATTTGATTTTAGTGGACTTTATGGCATGTATTATTATTTCAGACTTATGTTGAGATTGGATTTGTATTGAGACTCCTGTATTTCTTTTTACTTTTATTCCAAATCGTGCCATTCTTCCTCTAGCTATTTTTGTGATTGAGTATTATTTACCATTACCATATTATCATATTGTCATCCATTTGGAGTTAAGATAGCATGACAGGTACCTTATGTATATATTATGTGAGATGCGTAGATAGTTATGTTGACACAAACAACGTTCTACTACCGATGTTGCAGCATAGGCTGGGCGTTGTTCACCACCTTATTCCGGGTGTGGGTCATGACAATATCTTCATATCTTAAGCGCAAACACCACTGCTGCCAAAATCAAGTCATGAGTCCGGTAATTCTTCTCGTGATCCCAAAGCTGCCATGTTGCATATGCTATAACTCTCCCGTGCTGCATCAAAACACATCCAAGACCCTTCCCTGATGCATCACAATACTGTGAACCCTCCTGATCCTACCGGAAGTGTCAAAATTGGTGTCGAGATCAACCTTTACTTCAGTTCTTCAAAAGTTGCCTGGCATTCCGCTGACCAAACAAACTTAACGTCCTTTCTAGTCAACCGGGTCATTGGTGAGAAGATCTTTGCAAAATCGGACATGAACCACCTGTAGTACCCTACTAATCCAAGAAAATTATGCACATCTACCACGGTCTTCGGAACTGGCTAATTCTCTACCGCTTCAACTTTCTTGGGATCCACTGATAGTCCTACTCCCGAGATGATATGTCCCATGAATGAAATATGATGTAACCAAAAATCGTACTTGCTAAGTTTTGTATACAACTTGTTCTCCCTCAAAGTCTGCCACACCTTCCTAAGATGTTCTTCATGTTCTTCTTTATTATGGGAGTACACCAGGATATCGTCGATAAATACTACCACAAACTGATCTAAATAGGGCATGAAGATTCGGTTCATCAAATCCATAAACACTACTGGTGTATTGGTTAATCTGAATGGCATCATTAAGAACTCATAATGTCCATATTGTGACCTGAATGCTATCTTAAGTATGTCTTCTTCCCGTACTCTCACCTGATGATATCTAGATCGTAGATCAATCTTAGAGAATACTCTAGCTTCACTTAACTGATCAAACAAGTCATCAATCCTAGGCAAGGGATACTTATTCTTTACTGTCACTGTATTCAACTGCCTATAGTTAATACATAGTCGGGTCGATCCATCCTTCTTCTTCACTAACACTACTAGGGCTCTCCATGGTGACCCACTGATAAGAATAAATTTCTTTGCCTTTATCTCTTCAACATGTTGATACAATTGGTCAAGTTTAGAAAGTGATATTTGGTAAACCTTATGAGATATAGGCTTCATTCCTGGCATCAACTTTATACTGAACTCTACCTCTCAAACCAGAGGCAATCCTGAAAATTCTTTGGAAAAGACATCCATGAATTCGTCAACTATCTTGGGTATCAGTTCTTCTTTCGTTGCTACCCTTACAACTCCTTCTTCTTGCTGGCCTCTCGTAGACCTTACGAGCGTGAACTCTTCCAAACCAGGGATATAAAATAACACTCTACCCCTATGAAAATCAATCATAGCATGACTGTATCTCAGCCAGTCCATGCCCAAGATAACATCAAAGTTACCCTTAGAAAACTCAATCAACTTTGCAGGTAATAAGTGGTCACATACTATGATTGGACAGTCTAGGAACACCCTACTAACTTCTTCAAGCCCATTACCAGTGAGTATATTTAGCCTCTCTGGCAATATCTTAAACTTTAATCCAATACGTGTCATAAATTATGCAGATGCAAATATATATGAAGCTCCTGAATTAATTAATATTATAGCAGGAAAAGATCTGACATAAATATTACTTGCTACTACGTCACCCGATGTTAAAGCCTCCTCCAGAGATAAGGTGAATGCTTGCCCTTAGCCTTGTCGAGCTCCTTGTTATTGCCTTCCCTGGTGGCGCTGTCATGGTCTCTACTGTCCTTCCTGCTGTTGGTGCTGATGTTGATGTTGATGCTGTATATACATCTGAGCCTGCATCAGTAATGGTCGCTGAGCTAACGGCCTCACGGCTAATGCTTGCTCTCCGTGCTGTATTGCTCTTAGTGCTGGCAATGCAGCAAACTTGGGTGCTGGTCCCCCTGACCTCTACATCAATAAGCATGTAGCAATCCTATGATCGGGGCTACCATATCTCAAGCACAACCCATTTTCTTCCCTACAATCACTCCTAGTATGGCCTCATTTGCTATAATACGTATAGCTTGTTGATGCTGACTGGCTCTGTTGTTGCTGGTGCCTCAGCTGCTGTTGCTGAGCTGGTGTTGTTACTATTGAAACTATCACTTTATGCGGTGCTATGTCACGAATACGAACTCCATGAGATGGTGATGACATTCAAGGTGATACTCCTCCTCCAATGCTCTATACATAAAACATCTTCTGGCCTCCTGTCGTTGATGTTATCCTTTAAAAAGTTAGTTCGTGCCTTCTGGCGGCCACTAATACGTCATCAAAATTCTGATAATTTTGTCCCTCTACTAACTATAAAATTTCCAGATAAAGTCCTTGCTGGAACCTTATTCCCCTATTTGGCTCTATTGCTACCATTGATGGTGCAAAGCTACTCAGTCGGCTAAATTCTGCTGCGTAGCCGTCCACTGTTCTACCAGACTGCTTGAGGTTAATAAAACTTTCCTGCAACTCAAACTGGGCCACGATTCCAAAATATTTTATTCTGAACCAAATCTTAAAATTATTCCAAGAAATAGGCTGCCTCAAGGCGACCTTCTCTGCCGCCTACCAATCCCTGGTGAGATCCTGAAGTTACAACTGAACTTGGTCAACCTGTTCCTCAGCTAGAACCTTGGTCGCTGCCAGAATACCCTCAATATCCTGGAGCCAATCATCTGTCGTGATGGCATCCTTCGTACCATCAAAGTACCGAGGGTTAAGTCGATATAATCTAATCGATGTCCCCGAATCTATCTTTCTGCCTCTTTCTAGAGATGTCTGCAACTCCTGGTTCAACAATACATTCTGTTCCTGCTGCTGGAGTTGCTTTTGTTACTGTACCACCATCTGATGCTAGTGGGCGGCCATCATCCCCCTGACGATCTCTAATAAAGCTGGGGTATTAAGTTTTGCTGGCATTACAGGCACTACTGGGGGCCCAACCACTGGCTCGATCCAAACCGGATCCTAAAGAAACACTGCCTCACGCTGCTGTCCCATCTCAACCGGACCTACTGGTCGCCTCGATGCCCCGGATGCTCAGAAAATCGAAGATGAGGAAGCCCTAGAAGAAAGTGACAAAAGACATCAAGAACAGGATAGGAAAGAACAGAGAAATAATCAATCAGATGGTTCAAGCTAAGTATCAAGAAGAACAGATTAAGGAATTCAAGAAGGAACGTGTTTGACTAAGACTCCTAAGATCAAGACACCCTACAAGTCTAAAAAATCAGACCTGCACGGGCTACCACCAAAACCTTGTCACGCTCCAGTACCGAAATACGGAGACGAACATGGCCAGCTCTGCCATACAAGGTATAAACATCGTACGACGGTCATGGCTGTAGAAACACAAGGGGGTGCATGCTATAATCAAGTCTTATATGGTCTCAAAACAACTATGTCTCAATCATTCAAGCAAGTAACAACAACATAGAATATGTGAGATAAAGCCGTAAGGCGTCGCACGTGCTCCATCGAAATATTCTAAAGATCTAGCTATTAAAATATCAGGCTAACAGAATGTCAATAGTTACACAATCGTGATCAGCTGCAGTCTGATCATATTACAGTTATGTAAAAAGGAACAGTTGTCCAAACAAGCCGGCTAAGAAGTGCCAGTGGCTAAACACCCAAAAGAGTAGAATGTACAAGAAGAGCAGTGATCAAGAAACACACTCGTGCCCTTCAGCGATCATCTATCTCGTGCGCATCATCATAATAGGGATAAGCTGGATCTTCTGGTGCTGGCTCTAAACCTGGTCATACAAAATCAGTGGGGTTGGACCCCAAATAGCAAGTACCGTAAGGAAGCATGAATGAAGAAACAAAAACTAGATTAAGCATATAGTACAAGAGCCAAGAATCATTGGCACATTTCCTATTCTTGGGATAACATGGCACTTCTTCACTAAACAAGGATAGAAAATACCATGCCACCCAAGATAAGGAATGTCCCATGATTATGGTCAAGTTAGGATTTTGTGTCGTAGCTCGATACATATTCTATCATAGCATAATGACTCAACTCCTAAAGCAAACAGGGACAGAAGTTGAATACCACAATATGACAGTCCGTGTCCCTAAGCTACTAGCAGGGTTACAATCACAACCAAGTCAGGTTAGAACGACCAATCAATGAAACGGCTTATTATGTGGAGTCTGGGATTATCCCAAATATAATAATAATAATAATAATAATAATAATAATAATAATAATAATAATAATAATAATAATAAGTATCCTCAGATCGTGCCATGTTGAGCAGGGCTAATCGAGCCAATATTATACAAGCAAAAAATCATAATAGCACCAGTTTTTCGTAGGGCCACTGCGCTAATTGTCGCACCAGTTCCCCGTAGGGCCACCGTGCTGATAAATCAGTAACAGTTCCAACCTTTCTATAGAAAAAATATTGGCTCGGTCTTAAATATAAAAATATCGAACATTGCAATCCAATACATGTGGATGATATATAATATCCCTAGAGGCCAGCCTTGCATGCCATCAAAATTATCACGGGGCGGCCCATAAGCACGATCTTGGGTTGCCATTTTCTTTCCATATTCTAATCAGCTTTTATGTTACCGAATTAACCCTATAGTAATATAAAATTCCCTGTTGTGGCCACAGGAATAGTTCCCTTAATGATGTTGTACAGAGTATGGGCACATTTTATATGAATCTATTTAATATAAGGAGTCAAGTTTGGATTCACCCAAATGTAGATGCAACATTCAAACAAGTAGTAACCTAGCCACGCTATGGTTCTGACTCATTATTATTTTTATGCCAAGAATTCAGGAATATAATATTATGCTCCGAGCAGGAATCATCATGTCATGTTCAGTGTACATATTGGCCAATGTCTCACACTTAGTGTACAATAAAGCCTTTATAAACAAGCGAGCAGGACAAGTGTATCGACACGAAGACAATAACCAAGTCAGGATACTAAATCTATCAGTTGGTCACATAAATCATGTTTTAATTAAGTCATAATTCAAATAAGTACGGATACCGAGATCGAATATCATCCTTGCGTTCCCACGTTGACTCTCCCAAAGAGTGGCATTCCCAAGCAATACAGACAAGGCGGATAGTTCGGTTCTTGAGTACCTTCTCTCTTCGGTCCAAAGTGGATACGGTTTGTTCCTCATAAGATAATTTGGTACCCACGAATAGCTCAGAATGGTCAAGAACATGGCTCGGGTCCAGGAAATACCTACGCAACTGAGACACATGAAATATGTCGTGTACCTCACGAAGCCAAGATGGAAGGGCAAGGCGATAAGAAACATCCCCTAACCACTCGAGAATGTCAAACGGCCCAACGTATCGTAGAATTAGGTTTCTGCGAACCCTGAATCTAATGACTCCACGGGTAGTGTAAAACCCCATATCCTAAAATCCGTATTTACTTTTTATTTATTAATTTAATTGTAGTAATTATATGCTAATTAGAAGAAATAAATTTTTATTTAATTTTTATTTTAGGTGTTCGTGCATTTAGGAGATTTATGGGGCCATTAAAAATTTTTTCGAATTTATTTCATGTAGGAGACCCTTTGAGCAGTTGCTAGCTTAATGGTATGCATTAATTTAATTCTAGATTTTTTATGGGTATATACGTATATATATATATATATATATATATATATATATATATATATATATATTTAAAAGAAAAGGAAAAGAAAATAAATGGAAAAAGAAAAAGTTAGAAAAGAAAACACTTATATATACTATTGGATCCTAAAACCACTCCTACCCGCAACCCACTCCTACCCACACACCCGCTGGAATGTGAGCCCAGCCACCCGCTGCTTTGTTAGCACATCAAAGCCCCCTTCCTTTATTAGCAAGCCCACCCCTTAATAAGAAGCAACAACCCCATGCGTTGAGCCCCCCCCTCGCGAACACATACACGAACCCGCTCCCTCTCTTTCATATATATATTCACATCCTCTTCATCCCAAACCCTAACCTAAATTCCCTCGACACCAGAGCACCCACGCCGCCGCCACCAAGCGCCGCCACCACAGCCAGGAATGCCCCATCCAGCCAACCCCGGCCGACCGACGACCGCGCACCCCGTGCACTGCAGAATTCAACAGCAAGGTACCTGTGTTCCCGCGCAGTTCTCCGTCACCTCGCTGAACCAAACGCTATCCCGTCTTCACCGGTACACTCGTCCCTTAACCCTATTCACTATCTGTGTGATAGTAGATCTCGAACAACGTGTAACCCTAGGCGAAAACAGCATCAAAGTTGGCGGAAAAGACCAATTTTGGGTATCGCAGAAAACTATGGTGATTACCTATGTTCCCGGATTCGTATCTCCCACCACAGAGATCCGAATCCAATTTTTCTTTTTGGTATGCGTAGACCACTTGACCTAGTTTAATTTTTGTTAAATAACATTAGATTATTAACTGCTGTAGGAAGAATTAAATTCGTTGTAAAATCCCCAAAACCCACTTTTTCCAGATTTCAAAAAGTTGTGAAATAGAGGGCGCCGCGCCAAATGGGACCGCCCCGCTGTGTACCAAGTGTACCAAACGGTGCGCGCAGTGTACCCAGACACGTGAGAGTTTGTAAAAACTGATTCGGACGCGTGTGCGCGTCGAAATCAGCCCGTATCCGCGAACAATCCCCGTATCGTAACTTTTGCGAAAGTCGTGCGCATTTTGTGTATGCTCGTCAGATTGTGACAAAACTTGCGCTACTGGACTCGTGGTAACGCGTTGGTCTTGTGACCCAATTTTCACGCAATTCTGAGACAGTTGACCAAGTCGCCAATTGGCGGGCCCCACGGTTGACATTTTGGGAAAATTTATGTTCGGCTCACCGGAATCCAAAATTGGAAGTACCATTGAGTTCGTACTGATATTTAGAGTTTGTTTGACCTATAATTTGTCCCATTTAGAGATCTTTACCCTTGGCACGCTTTTCAGTGCAAAGTGGCCCACATGTGGAGCCCGCTTTGACCCAAAATTACCGTTTTGCCTCTGTGTCCAATTTGGACGAAAGGGAAGTGCTTTCTTGCTATTTTGTTTATTCTGGGAATGTTGGTGATGTTTATTTCAGCATCCGGAGACGTTCATTCTGAGGTCGTAGTTTCTGACTCTAGGTGTTTGACATCTGGACATTTTACTCTGCAGCTCTCTTGCCAGGCGAGTGTATCTTGCTTTGTTGTACTGTTTAAATTCTGTATTATTATTTGCATATTTATATTATATAACTGTGCGCGTCTGAGAGAGACTCGGGTGCAGTCAACGGAGGCGTTGACGTTAGGACAGTGTTTGACCTAGTATCTAGTAGACCCACCTAATGTTGTGGAGTTATTGGTATGACTTCCAGGCCTTGACACATTTCTTACACGTGTTGTGAGTCTCATGTAGGGCACGGACTTGCGTATGTGGTTGGCCACCTATACGTGTGGGTCGTGCGACGGATAGGGTATAACTGATAATAGTGATGCATGTTAGAAGACTTAGCAGTTATTAGTAGGTGGAGCATAGACTAGAGTGGTACGATGGTCCCATCCTTGTCCTTGTTTGGTTGTAAGGATGGACTATTGCTCTAACGATAGACTATGAGCCAGAGTTATGACGCCGAGGCATAGTAGCTGACGCGTGTTATGGATACAACATGCTTAGATCATTGGGCGGGGAGGACTACTAGTAGGCGTATGAGACACCCACCTCCTTTATACAGATACCGCACTCGACGGAGTGATACGGACGTTATTATTTATACAGATACCATGTTCCCTAGGGTATTGTACGTTATTTGGTGATTTTACAGACACCTCATTCTTCGGAATGATGGACGTTACAGACACCACACTCTAGAGGATGTTGGACGTTATTATATTCCTGTACCCGTGTTATAGGGGGCATATGTGGCATATACTAGCCAGTTGTCATGATTGGTGAATTACGTCAGCATATGTCTAGCCTACACTTTCCCATACTCCCAAAGTTGTCCTCAAGTTGCAATTCGCTTCGATGGTTAGGTCACCCTGGAGTTTTACAGTATTTACTTTATGGCACACTTTTATGTATCTTGTTATGTCCCTCTGAGGACCTGGTCCCTTTCCAGGTGTATTGTTCGTGAGTATTTACAGGAGCGCGGATCTGGACTGGCTACTTATATTGCGAGAGGTCTACTCTTCGAGCCTCATGATTGTTAGAGGTTGTATTTATATTGTATTTGTCGTGTCTATTCTTCATTGTAGTTCGACAGTGGATTTGTTTCCATCCGACTGTCATCTTTAGATACTTCATTGTGGGATCTGGTTACAGATATTGGTTATTCATTATATTTGATTTTCTGTGGATGAGATTAGATTATACCCTGTGATTTATGATGGTTTATACCACTGGTGAATTATTATTCATATTACAGCGTACGTGTGATATGGTTTCCATATATTGGAGTGCCATATTCATACGGCTGACATGGTTACGTATTCCTAGTCCTGCATATTTTGGGACTGGGACGTGACAAGTTTTTAGTGGTGGCCCATGCAGGTCAAGAGCATATTGTCTCGGTTATGTTACTTTACCGAGCAAGCCTGCAAATAGGATTAGAGTATAGAATCTCATCCACAATTGACTATGACTTATCTTCCTTTCAGGTTGTTCTATTTACATAAATTGCATCCTGCTTTGTTCATGTGCTTCCCTATTAGTTCCTTGAATATAGCCTTCTCCTAGAATATAGGAATCCTTGTTGTTAGAATGATAATTAGGGTAACACACCTACTAAGAGAACGACTAGAGTACTGACACATCACTAAGTTTAGAATATTTAGTAAACCATAGCATCCCCTTATCTATAGACTGGTTTGCCATTATCCCTTAATATAATTATGAATGACTTGAGAGTAGCTTGGACACTACTAGAGTTAGTTAGAAAGTTGACCATACTGTTTTACCCTAGCTTTAAGGAACCAATAGAAATCCAAGGTGGAATGTTAGGACCAAACCTAACTTTCATAACGAGATAGTATTATAGGACTATAGAATTTAGATTCTTGTCTTGGTATTAGCAGACAGCACCTAAGGCAAGCCGAGAGGAATAAATATAGTATTTTCTCGATCATACCTTGAACACAGAGATTAGCATATTACCTTCCCCTTAAGAAACCATGATGCTATCTAGAGCCCTCTATTTTACATTTCATATCTTGCCCCTCTGCAACCTTAGCGCTCGCTATTTTGCGACGACTAATTATGCTTTTTCTTCTTTATCTTTCAACTCGTGCCACCTGACACTTCTGATTGTAGGCCAGATGAATTCTCTTATATTAAGGATATGTAGTTTGTAAGGATTATAGTTGTCAATATTAAACTTTAAAAAGTTGTGCATGATAGCTAGAAATCGATAGTTTGAGTTGTTCTTGTAGATTGTAGCTTGATGATTACCCTTAGCTTTAAAATGCAAAATTCGTATCCATAACCCAATATAGGTATATCCTCTTTTTCACTTAAGAACCAGTAGCTCTTCCATTCCTACTATTGACACCCTTGTCCTATGAGCACTATGATTTAAAGCTTAAGGTGACCATTACCGATATAATACAATAGGCTAATTTTCCCATAAACCCCGATAAGAGTTTATGCTTTATTTATAAGGACAATATTATTTTGTAGAATTCCCTTAAGATTGTTACAGTATTAGATAACTATATAAGTTGGGTAGTATGCCTCATAACCTAGTGACACATAGTCCTCTTGACATATTATTGTAGTATAATTGAATGACATTAGCTATATGCTTGCATAAGACAATAGTGTTTATTATGAGGGTAGAACTTAAAGGCCTATACCCCTATTTTTGTCGACTAGCAGCTTAGACAAGGTGTTAGTACTACAACTGTAGAGATGGTAGAGTCTTATTTTTGTATTTTGTTTGTTTGTGAACTTGAATTATTTGTACCTTATTTCATCATGATCTAGCGCATTTATATTTTACATACTACCTTGACTTATGCTGCTATTTTATAGCCTAGTTTTGCAAGCTTATTCCTTTATCGAGCTTGTTTACAATATATGTATTAGTGGATGCATACACTAATACATTTCAAAATCAGTGTATTAAGGTTTAGCTAATCTTAGTGCGCTTGGTTCGCCCTTCGCATAACTACTTTACGTGGATTGAGATATATAGTGTCTAGTAGACAAATGTACTTGCCCTCTAGATATGCCTGAGCATATCGTATCAGCTACATGACTGTACTGATACGAGCATGTGAATAAGAAATTACCAAATAGGATTTCAATCCACAACTGCCTTGACAATTCCGTTTGAATGCTTTAAACGCCTTGATCCCCATATTTATATTTCTATTACCCTTCCCTTGAACTCTTCATCATTGTTCTCCGTCTTCCCTTATTTCGGAAAGACGAAACCTCGTGCTTGATATAAGTTTGATATACAGATAGTACTAGAGGTACCCATAGGCCAATCGAATTATTTGATGACTGTCTTTCATAATTGACAAGGGCATATCATATGTGATATATTTGGTGTTAAAATTTTGAGAATTTAGTAACATGATTAAGTAAAATTAAGGACATATCAAAGGTAAAATGATTAGTGTTCAAACTTTTGAGGATCGAATAGCATGACTAAATAAGTTGAGAAATATTTTTCTTAAGTGTATAGCCTTATATGAAAGATGGGTAAACTCTAAGTTGGGTAGAAGTCGCAATTATAAATTGAGGTTAAATTCTTTTAGATTGTGATCAAGTAGGATTAGATTGAGAGACTTAGTCATTTTTTTAAATGTGGAGAATTGTAGGAGAAGGAGTTAGATGATGAGTATGTAATGAATTTTGAAATCTCGAGATGACGGACCAAATAATTATACTTTAAGTACATGATTTAAATTTTGAATATGGAAGGTAAATCATTAATTTAAATTTTGAGGATAAATATAGAAATTCAGACTTGAATATTGGTGGATTGAATTTAAATTTTTTTATAATTTGATCATTGAATTAAGAGTTAATTTTTGATTGCCAGATTACCTATTGAAAATATTGAGGATGTGAATTGAATTTAAAATTTTGAAGAGTACAAAATCATAAGTGAAAAATAGGAATAATATTGGACTAAAATTGTTTTCTAGCGAAGATTATGATAATGGGAGATCGTGATGTAAAATTCATATGCGTATTTAATTCTTAAAGATGTTATATGAATTTGGATATTGATAATTTAAAAAAAAGGTGGAAAGAGATTACAATTGGTTAAAATTTGATTGGAACAGTGATTATCTTAACCTTGAAGTGATTGCGATGGATTAAAATATATTTTAAATCTTTGGAGAGATTGTGATTGACTTGCCTTATAGGCGAACGTGAAGGAATTAACAAATTATGCCTTATTTAATTTCGAGGATGAAATTGTTTTAAGTTGGCTGGATTATAACACCCCCTCACCCAAGATTTAGACCTACTTGGCTTAGATAGTGATACTAAGGCTAGTCCGAACCCAATTAGAAATAGAACACGGTATTTTTATTCCAATATTTGTACCACATAGCGCACCTTACCATTGCATCGATAATTGGAGCACTTCGCTAGTCATTGCCTTCCTACAAATTCCATACCCTTGTCCTAGATATGTCCGCCTTCTATTTTGACCTCGGTGTAACTTGGAATGATGCTCTCTTGTGCTACATTTTAGTCGTACAATATTCGTCGCAGACATTTATATTTAATTCTAAATAATCCAAATTTGTACCTTGTGCGTTCCAATTGAAATTGAAGACACAATCTTGACCCTTTCGGACAACCTAAATAAGGATAATATTCTATCCTGAGCCCTCTAAGTCCATGACCCTTGTGTCCCACCTAATGTTATCCCATGTACTTCTAATTAACTCAAGAAAACTTGGCACATTAATTTTGATTATTTAATCCAATTTTCATCTTTGTGCAATTTTCTAATTGTTGGGTGCTTTTATGCAAAAGTGAATTGAGGTATCCACACCATTGGACATGACACATGAAGAAACATATTTTTCGTTCATGTAGATTTTTTCCATAATTTTTGGAATGTGCAAAATGCAACATCGTCCCTCATTTAAACCTAACCTTGCATTTTAAACAATGCAAATCTTATACCATCCTCGACTTTCTACCACGGCTTAATTTTAATTTCGAGGACAAAATTTTTATAAGTTGGGTATGATGTAAAACCCCAGATCCTAAAATCCGTATTTATTTTTTATTTATTAATTTAATTATAGTAATTATGGGCTAATTAGGAGAAATAGTTTTTTATTTAATTTTTATTTTAGGTGTTCGTGCATTTAGGAGATTTATGGGGCCATTAGGAAATTTTCAAATTTATTTCATGTAGGAGACCCTTTGAGCAGTTGCTAGCTTAATGGTATGCATTAATTTAATTATAGATTTTCTATGGGTATATATATATATATATATATATATATATATATATATATATATATATATATATATATATACACATATATTTAAAAGAAAAAGAAAAGAAACGAAATGGAAAAAGAAAAAGTTAGAAAAGAAAACCCTTATATATACTATTGGATCCTAAAACCACTCCTACCCGCAACCCACTCCAACCCACACACCCGCTGGAATGTGAGCCCAGCCACCCGCTGCTTTGTTAGCACAGCAAAACCCCCTTCCTTTATTAGCAAGCCCACCCCATAATAAGAAGCAACAACCCCATGCGTTGAGCCCCCCCCCCCCCCCCCCCGCGAACACATACACGAACCCGCTCCCTCTCTTTCATATATATATTCACATCCTCTTCATCCCAAACCCTAACCTAAATTCCCCCGACAATTGAGCACCCACGCTGCCGCCACCAAGCGCCGCCATCACAGCCAGGAATGCCCCGTCCAGCCAACCCCGGCCGACCGACGACCGTGCACCCCGCGCACTGCAGAATTCAACAGCAGGGTACCTGTATTCCCGCGCAGTTCTCCGTCACCTCGCTGAACCAAACGCCACCCCGTCTTCACCGGTACGCTCGCCCCTTAACCCTCTTCACTATCTATGTGATAGTAGACCTCGAATAACGCGTAACCCTAGGCAAAAACAGCGTCAAAGTTGGCAGAAAAAGACCAATTCTGGGTATCACAGAAAACTGCGGTGATCACCTATGTTCCCCGATTCATATCTTCCACCACAGAGATCCGAATCCAATTTTTTTTTGGTATACGGAGACCACTTGACCTAGTTTAATTTCTGTTAAATAATATTAGATTATTAACTGCTGTAGGTAGAATTAAATTCGTTGTAAAACTCCAAAAATCTATTTCTTTTAGATTTTCAAAAGTTGTAAAACAGAGCGCGCCTCTCCAAACGGGACCGCCCCGCTGTGTACCAAGTATACCAAACGATGCGCGCAGTATATCCAGACACGTGAGAGTTCGCAGAAACTAATTCAGACGCGTGTGCGCGTCGAAATTAGCCCGTATCCGCGGACAATCTCCGTGTCGCAACTTTTGCGAAAGCCATGCGCATTTTGTGTGCGCTCGTCAGATTGCGACAAAAATTATGCCACTGGACTCATGGTAACGCGCTGGTCCTGTGAACCAATTTTCACACAATTCTGAGATAGTTGACCAAGTTGCCAATTGGCGGGCCCCACGGTTGACTTTTTGGGGGAATTTGTGTTCGGCTCACCGTAATCTAAAATTAGAAATACCGTTGAGTTCGTATTGACATTTAGAGTTTGTTTGACCTATAATTTATCCCATTTAGAGACCTTTACCCTTGGCACACTTTTTGGTATAAAGTGGCCCACAAGTGGAGTCCGCTTTGACCCGAAATTACCGTTTTGCCCCTGTGTCCAAATTGGACGAAAGAGAAGTGCTTTATAGCTATTTTGTTTATTCTGGGAACGTTGGTGATGTTTATTTCAGCATCCGGAGACGTTCATTCTGAGGTCGTAGTTTCTGACTCTTGGTGTTTGACATCTGGACATTTCACTCTGCAGCTCTTTTGCCAGGCAAGTATACCTTGTGTCACTACCACATTCTGAAAACAGGGGTATTTTCGAATTTTTTAATATTTAATATTATGGTATTTATAATTAATTAATTGCATGATAGTGTATTTAATTTAAATAATTTTGTGCGATGTGAAATCCAATATATAATTATATGCAGTGTTAATTATTTTATTTTAGCTAGCAGACTAGACCTAGAAGCCCAGTAGACGAACCCCTGTCCGAATGATAGAATTTCGGATTTTATTATTTTATTTAGAATTTAATTCTTAGAGTATAATTAATTATTGTATTTTATTTAATATTTTGCGCATTGCCTTTGCTTCGATATTTGGAGCACTATCCAGACTTTTGTCTTCCAACAAATTTCACAATCTTGCTCTAGACATGCCCACCTTCATTTCTGCTATTTTTGCAACTCATAATTTTGCTCCTTGTGCATTGTTTCTGGCCGCACAAAAATCGTCGCGGACGTTATTTTTTAAATTCCTATTTTGTATCGTTGTGCATTCAATCGAAAATTGGAGGCCATCTTGACCTATTTTTCGTGCGACCCAAATTAGGGAAATATTCTGTTCTGAGTCTTCTTCAATATTGGTATTGATGACCTGACCTGATTTTGGCTCCATGTACTCCTAATTAATTGTTGAACACAACTTGTATTTATTTCTATTTAATTTGAGGATACCATTTTATCTGATTTTAAAATCCCAAATTAATTCCAGTGCCCTGTAAATTCAGCCCATACCCATCTTACAGTGCCCCCTGACCCTACAAAACACCGGACCCCAAATCGCCCGCCCAATTTTCGTCATTTTATGTGTTGGTGCAATTTCTCGAATTTAAGGGGGTTAAATTGCAAATTGGTATTTTGTGCCAACACCCAATTATTTTAACCGGTGAGGGAACCTAATATTTTTATTTAAACCCTCACCTTTATTTTTCCACATGAATTAATTCTCTCCATGTTCAATCCTAGCCACCCATTCAAGGGATGGAATCATCACCCTACATCACACCCTCTCTCATCCTATATAATATAATGTCTACATCCTAAACCCTAATCCCTAGGCAACATAGAAAACCCCACCTCCTCACAAGCCCCCTCTCTCCTACGTTGGAAAACTTCTTCCTTCTTCTTTTCTTCTTCTCTTTCTTTTCTTCTTCTCCTTCTTCCTTCCTTCTTCTTCTTTAACTTTTTCTTTTTTTTTGAAATTCAAAAAGGGAAGAAGGGGGGGGAACACTGTTCACCCCCCCCGCACAGTTCCTGTTCCCGGTCCGGCTCATCCCCCGCATCCCTCCCTGTCAGCCTCCTGAACCGACTTCCCGGCCCGGCGAGCATCCCGACCCGACTGCACATCCCCCGGCCATCCCTCCACCTGTGCACTCCAGCCCGGCGGCGGCCCCCTGTCACTCCGACTCCGCTGCCAACAACCCCGACTCCCTGTGTACTCCGGCCAGCGACCAAACTATCACCACCACCATTCATCAAAACCACCACCATCATCCACCATTACTCCCTCGGCGGCCGAGTCCCCACAGCCCGCTGCTGCCCGGCCGAGACCCGCTCCCTCTGCAGATCAGTCCGGCGGCGCTGCCGATCTCCGGCGGCCCTCTGGTCCGGCGGCCGTGCTCCGGCAAGCCTCTGTAAGTCTCCTTCTTCCCCTTCTTTCTTTATATATATATATATATATATATATATATATATATATAAGTATATGTATATATATGTATATATATACATACATGTTAATTAGTGTAATTAATTATATAATAAATATAAGGTATTGTATGTATTTAAATAAATAGTATAAATATGTATTTAATTTAATAGTATATATAATATTAGTATATATATATATGTTTAATAACTATTTATTTAATATGTATAGTATACCTATATACATTAGTATATGAATGCAATATGTACAAGTATTATTTTTAATAAATATTAACATATAAATAAGTATATCAATTATTTTTATTAAATTATATAATTAAGTATGTATCTAATTAATGTTTTAAATACATAAGTATGTATAGCATTTGTAAATTAATGTATATGAAATTATGTAATTTAAATTAACGTTTAACAGTATATGTATACGTACGGTATTTATTTAATGTTTAATATATGTGTATGCATGAAATTGGTTATTTTCATATAGTCATAAATATGTAAATGTATATTCTTATTAATATTTAATTGTAAATTATAGTATGTATAATTAAATGCATATGAATAAGTATATTAACTATTTTTATTAAATCATATATTTGAGTATGTACCAAATTAATATTTAAAATACATAATGTATAGAATATATAAAATGTATTAGTAAGTTAATGTATATAATAAATGTGTATGTTAATATATATATAATTTAATATATATGTATATGTATATATTTAATTAATGTATGTAAGTGTATGTATTTAATTTAATTTGTATATATATGTATATATACGTTGGTTTATTTTATGGCTTTTATTTACTGAAAGGTATACTAGTATGATTTAAATTAGCATAGGTATATATCATTTATTTGTTAATAAATTGAATAAGTAGGTATTTAAATTAATGCACATGTATTATATATGAGTTTTAATGTTATATATATATAATGTAATTGGTATATGTATACTCTAGTATGTTTGTATACTGGTATATAGTATATATATATATATATTTTATTTGGTAATGATACATACATATAGATATAACCAAGGTATTTTCCACTAAAACATATAAACGTATATTTTTGGTATCAATGTATATATGTAAAGTTATATTTTCGTATTGGTGTATATATATTTTGTATAAAATCTTAGCATATTTATAATATATATACATATATTTTGTATACATATTTAATTTGATGTATATATATATTGTAAGTGCATATGTTAATTAAGATGTGTATAATTATGTATCTATCTACTAGGTGACCCTAGTTGACTAGTGCCCTGCCTGGCATAGCCCTGAGGCCAGTATATTTCTTCTGTGTGTTAGGATAGCATCTGATACAAGTGTTATAATTGTGTTATGTTTATAGGACTGTTGGGTTACCCAGGGGATACTCTGGAACAGGACATCAATAAATACCAGCTAAGGACCGAGGCGAGTACATTCTCTGATTAGTTTCTAATTTATGATATCTCCTATGTTCACTGTATCTAGTGTAAATATCCATGATCCTGACACGATGGTTACACGGATTGGTATACACGGATCTCGTCATGAGATGTTATTCCTTATTCATGGTGTAGCTTGTACGAGACTTGTTTCCTTGATATCTTGTGCATGTACAGACACTAATTCCCGGGGAGATTTGCTACCTTCCTAGGGAATCCTGTGCCATAGCATACCATGATTGGATCTACTATACCAGTCGGGGGTTTGGGGAGTACTTTAGTGTAGATATGTGATCATACCCAACCTTATATGCACCATAGCTCACCCCACATCTCACGTCGGGTGCGGCCTGACCACTTATATGAACCATAGCTGTTACGTGTGATTAGCCTGATCTCTACATGCACCATAGCTAACCAACGGTTAGCCTGACTTTATATGAACCATAGCTAACCAACGGTTAGCCTGACTTTATATGAACCATAGCTAATCACATGTAACCAGCCTGATCAAGTTCCCAAGCCGATCACATGTTAAAGCTAGTACTCACACACTTAGTCATAGGTTTCTTGCTCATGGAAATATTGTTCTTTTCCTGCATTTACTTACAGTATTTCCAGTACTTCTCTCATTGTACATTTCTCGTACTTATACATGCATCTGGTATGTTTCCATCTAGAACTGCTACATAGTTTATGTCATTTATATAGAACTGCTATTTAGAGATGTACTTTGCTCCTTCCTGACTGGAAAATATTTTTCCAGACTGTGACATTAGTAGACTGGTTTCTGACATTGGGGATTGGAAGTTAAGGATTGCAGGTATGTTATGTTATCATTAGACTTGTGCTGTATTCTTTTATTTCTTCATTTCCTATCGTGCTGTAGTTGTGATTGAGTATTTCTAGATTTATTTTAGTGTTATCCGTATCTCCTTATGGAGTTGGATACTAGTGTGAGATTATCTAGATAGTACTTGACCTAGACAGCGTTCTACCGCCGATGCTGCGGCGTAGGCTGGACGTACCCACGCTCTCGTGCCCTTATACCGGGTGCGGGTCGTGACACGTTTTTAGTGGTGGCCCATGCAGGTCAGACTTCGCGAGTTGTGCGATGTCGTAGTAGTGTAGCATCCTTGTTATACTACTGCGTGCCTGCTATAGGACATAGGACATAGGATACTAGGACGAGAGCAAATTCTCAATCATAATTCCTTGAGAGATTCCTGGGATGACCCCATGAGAATCTTATTATAATCTCCAATTTGATTCCTTCGCCCTTGTTTCCGTCCGTCCTTACTCATTGATATTGAATTTGATTATTGTTGATCAATTATAAAAATTTAAATTCCTGGTATCGTTGTTGAGTTGATTTCATATCGAGGTGAATTTTACGGGCTAAAATTTACGGTATCATCTGATGACATATATTGATGAGGACAGTGAGAAGGGTAAAACGTCTACTTTGGTTATGGAACCTAGGGTTTATCGCAGCCATATTAGCTATCGTGACGAGAACGTAGGAACCGACTTGGATGTACCTATTGTAGTTATGAAACTTAGGGTCTCTCGCAGCCATACCGGTTGGCGAGGCGAGGATTCTAGATGACATGATTATAGAGTTGCATACCTTAGTTACGGAACCTGTCGTTATCGCCTCTATGCTTACTGGCGTGGCGAGGATTCTGTGTGTCATGATTTCTGGCAGACGTGTATGATTATCAGGTTGTATCTTAAATTGGTTCTTAAAATATCATCTCAAGACTTATCCATTTTGTTATTCCAGGACTTTGTTCCATCACTTCTTTTCTTTACTAGCAGTAAAGATACCTTCCGTCCTTGATCCAGTTCCTTTTTGAGCTTATTTTCTTTGAGAATTCCTTGTTAGTATGATAATTAATGACTTGCAATTTTGGTTGTGTCTTGTATTAGTTGACTGAGTGTTGCCTGTGAATTGAAGTGTTTCCTAGTTGGACATATGAGCATTAGGCATTAATCTAGAGATACCCATAGCATAGTACCTTGTAGCAATAGTTCTATGATAGGTGTTATTATAATTAGTATTGGTATTATAGAAAGTGCAAGTGATCGTGATTTGTAATAAGTTTGACGAGTTAATCTAAGGATGAAGCTAGCGTTACCATACCAATAGTGCTAGTGATTCTACATCAAATATTTGTTGAGCAAGGTGCAAATGACAGTAAGTACTTCGTGTGATGACAAACAGATTGGGGTATTAAGTAATATAGATAGAAAATCATTGAAGAAAATATGTGAGATGATAATTTGGATTATTGGAAATGATAGTGCAATTATTTCGGACAGTACAATTTTCGTACACAGTTGAGGTTGTAAATAATTAGTGTATTAGTGTGCACCTTGAGTATTAGAGACTGTGAGTAGTATATGTATACTTGTGGATTAAATTTATAATTTGTAGAGTGGAAATAAATTTCAATTTTAAAGAATTTTTGAGGAGATGAGACTTTATGTTATTAAATTTTGAGTATTCGAATTCAATTCAATAAACATAGTCAAGGCTATAAGGATTTTAAAGGTGATTAAATTTTTGATATTGAGTATCTGATTTTGAGGAGTGTATGCAAATATTTTTAAGTTGATCGAGAAGTTAAACCTTGACGATTATTTCGAGGATTAACTTTATGGTAGATAAAAGATGAATATTAATATATGAGTAGATGATATACATGTGTAAGGATCTGATGATTTGAGTATGATTGAGATCTCACTGCCAACCGACTCGGGTGTCAATCTAGGGTTGTATTAGAGAGAGCAGTACTTATTATAGTGTGTTGCAATTGATATGCACTTGAGTGATAAGAATAACTAGTATCAACTATTGCAGTAGGCAAGGAAGCTAGCAGTGAGTATGCTTGTAGTAGAGTGTGGTACCTAAAGAGATAGAGGTATCAAACTTTCCATGCATTATTTGACCTATGATTAGGTTAGAGATAGAAGATATTGCAAGTAATATGTTAGCAGGTTCTTTCCTTTCTTTCCTCATGTTCTTCTCTTCTGATTGATTGATTGCTTAGTACCGTAGCTTGTATGCATGATTCTTGTTATAATGTAGTTAGTAGTACCCCTGATACATGGACTGCAACACCGTAACAAATGAGACCATAACCATGTATGTTCCCCCTAGATTGTATGTGGTATGACTATAGGTAGAATTTTCTTAGACCATGATTATTGGTGTTGACTGTAGTGAAGATTCATGAAGGAGTTATGACTTGACAAGAGGAACAAGATGATTAAAATTTGAGGATAATTATTGATTTAAATAAATGGTTAGGAAATTAGCATGGCATAATTGGTGGTTAATTAATTCCAAGAAAGATTATGACGTGTTTAAGTTGGTTATTAATTTGGGAAATTTGGAGATTTATCAATGTATTTATTTAATTGCAAGTTATGAATTTTAGAACTTTATATTTGAATGTGACATTTGGAGAATCCTTAAATATCATATTGTTGAGTTTTTGAGGAGTGGATATTAAATTCTGAGTATCGAATTAGTAGCTAAAAAACTTTCAGGAAATTTTGATAAAAAGGGACTTTGACTCTATGTCGGGGATTTTTACAGGAATACAAATAATTTCAGATTTTTGAAATTGTGAAAGGACCTTGTGGATTATTCGTGGTTGATGAATTTAATTGATGGAATAATAGTGTGTATGATTTAAACACTAGTATGAGGTTTTTAAATTTCGAGGACGAAATTCTTTTAAGGTGGGTAGACTTGTCACTACCACATTCTGAAAACAGGGGTATTTTCGAATTTTTTAATATTTAATATTATGGTATTTATAATTAATTAATTGCATGATAGTGTATTTAATTTAAATAATTTTGTGCGATGTGAAATCCAATATATAATTATATGCAGTGTTAATTATTTTATTTTAGCTAGCAGACTAGACCTAGAAGCCCAGTAGACGAACCCCTGTCCGAATGATAGAATTTCGGATTTTATTATTTTATTTAGAATTTAATTCTTAGAGTATAATTAATTATTGTATTTTATTTAATATTTTGCGCATTGCCTTTGCTTCGATATTTGGAGCACTATCCAGACTTTTGTCTTCCAACAAATTTCACAATCTTGCTCTAGACATGCCCACCTTCATTTCTGCTATTTTTGCAACTCATAATTTTGCTCCTTGTGCATTGTTTCTGGCCGCACAAAAATCGTCGCGGACGTTATTTTTTAAATTCCTATTTTGTATCGTTGTGCATTCAATCGAAAATTGGAGGCCATCTTGACCTATTTTTCGTGCGACCCAAATTAGGGAAATATTCTGTTCTGAGTCTTCTTCAATATTGGTATTGATGACCTGACCTGATTTTGGCTCCATGTACTCCTAATTAATTGTTGAACACAACTTGTATTTATTTCTATTTAATTTGAGGATACCATTTTATCTGATTTTAAAATCCCAAATTAATTCCAGTGCCCTGTAAATTCAGCCCATACCCATCTTACAGTGCCCCCTGACCCTACAAAACACCGGACCCCAAATCGCCCGCCCAATTTTCGTCATTTTATGTGTTGGTGCAATTTCCCGAATTTAAGGGGGTTAAATTGCAAATTGGTATTTTGTGCCAACACCCAATTATTTTAACCGGTGAGGGAACCTAATATTTTTATTTAAACCCTCACCTTTATTTTTCCACATGAATTAATTCTCTCCATGTTCAATCCTAGCCACCCATTCAAGGGATGGAATCATCACCCTACATCACACCCTCTCTCATCCTATATAATATAATGTCTACATCCTAAACCCTAATCCCTAGGCAACATAGAAAACCCCACCTCCTCACAAGCCCCCTCTCTCCTACGTTGGAAAACTTCTTCCTTCTTCTTTTCTTCTTCTCTTTCTTTTCTTCTTCTCCTTCTTCCTTCCTTCTTCTTCTTTAACTTTTTCTTTTTTTTTGAAATTCAAAAAGGGAAGAAGGGGGGGGAACACTGTTCACCCCCCCCGCACAGTTCCTGTTCCCAGTCCGGCTCATCCCCCGCATCCCTCCCTGTCAGCCTCCTGAACCGACTTCCCGGCCCGGCGAGCATCCCGACCCGACTGCACATCCCCCGGCCATCCCTCCACCTGTGCACTCCAGCCCGGCGGCGGCCCCCTGTCACTCCGACTCCGCTGCCAACAACCCCGACTCCCTGTGTACTCCGGCCAGCGACCAAACTATCACCACCACCATTCATCAAAACCACCACCATCATCCACCATTACTCCCTCGGCGGCCGAGTCCCCACAGCCCGCTGCTGCCCGGCCGAGACCCGCTCCCTCTGCAGATCAGTCCGGCGGCGCTGCCGATCTCCGGCGGCCCTCTGGTCCGGCGGCCGTGCTCCGGCAAGCCTCTGTAAGTCTCCTTCTTCCCCTTCTTTCTTTATATATATATATATATATATATATATATAAGTATATGTATATATATGTATATATATACATACATGTTAATTAGTGTAATTAATTATATAATAAATATAAGGTATTGTATGTATTTAAATAAATAGTATAAATATGTATTTAATTTAATAGTATATATAATATTAGTATATATATATATGTTTAATAACTATTTATTTAATATGTATAGTATACCTATATACATTAGTATATGAATGCAATATGTACAAGTATTATTTTTAATAAATATTAACATATAAATAAGTATATCAATTATTTTTATTAAATTATATAATTAAGTATGTATCTAATTAATGTTTTAAATAC
The DNA here is from genome assembly GCA_036927795.1 of Iris macrosiphon. Lineage (NCBI taxonomy): Eukaryota > Viridiplantae > Streptophyta > Magnoliopsida > Asparagales > Iridaceae > Iris > Iris macrosiphon. The sequence goes on from JAYESA010000001.1 coordinate 92,239,967, forward strand.
ATAAGTATGTATAGCATTTGTAAATTAATGTATATGAAATTATGTAATTTAAATTAACGTTTAACAGTATATGTATACGTACGGTATTTATTTAATGTTTAATATATGTGTATGCATGAAATTGGTTATTTTCATATAGTCATAAATATGTAAATGTATATTCTTATTAATATTTAATTGTAAATTATAGTATGTATAATTAAATGCATATGAATAAGTATATTAACTATTTTTATTAAATCATATATTTGAGTATGTACCAAATTAATATTTAAAATACATAATGTATAGAATATATAAAATGTATTAGTAAGTTAATGTATATAATAAATGTGTATGTTAATATATATATAATTTAATATATATGTATATGTATATATTTAATTAATGTATGTAAGTGTATGTATTTAATTTAATTTGTATATATATGTATATATACGTTGGTTTATTTTATGGCTTTTATTTACTGAAAGGTATACTAGTATGATTTAAATTAGCATAGGTATATATCATTTATTTGTTAATAAATTGAATAAGTAGGTATTTAAATTAATGCACATGTATTATATATGAGTTTTAATGTTATATATATATAATGTAATTGGTATATGTATACTCTAGTATGTTTGTATACTGGTATATAGTATATATATATATATATTTTATTTGGTAATGATACATACATATAGATATAACCAAGGTATTTTCCACTAAAACATATAAACGTATATTTTTGGTATCAATGTATATATGTAAAGTTATATTTTCGTATTGGTGTATATATATTTTGTATAAAATCTTAGCATATTTATAATATATATACATATATTTTGTATACATATTTAATTTGATGTATATATATATTGTAAGTGCATATGTTAATTAAGATGTGTATAATTATGTATCTATCTACTAGGTGACCCTAGTTGACTAGTGCCCTGCCTGGCATAGCCCTGAGGCCAGTATATTTCTTCTGTGTGTTAGGATAGCATCTGATACAAGTGTTATAATTGTGTTATGTTTATAGGACTGTTGGGTTACCCAGGGGATACTCTGGAACAGGACATCAATAAATACCAGCTAAGGACCGAGGCGAGTACATTCTCTGATTAGTTTCTAATTTATGATATCTCCTATGTTCACTGTATCTAGTGTAAATATCCATGATCCTGACACGATGGTTACACGGATTGGTATACACGGATCTCGTCATGAGATGTTATTCCTTATTCATGGTGTAGCTTGTACGAGACTTGTTTCCTTGATATCTTGTGCATGTACAGACACTAATTCCCGGGGAGATTTGCTACCTTCCTAGGGAATCCTGTGCCATAGCATACCATGATTGGATCTACTATACCAGTCGGGGGTTTGGGGAGTACTTTAGTGTAGATATGTGATCATACCCAACCTTATATGCACCATAGCTCACCCCACATCTCACGTCGGGTGCGGCCTGACCACTTATATGAACCATAGCTGTTACGTGTGATTAGCCTGATCTCTACATGCACCATAGCTAACCAACGGTTAGCCTGACTTTATATGAACCATAGCTAACCAACGGTTAGCCTGACTTTATATGAACCATAGCTAATCACATGTAACCAGCCTGATCAAGTTCCCAAGCCGATCACATGTTAAAGCTAGTACTCACACACTTAGTCATAGGTTTCTTGCTCATGGAAATATTGTTCTTTTCCTGCATTTACTTACAGTATTTCCAGTACTTCTCTCATTGTACATTTCTCGTACTTATACATGCATCTGGTATGTTTCCATCTAGAACTGCTACATAGTTTATGTCATTTATATAGAACTGCTATTTAGAGATGTACTTTGCTCCTTCCTGACTGGAAAATATTTTTCCAGACTGTGACATTAGTAGACTGGTTTCTGACATTGGGGATTGGAAGTTAAGGATTGCAGGTATGTTATGTTATCATTAGACTTGTGCTGTATTCTTTTATTTCTTCATTTCCTATCGTGCTGTAGTTGTGATTGAGTATTTCTAGATTTATTTTAGTGTTATCCGTATCTCCTTATGGAGTTGGATACTAGTGTGAGATTATCTAGATAGTACTTGACCTAGACAGCGTTCTACCGCCGATGCTGCGGCGTAGGCTGGACGTACCCACGCTCTCGTGCCCTTATACCGGGTGCGGGTCGTGACACCTTGCCTTGTTGTACTATTTAAATTTTATATTGTTATTTGCATATTTATATTATATAACTGTGCGCATCCAAGAGAGACTCGGGTGCAGTCAACGGAGGCGTTGACGTTAGGACAGTGTTTGACCTAGTGTCTAGTAGACCCACCTAAAGTTGTGGAGTTATTGGTATGACTCTCAGGCCTTGACACATTTCTTACACGTGTTGTGAGTCTCATGTAGGGCACGGAGTTGCGTATGTGGTTGGCCACCTGTACGTGTGGGTCGTGCGACGGATAGGGTATAACTGCTAATAGTAATGCATGTTAGAAGACTTAGCAGTTATTAGTAGGCGAAGCATAGACTAGAGTGATACGATGGTCCCATCCTTGTCCTTGTTTGGTTGTAAGGATGGACTATTGCTCTAACGATAGACTATGAGCCAGATTTATGACGCCGAGGCGTAGTAGCTGACGCGTATTGTGGATACAACATGCTTAGATCATTGGACGGGGAGGACTACTAGTAGGCGTATGGGACACCCACCTCCTTTATACAGATACCGTACTCGACGGATTGATACGGACGTTATTATTTATACAGATACCACGTTCCCTAGGGTATTGGACGTTATTTGGTAATTTTACAGATACCTCATTCTTCGGAATGATGGACGTTACAGACACCACACTCTAGAGGATGTTGGACATTATTATATTCCTGTTCCCGTATTATAGGGGGCATATGTGGCATATACTAGCCAGTTGTCACGATTGATAAATTACGTCAGCATATGTCTAGCCTACACTTTTCCATACTCCCAAAGTTGTCCTCAAGTTGCATTTCACTTAGATGGTTAGGTCACCCTGGAGTTTTACAGTATTACTTTATGGCATGCTTTTATGTATCTTGTTATGTCCCTCTTAGAACCTGGTCCTTTTCCAGGTGTATTGTTCATGAGTATTTGTACGAGCGCGGATCCGGACTGGCTACTTATATTGCGAGAGGTCTACTCTTCGAGCCTCGTGATTGTTAGAGGTTGTATTTATATTATATTTGTCGTGTCTATTCTTCATTCTAGTTCGATAGTGGATTTGTTTCCATCCGACTGTCATCTTTAGATACTTCATTGTGGGATCTGGTTACAGATATTGGTTATTCATTATATTTGATTTTCTGTGGATGAGATTAGATTATACCCTGTGATTTATGATGGTTTATACCACTGGTGAATTGTTATTCATATTACAGCATACTTGTGATATGGTTTCCATATATTGGAGTGCCATATTCATACGGCTGGCATGGTTACGTATTCCTAGTCCTACGTATTTTGGGACTGGGGCGTGACAGGTGGGCTGTCACCCCCATTTTTCCAAATGAGGGTATTTTGGTCATTTTTGAATATCTATTTATTTCTAGTGATTAATAATTATCATAGTTCTATTTAATTTAATTATTCTTTGCATTATTTATTTATAGTAGTGGGCTAGCCTATTATTTAGACTTGACACTAGTGAACCCAATAAGACTTGTCTTGACAACTGGTGAGCCCAACATGGACTAGGTCCATTAGACCCATTCACTCTAATTAATTAGGAGGATTAGACTAAATTGTATTTGTGTAAAAAATTCCTAAAATAGCCATCCTTAATTAATCTTTATAATTAACTAAAAAGGGGCACTTTGAACATGGTTAGTTTCTTGGAGAAGGAGGCACTAGGCCAGCCACTATAGGGAGAGAGTTTCTCTCTCTCCATTTCTTTTGTACTCTCATTTTAGATCCCCAATTTTCTAGATCCCCAAATTTTCTTCATTCCTCCATCAATTCATTCTCATTTTCTCTTATTTTTACTAATCAAGAAGCGTTGGAGCTTTGATTTGCAATGAGCACTTGGAGAAGGAGCTTTGGCAAGGTGATCATGTCCGGATCGTGTTCGTATAAATAATTCATTGGGAATCCATATTCTAATAGGTAAAATTCTGAATTCACCTTCATTGTAGGTTCTAAATAATGTATTTGACCATTATGAACCCTCCCATAACATAGGTCTACCTATAGGAACTAGTTCTAGGCTAATTGGATGTGTATTATTATTTCTACATGGTAATTTATGTCCAAATAGGGGAAATTACAAGATTGATATATCAAATATGTGTCATGACACTAATTTAGTCATATTATACTTAGATCAGGGTTGTGATAGTAGGTACATGTCCATAAATAGATACGAGTAGGCCGTATCACGATATGGTATGAATCAGGGTAATACGGGGCCCAATTTGGGTGATTTATGTGATTTTTCGTTAATTTCTATGTTAGTAAGTTTTATTAGTTATATAATAGTGTATTTGATATGTGAGAAGGATTATTGTCGAGTATTTAGGGTTTTGGCATTTAAATTGAGTATATATCATGGTGTATTATATATTGTATGCCTAGTATTTGGTGAAATGACTCTAGAGTGTGTGTGTGTGTTATATATATATGGATCTATTAGATAGTGTGTATTATTATTATTATATATATAAATAAATAAATATATATATATATATATTTATTTATGATTTATTTATCAAATACATGTGGGTGAGTGTATGTATGTATATAATCTCTATATAATTGAGTGTTGTATACTCACCGTGACAGGGTGCACTTTGGTGACTATGATCAATAGTGACTGAGATCATTGGTGTTCAATATGTTTTAGATTTTGTGTGTTGCTAAAAGTGAATGATGTGTAAGAGGGTGTTGATACAATCGGGTACAAAGGATGTGAGGATGATCAATAAATCCACAGTAGTGTATGGGGGCTTTGTGTTGTGCTCGAGTAAGAAGGGATACTGTAGGTACTCGAGAGTGGAAGAGTGAGTGTGTTGTAGTGGTATTATTGATAATAAATTTGGTAATGTGGGTATAGTAATATGAGTTTTAGGTTAGCAACTACTGTAGCAGTAGTAATAGTTAGAGAGGATCGGGTTTTGAATATAGCAGTAGCAGCAGTGCAATACACTGCAATATAGTGCACTTCCATGCATTATAGAAGTAGTAGAAGCAATAGTTTCGAAAAATCATGTTGGTGAGGTACTCGATTAAGAAGCAAGGAAACAACAACAGTACTGGGTCTGAGTAGCAGCAGGTTGGGATATTTTGAAGGGTGTTGAGGTTAGTATAGAGTTAGGCAATCAGTGCAAACTCGAGTGTAATATCAGAAGGGAGGCAATGAGACATATTTGAAGTTACATGTGTGCAACTTAATATTCTTATAGCATTGTAGGCTTGTTTGAAGTAGGAGTAGCTGTTACTACCACATTTTCTAGGAAAGGGTATTTTAGTAATTTTATATTTAATTAAATATTATGCATGATAAATAAATATTTGTTGTATTATTTAATTATTGTTAGATATTATTTATTTATTTTGGACTTATGTTAGTGGACCTAACTACTTTAGTTTAGACTCATGGACCAATATATTTTAATTATTAGAATTTAGCCCATTTAGAAAGCCCATTGTTAAGGAGATGGATTAAATTAATTAAACCATTAGACTAGAAGCTTCCCTCCTTAATTATTTCTTCATGAGAGCCCCCAAGGGGTATATTGGATAATTCATAGTGACTTGAGGAAGGGGAAAGGAGGGCCGGCATATTTAGAGAGGGGGTAAATTATTCTCTCTCCTCTTTTCATTTGGAAATTAGGTATAAAAATTTTCTCAACCAAATTCCTTCATTCCCACTTCATTTTCCTACCAAATTTTATCCCATTTCCTTCCCAAATAACCATTAGAGACTAGTGGAGCAAGGATCTAGATGGAGAAAGCAAGGATCTACAAAGAGGAGCAAGGATCTACAAGTTGGAGGCCAATTTTATTATATTTGGAGGTTGCATTGGAAATCCATCTCCCAATAGATATAATTCAGTTTTTCTCCTTAAATTAGGTTCTAAATCTGAGATTTAACCATGAAAAATTAACCCATATGCATAGGCTACCCATTGGATTTGGTTTTGTGTTCATAGGAGGCATATTGAGAAAGTTATGGTACTTTTTGTGTCAAATTTGGAAGAATTTCGAGATTGACAATTGTTGTGTGTCAATTGGTCCTATAGATCAATTTGGCATGTGCTTGTATGTTTGGGGCTAGTGTCGTATCCACAATTGGGTACGTGTAGGTCGTATCCCAACAATTTGGTGATATGTATTAATTTGGGGGTTTTTCTCCGACACGGGACTTTGAGCATGTCACATTTTGACACGGACACGTAGATTTGTATTTGACTCTTCGTATTGTTCATAAATAATATATATGACTTGTTCGTGTCCTTCGGGGTACGTTTGGATGTGTGGTGGACTCGTGTCGCATGCGTATCCTAGATCAAGTGGGATACGGAGTGATACGTACCATGTAATGTGTAATTTATTGGTAGATATATTCTTTTATGTTCTTAGTCATGGAGTAGTGTAATTATATATATATATATATATATATATATATATATATATATATATATATATATATATATATATTGTTGTTACATATATTTATGCTTTAGGTCTATATGTATCTATGTATATACTATATGTGTATATATTGTTATGTAGCTATTCTTCTACATGTAAGTATAATTATATATTGTAGTATGTATAGATATGTATATGTTTAATAGATAATTATATGTTGTTATATTTATATTTATATAATATGTGTTACATATTATTGTATGATTATATATATGTATACATATATGTATAGTTATATATATATATATATTACTATGTCTGTGTGTGTATGTTACTATGTATTTATTATGTACATATTTTATATGGTTGTAGCTATGTATATATATGATACTATATTGTAATATGTAACATTGTGTACATATATATATATATATATTATAAGTTGTAAGCTATATATATGTAATTAGATATTGTGTTATATATATACATATGTTACTATATATATATATATATATATATATATATATATATATATATATATATATATATATATATATATATATATATATATATATATATAAGTATGTGAGGAGTATGTGTGTATGTATATTTATTAATAGTAGTTATGTAGATATTTTTAGCATATATATTAGGTATTATATATATATATATATATATATATATATATATATATATATATATATATATATATATATATATATAAGAGGGAAAACTGGAGTTTTTAGCAACAACTTATAAGCGACAGCACAACATTAATAGCAGCAGCGGCAACAACATTTAGCGACAGTAGAGCGGAAAACTGTCGCAGAAAACCAACAGTATCAACAGCAGTATCAGCACCTACAGCGATGGCAGCAAGGAAACCGTCGCAGTAGCATCAGTTCCCGCCAGCAGCAACAATAATGGCGACGGTAGCAGCAGCCTACAGCGACACTTCTGCAATTTAATTTGGTTTATATATATATATATATATATATATATATATATATATGTTCCTAAATTTTAATTGTGCTTTAGTATATTATATGTATATTATTTAGTTGTTAATATATATATATATTTATGGGTAGTTAATATGATCAAGGTATTGGGTATTACCTTGAGATACCAAGGTAAGTACCAAGGTAATTGGGGATACCCATGGTATTGGGTTTGGGTATCAAGATTTTGAGTTATTGTTGTGATGCCAAGTTGGTTCGAAACCAAGGCACCTATTTAATGTTATAAGTAGGATTGTATATATATATATATATATATATATATATATATATATATATATATAATTGTTTGACATATATATGTAATATTTTACCTATTGATTTACGCATCCGGAGATACGGTATCATAGTATCTTAAGATATGGGTTTTGTGAACTAGACTTTAGTATTTGAACCCAATATTTTGTATTAGACTTATGCATCCTAGAAATAGGTAGTTCACCATAATTGACCATAGTTTGACTATAGTTGACCATAGTTGACTTAGAGTTGACCTAGTTTGACTTTTGCCTAGTTTAATGTATTCTCTTCTCGGAACCTTGTATTGATGTTGTATTCCATATCTAGGTCTTCGAGGCACTGTACCAGACATCTGTGAGACTATTCTTTAGACTTCAGGCGAGTACATTCTCTGATAGTTTCTCATTTTTGATATCCTCTATGTTAATTGTATCCAGTGTAGGTATCCATGTTCTCTTGACACTATGGTTACACGGATTGGTATATCCGGATCTCGTCATGAGATGTTATTCCTTGGTATATGGTGTATATGGTGCAAGTATTGTTTCATTGGTTATCTTATATATGTACAAACACTGATTCTAGGGAAGAGTCGCTATCTTCTTGGGAAATCTTGTGCCATAGCATACCGTGGTTGGATCTATTATACCAGTCGAGGGTGGAGAGTACTTTAGTGTAGATATGTGATCATACCCCTATTGTATCAAGTACTATTATTGAATAGTGTTAATCATACACCGCACGTATGATTAGCCAGGCCATATATATTGTATCATGTTCCCAAGCCGATCACATGTTAAAGCTAGTACTCACACACTTAGTTATTAGTATTCTTGTTCATTGGCATATTGTTTATTATTGTGTTCATTCCAGTATTTCCTTATTGTATATATCTCTCGTATCTGTTGTGCATCTTGTATATTCACATCTATTTACTGTTACATAGTTTTTATCATTGATTAGAACTGCTGTTAGAGATATACTCTGCTCCTTTCCTGACTGAATATATTTTTCTCAAATGACACTGAGGACTGGTACCCTACACATTATGGACCACAGGATATTGTGGGCTTAGAGTCTGAGACCCTGGCTCAGGAGGGACTTATCCCAACTGAGACAGTTGACCCGGGTTTAGTAGTTTCTTAGTATTCTTTTGTACTGGATTTGTCTCCAGCTTATCTGTTAGCATTCTTTCAGACTCATTTATGTATTATTTTAGACTCATGAGTTGTTTGTGACTATTCTATTCTTTATCTGATTTGTGCTCATTTCTATCTTAGTTCTGTAATTGAGTATATTATTATTGTTGGTGGCTCATTATATTGTTAGATAGATTACCCAGATAGCGTTCTACCGCCGATTCTGCAGCGTAGGCGGGGTGTTGTTTCTGACTTGCATCCTTTCATCGGGTGTGGGTTGTGATACGTTTTTAGTGGTGGCCCATACAGGTCTAGCTTCGCAAGTATACGATGTCATGGTAGTACGATGATTTAGTTGTACTACTGCAAGCTTATGATAGGATATAAGATGTAGGCTATAGGCTGAGAATACTCAATCACATCTAGGAAAATTCTTTTGATTCAACTGTTCTCCTTTGATATTGATACTTGATCTCTTAAACTGTCCTTTCCTTGAGTGTCTTACATCATGTGCCATATTGATTCTTTCTTTCGCTTTGTCTCAGGATGTCTCCTAAGACTAGATCGCAGCAGGGGATAGCAGTTTCTGAGAGGTCTGCGACATCCTGAGGGCCTACACCAGTCACTTCTCTGATGATTGGAGTGCCAGCTGCTTTCGGAGGTACACCACCTACTCAGAAGACTATGCCAGCTGTATCTGAGGGGCTTCCATCTCCACCTCCTGTGCCAGCAGAGGCGACACAGATATTTACACTGTTTCATGAGATGCTTGAGGCATAGAGGGCTCAGTTAGAGGCACATCAGAGGCAGATCGATATTCTACGGCAGGGCATCGAGAGTGCTAATCAGCTTGCTCGTGCCGTAGTCGAGAGAGGAGTTTCGGTCCAGCAGCAAGTTGCTTCTCAGGTTGCTCAGCTTAGGCCAGGCAACATTCAGGACTTCAAGAAGCTGGAGCCTAGGGTCTTCAAGGGGATGGAGGGCATCGTCTATGCTGATGATTAGCTCGAGGACATTGAGCGTCTTATGAGGGTGTCCCGTCTTTCTGAGGATCTGAAGGTTAAGGCGGTAGGACTTCAACTGTTCGATGTCGCTCGTAATTGGTTCAGAAATAAGCTAATTCTGGTTGACGTAGGACAGTCTTGGGAGGTATTCAAGGACCTCTTCAAGAAGAAGTTCTTCGCTCGGGCAGACAGGCTAGACTTGGGGAGGCAGTTCGAGAGTCTCATTCAGGGGAGCATGTCTGTAGAGGAGTACGTTGCAGAGTTTGACAGGTTGAGCCGATTTGCAGAGTATTTGGTGAGAGAGCCGGAGATTAGGGCTATTCGTTTTCATGAGGGTCTAAACTGGGAAGTGAAGATCCTCATTCCGTCTTTTTATGAGGCATACTCGGAGATACTTGCGGAGGCACGCAAGGTTGAGCGGGAGTTGGTTTTGAAGCCCAAGAGAGACCGTGATTCTTTTTTGGGGGCCAACGGCAGTGCAATATCTGCTAAACGTCCTTATTTCTAGTCCAGACCTTTCTAGTAGCCACAGCAGAACCAGAATCCAGCTAAGGCACCTTTTTTACCAGGCTCCACAGCAGCAGAGACAGTTACAGCAAGCTTCCTGCCACTATTGCAAGAAGCCCGACCATATCTGGGAAGTTTGCAGGAGGAGGCTAGGAGTTTGTTTGTATTATGGTTCTGAAGGGCATCAGTCGAGAGAGCATCCTTGTCGTACAGTTCCGGGAGCAGCTTTAGCTCCGAGGGCACAGATGAGACTACCTGCAGTACAGTCGAGGGGATTGCTTTCGATGCAGCAGCAATATTTTGTCCAGCATCAGCAACAGGGAGGTTTCCATCAGGGATGAGCGTTTGCTATAACCATTGAGGAGGACGAACCCACATGAGATGTCATCGCAGGTTTTATTCTTCTTGATTTTATTCCAGCTTTAGCTTTGTTTAATAGTGGTGCTACCCATAGTTTTGTATCTGTTTCTTTTGCTCTGAAGCATGGTTTGGCAGCTGAGTCTTTGCTTAGGACTTGCAAGATCATGATCGGGGGAGGCATTATCCTGGTTAATGATATTTGCAAGGATCGGAGAGTTACTCTAGGAGGCCAGGAGTTGAGTGCATGTCTACTTGTAATGCCACTTTCGAGCTACGATATTATACTCGGGATGGTTTGGTTGAGTAGGCACCGTGCTAGCATAGATTGTAGAGGAGGCAGAGTTTTGTTTGGTCCGCCAGGAGAGCCAGAGTTTGAGTTTGCTAGAGGAGCTGTAAAGCAGGGAGAAGGCATTATTTATGGAGCTATGGTGGAAGATAAGGAGTTGCCGCATCCGTTGATAGCTGAGTTCATGGATTTGTTTCCTGAGGAATTACCAGGATTGTCGCCAGATCGAGATAATGAATTCTCTATAGACTTGGTGCCAGGTGCAGAACCAATTTTGCAGCATGTCTATAGAGTAAACAACAACGTGCTGATCGAGCTGAAGAAGCAGGTGGACGAATTATAGGATAAGGGGTTTATCAAATCAAGTTTTTCACCGTGGGGAGCCCCGATATTATTTGTATCAAAGAAGTATGGATCGGTGCGCATGTGCATTGATTATAGGGCATTGAATAATCTCACTATCAAGAATAAGTACCCTTTGCCTTGGATTGATGATCTGTTCGATCAGTTGAGTGGTGCCAAGGTGTTTTCTAAGATAGATTTGAGATTAGGCTACCATCAGGTAAAGGTGAAGCCGATGGATATATTTTGACTAAGAGAGGGATCAAATGGTATAGTTCATTTGTTGGTAGCTTGGAGGATTACAAACATGACTATTGCTTTCCAATTAGCTATTTTTGCATTAATTGTGACTTCATCAATCTTACTGATTAGTGTACCTGAACCAACGAATTGCCTTTTTTTTAATTAGGCATATAATGAAACAAAAGAGTTTCCATACCTATCACAATTTGCTGCGCTTTTCTTTAGTAGGGCTTGCATACGAAGGGCTTGCCAAAGATCCCCTTATGCCTTTGCACTCGAGGGCCAATCTCCGTCCGGCCCGAGGAAACCTTTGTACGCAGAGAGTTATCTCCATGGAGCAGGGAGCCTTCGTTGCAGTCCGATCAATACATGATAATATCTTTGTTGCCCAAGAGTTACTACATTCCATGAAATATTCTAGGTCGGGGAAAAAATGAATGGCTTTGAAGGTTGACATGGATAGTGCTTTCGATAGGATGAACTGGAGCTTCCTTTTAAACATGTTGCAAAAGTTTGGATTTGGTGAAAGATTTGTTAAATGGATTGAAGGGTGCATCACTGGGCCGTCCTTCTCCATTCTCCTCAATGGATCACCTACGGCCTGGTTCAAATGTGCCCATATCGATGGAACGGGTGACTCATTATTTCGATGAATCATTTCTTCGGACAAAAGATTCTGTAAACACTTATTCGAAATCTCACTTATCAGAGTCCATTGTGGAAGAATCTTCTGAGCCCCAGTGAGAATGAGATAATCCACGTCAAAAAATAAAATAAGACATCCTTGGGTGCCCCGATGGACTAAAGTCTAACCGCAAACGCCAATGGTGCTCACTTTAAGTGAACTGGAACTGAAGGCCTATTCGTTATAGGGAATCAATGCTCCGGACCGACAAAAGAGCTTTCTTTCTCTTATGGATAATATTAAGCAACTGAAGACCTAAGAGCGGATGCCGAATCCTTTCGCTCCCAGCGGAGCAATCAATTCAAGAGATTGACTTCCTTTAGAGCAGGCACGTACGTTTTAACGGTCGAAATGCTAGCCGGCAAAGTCACTCTTGAGGAAGCAAGCAGGGACAAGATCAATAGTAGAATTCCTGCCTTTGAGTTAGAGTTTAAGTTCGATCCCTGGAAATTTAAGCCTGCCTGACTGTGAGACCGACTGGTCGAACAGAGACGAAAGTCGGCCATAGTGATCCGGGAGTCCCGTGTGGAAGGGCTCTCACTCAACGGATCAAAGGTACGCCGGGGATAACAGGCTGATGACTCCCAAGAGCTCTTATCGACGGAGTCGTCCTATAACTATCCAACCCATGGCCGAAGTGGAACTGGTAATGGCTTGTACAAACCGGCTGTACTCTCCCCGTTAGCCTGACTTCGTGAAATGCGGCTCGAGCCCACTGTCTTTGATCAAATATTCTCAAACTAAAAAGCCTTGCTTTTTGGTCTCTCTTACCGAAGACTACTTTTAGAACTCGGTATGGTCTGTACGAGTTTATGGTGATGCCATTTGGGTTGACTAATGCACCGACAAAATTTATGAACTTGATGAACAAGGTATTCCATCAGTACCTTGACATGTTTATGGTGTTCATCGACGACATACTCATATACTCGAAGACACCGAAGGAACATGAGGAGCATTTGAGGATTGTATTGGATGTGCTGAGGAAGGAGAAGCTGTATGGAAAGTTGTCCAAGTGTGAGTTTTCCTGGACAAGGTAGAATTCTTGGGGCATGTTATGACTGGTGATGGTATCTCAGTGGATCCGAAGAAGATCACAGCAGTAGAATCTTGGAAGACCCCGAGTTCGATAGCAGAGATCCAGAGTTTCTTGGGATTGGCAGGCTACTACAGGAAGTTTGTGCAAGATTTTTTGAAGATTGACGAGCCAATGACCAGACTCACCAGGAAGGATTTAGAGTTTGTTTGGACGGAGGATTACCAGGTTGCTTTTGAGGAGTTGAAGAAGAGGTTGACGTCTGCTCCTATTTTGACGTTGCCATCAGGGTCTAGAGGTTTTACTATATATAGTGATGCATCGGGAAAAGGTTTAGGTTGTGTTCTTCAACAGAATGGGAAAGTGATTGCCTATGCATCCAGGTAATCACGTCCTCATGAAAAGAACTATCCTACCCATGATTTGGAGTTGGCAGCAGTCATCTTCGCTCTGAAGTTGTGGAAACATTATTTGTACGGAGAGCGTGTGGAAATCTTCACATACCACAAAAGCTTGAAGTACATTTTAACGCAGAAGGAGTTGAACATGAGGCAACATCGATGGTTAGAACTGATGAAGGATTTTGATATATCTTTGCAATATCATCCTGGAAAAGCTAATGTAGTTGCCGATAGTTTGAGCAGGTATCCGGTAGCTATGTTCTTGACGCATGATCGATATTTGCTGGAGGACTTGGAGAGCTTGGGTATTGAGGTGATAGTTCCTGGTTATGCTATGCATATGTAGGAATTGCAGATATATTCCGATTTGATGGACAGGATCAAGGCAGCACAGTATGAGGATATATCTCTGAGGAGCATCAGAGCTCAGGTGAGAGCAAGATTGGAGGATGATTTCACCATTGCTGAGGATAGATCTTTGAGACATGGAGTTAGATTGTGTGTGCCTAGTGGGGAGCTGCGTGAGGAGGTATTGCAGAAAGCGCATCACTCTCAGTATTCCATGCATCCAGGTGCCACCAAGATGTATCGGGATATGCGAGAGAGTGTGTGGTGGTATGGAATGAAGAGGGAACTGGCACAATTTGTATCCAGATGCTTAGTGTGCCAGCAGGTGAAAGCCGAGAGGCAGAGGCCAGGAGGTTTACTTCAGCCATTACCCATTCCAGAGTGGAAGTGGGAGCATATTACTATGGATTTTGTGTCCGGACTTCCACGATCTCCAGGAGAAAAAGACGCAATTTGGGTCATCGTTGATAGGTTGACTAAGATGGCCCACTTTTGGCCTTTCAAGGTGGGTTTGTCTACGAAGAAGCTGACAGAGATGTATGTGAGGCAAATTATTAGGATACATGGAGTTTCCGTCAGCATAGTCTCGGATCGGGATAGTCGTTTCACTTCTCATTTCTTGAGGAGTTTGCAAGAGAGTTTAGGCACTCAGATCAAGTTCAGTACTGCATATCATCCCCAGATAGGTGGGCAGTCAGAGAGGACTATTCAGACTCTCGAGGATATGTTGCACACTTGTGTACTAGATTTTGAGGGTTCTTGGGAGGACCATCTCATTTTGGTAGAGTTTGCTTACAATAATAGCTACCAGGCTAGTATAGAGATGTCACCTTTTGAAGCTCTATACGGTCTGAGGTGTCGTACTCCCTTGTCATGGGACAATATTGGAGAGAGAGTTTTTCTTGGGCCAGAGGTGGTCGTATATGCAGCAGAGAAGGTTCAGTTGATCAGAGACAGACTTCGTGTGGCGCAGGACAGACAGCGGCATTGGGCCGATAGCCACCTGAGACCTTTGGAGTTTGAGGTATAGTTTAGATTTTGTTTTGTGCTTTTTATTGGTTGTTTGTTATAGATTAAGTTCTTAAGATTGTGTTTTGTTCTAGGTGGGTGGTTTGGTGTTTCTGAGGATTTCTTTGACACGAGGCACGATCGCTTCGGTGAAGGCGGAAAGCTTAGTCCGCGATTCATCGGACCTTTCATTATTCTAGAGAGGGTCGGTGCAGTTGCTTATAGACTAGACTTGCCACCTGCATTAAAAGGAGTGCATAACGTGTTTCACGTGTCGTAGTTGAGACGGTACGTGGCAGATCCTAGTCATGTATTGGATCACTAGAAGATAGAGGTGGGCCCTACTCTTAGCTATCCAGAGCAGCCAGTTGAGATTCTGGATCGGAGAGAGAAGGTGCCGAGGAACCAGACTATTCTTTTGGTGCACGTCGCATGGAGGCATCACTCTCCGGGGGAGTCTACCTGGGAGAGAGAGGATGGAATGCGAGAGCGTTATCCATATTTATTTGTGCTTTGAGGTATGTTCTTTCCTAATCATGTTATGTTATTTCTTAGTTAATTCTGTTCTTTAGTTCTGTATTTTTTGGGGGTAGTTTTCGTCTTTGAATTTCGAGGACGAAATTATTTTAAGGAGGGTAGACTTCTCACTACCATATTTTCTAGAAAAGGGTATTTTAGTAATTTCATATTTAATTAAATATTGTGTATGATAAATAAATATTTGTTGTATTATTTAATTATTGTTGGATGTTAGTTATTTATTTTGGACTTGTGTTAGTGGACCTAACTAGTTTAGTTTAGACTCATGGACCAACATGTTTTAATTATTAGAATTTAGCCCATTTAGAAAGCCCATTGTTAAGGAGATGGATTAAATTAATTAAACCATTAGACTAGAAGCTTCCCTCCTTAACATAGTGACTTAAGGAAGGGGAAAGGGGGGCCGGCCTATTTAAAAGGGGGGAAATTATTCTCTCTCCCCTTTGTATTTGGAAATTAGATCTAAAAATTTTCTCAACCAAATTCCTTCATTTTCACTTCATTTTCCTACCAAATTTCATCCTATTTTCTTCTCAAATCACCATTGGAGACTAGTAGAGCAAGGATCTAGAAGGAGGAAGCAATGATCTACAAAGAGGAGCAAGGATCTACAAGTTGGAGTCCAATTTTATCATATTTGGAGGTTGTATTGGGAATCCATCTTCCAATAGGTACAATTCAGTTTTTTTCCTTAAATTAGGTTCTAAATCTGAGATTTAACCATGGAAAATCAATCCATATGCATAGTTTACCCATAGGATTTGGTTTTGTGTTCATAGGAGGCCTATTGAGAAAGTTATGGTGCTTTTTGTGTCAATTTTGGAGGAATTCTGAGATTGATAATTGTTGTGTGTGTCAATTGGTCTTATAGATCAATTTGGCATGTGCTTGTGTATTTGGGGCTAGTTTCGTATCCATAATTGGGTATGTGTAGGTCGTATCCCACCAATTTGGTGATATGTGTTGATTTGGGGGTTTTCCCTCCGACACGGGACTTTGAGCATGTCATATTTTGACACGGACACGTAGATTTGTATTTGACTCTTCATATTGTTCATAAATAATATATATGACTTGTTCGTATCCTTTGGGGTACGTTTGGATGTGTGGTGGACTCGTGTGGCATGCGTATCCTAGATCTAGTGGGATACAGAGTGATATGTACCATGTAATGTATAATTTATTGGTAGATCTATTCTTTTGTGTTCTTAGTCATGGAGGAGTGTAATTATATATATGTATATATATATTGATATATATATATATATATATATTATTGTTACATATATTTATGCATTAGGTCTATATGTATCTATGTATATACTATATGTGTATATATTGTTATGTAGCTATTCTTCTACATGTAAGAATAATTATATATTGTAGTATGTATAGATATGTATATGTTACTATATATTTATATGTATGTGAGGAGTATGTGTATATGTATATTTATTAATAGTAGTTATGTACATATTTTTAGTATATATTAGGTGTTATGTATATATATTATATATATATGGTGTGTGTGTGTATATATATATATATATATATATATATATATATATATATATATATATATATAAGAGGGAGAACTGGAGTTTTTAGTAACAACTTATAAGCGACAACAGCCAACAGCAGCGACAACAGAGCATTAATAGCAGCAGCGGCAGCAGCATTTAGCGACAGCAGAGCAGGAAACTGTATCAGAAAAGCAGCAGTATCAGTAACAGTATCAGCACCTACAACGACGGCAGCAGAGAAACCGTCGCAGTAGCATCAGTTCCCGCCAGCAGCAACAACAATGGCGACGACAGCAGTAGCCTACAGCGACACTTCTGTGGTTTAATTTGGTTTATATATATATATATATATATATGGTATTTATATATATACATATATATGTTCCTAAATTCTAATTGTGCTTTAGTATACTATATATATATAATATTTAGTTGTTAATATATATATTTACGGGTAGTTAATATAATCAAAGTATTGGGTATTACTGTAAACCCCCTCACCCAAAATAGGTATTTTGTGTGTATTTTATATTATTATATTTATTATAGATGTTGAATTTCTTTAGAGTATTCTCTTAGTTAATTAGAAAATAAATTTCTTGATATATTTACTTATATAAATATTTATTTAGAATTATTTTAGGTTATTTTAGATTTTGGAGATTTTCTAGAATTTTTGGTAATTAAAACTTAGGAAATATAAATTTTTAGGGACTTCCATGATTTACTATGAGACCATATTTGAATGTTTTTACTACCAAATATTTAATTTAGGGTTAAAATATTTAAATATATTTTTATGTAATTTATTTATAATTTTAAGAAATTTATTTAGATTTTTGAAATTATTTAGGATTTATTTGGTTATATATAGTCTTAATATTAGATAGATGCTAATTTAGTGTTAATAGATATTAATAAGATTATATATAAATTATTTGTATTATCTTTAATTCTATTTAAGATTATAAATTATTGAGATTAACTTAAACTCTATTTTAAATTAATTTAAATCTGAGCCTACTAGGAAAATAACTTCATGCATATCCTATCTTTATTTAAACTGATCCTAATCATATCCAAATTAGCAAATCCTAGTCTTATTCAATTAAAAAATCTTCACCATTATAAATACCTATTAGACTTATAGAATAAACTCATATTTCATATTTTTTATCCCCAAACTCCTCTCTTTTTCGTCCAAAAATAGTCAAAATTCGTCATAAATTCAGGCTCATTTTCTAGTAGTTATGACGACTTAAAAAGACAATATCTCCTAGCTCCGAACTCTAAACGCGCTCCAGTTTTTTTGGTTAGAATCATATCAAGGTTAGTTTTCTGAATATATAAATTATTTCAGTAATTTCAGAACCTATTTTTCCAGAATATTCTGAAAGTGCAAGCTGTCCGAAATCAGACGGATTTTCATATTTTCGAGATTTTGGGAGATCGCGAACTCGGAATTACGAACCGTTTGAAGTTTCGAAAAGCTGACATGATGAATTCTAGAAAAGTATTTTTCCAGAATTTAAAATATAATTTTATTCTACTGTAAAATTCGTGCAACATAGACGTAAATAGGAAACCACCAAAAACTGTCATCTGTGCGCCCTTGTGACCATAACTCTTTACCGACTTTTAATTTTATAAAACTATCAATTCTAGCATTCATGTAGCATTTAAATCTATAGGATTCCACACACAAATCTAGGATTTGAGTTGGTTGACTTTTTGGTCAACGGATTGCCTCGATTTGCGTACCATAGATCACAAATCCGTAAAGTTGATTTTCTTTGGACCAAAATTAGGGTTTAACAATAAAATCAAATTATAATAAGATTAAAATACTATTTTAGGTTATTTATTCAGAATTAAAAATTAATTAAAATGGAGGAACCTATTCACCCACTTTTGTAACCTAACTTGTTTAATTTATGTGACGGGTAGATCGGACGACGCCTTGAGTTATGACTTCATTCTTTTTCAGAGCAGGCAAGTATACCTTGCCATTGTACTATTATTCATATTCCATATGTTGCATGCATCTTTATTTTCTGTCTTTAGTTCATATATTTTAACTGTTATATAAAATGCACATGACGGTGTCGTCGCGATATATTTTTATTTATGTATTTGCATTGACGTTGTTTGTGAGACTACCCCATTATTATGTAGCATCATTAGGTTCATTTGACTGTGACACATTTTTACATGAGTTGTGAGTCTCATATAGATCACGAACGTACGTATTGACTGATTATCGGTACGTGTGGGCTGTGCATTAGGGATAACTGCTGATAGAAACTTTATATGCTAGAAGACTTAACAGTTATTAGTAGTCCAGAGATATAGCCTATTGTAGTACGGTGGTCCAATCCTTGTCCTTATTTGGTTGCAGGATTGGGCTAGGGTACTAAGGATAGGCTATGAACCAAATCGTGTCATGGATATGACATGCTTAGAGCATGGGGTAGGGAGAACAATAAGTACCGCATTTGGGCTCCTTTGCACTTTTTCTTTTATAATCCGGAAGCTCCGCTGGAGATACGGGTGGTGATGACCCCTATACTACTTGGCGGCCTCTGTCGTTCAAAAGACGACATGCTTTGAGGCCCCTGATTCTCCGAGAGAGTCATGCCAATCCCATTTATGGCCAGATAGACCACTTATTAGAAAGTTGTTATCAAACTGCATTCACTTAGATGGTTAGGCGACCCCGTTGGATATTTATTTCAGTACTTTATTGGCATGCTTTTATGTATCTTGTTATGTCCCTCTGAGGACCTGGCCCTTCCAGGTGTATCTGTTCATGAGTATTCGCAGGAGCGCAGATTCGGATGGTTATATAATTTCGAGAATGTCTTCTCTTCGAGCCCGTGATTGTGAGTTGGTATTCTTATATTGTTTTTATTGTGTTGTACTTTTCCATTCGAGTTGGTAGTAGATTTGTTTCCATCCAACTATCATCTTTAGATACTTTGTATTGAGATCTAGATTCATAGATATTGGTTATTTATTTATATTTGATTTTCGTAGATGAGATTTAGATTATACCCTGTGACTTGTGATAGATTTATACCACTTGTGGATTTGATATTCATATTACAGCGTACGTATGGGTTTGGTTTCCATATATTGGAGTTGCCATATCCATGCGGCTGGCATGTTTATGTGTCCTAGTCCTACGTATTTTGGGACTGGGACGTGACATATTTTTAGTGGTGGCCCATGCAGGTCAAGAGCATATTGTCTCGGTTATATTACTGTACCGAGTAAGCCTGCAAATAGGATTATAGTATAGGATCTCATCCACAATTGACTATGACTCATATTTCTTATAATCAGTTTTATTTGAATAATTGCATTCTGCTTGATTCATGTGCTTCCCTAATAGTTCCTTGAGTATAGCCCCCACCTAGAATATAGAAGTCCCTGTTGTTAGATGATAAGTAGGGTAACCTTCCTATTAAGAGTACAACTAGAGTGTTGACACACCACTAAGTTTAGAATATCTAGTGAATCCTAGAATTCCTTATCAATATATTGGTTTACCATTACCCCTTGATGTATTATGAGGACTTGAGAGTAGTATAGACACTACTAGAGTTAGTTAGAAGTTTTACCATAATGTTTGACCCTAATATTGAGGAACCAATAGAAAACCAAAATTGAATATTAGGACTGAACCTAACCTTCATAGTTAGATAGTATTGGAGAACTACAAACTTAGATCATTGTCTTATTATTAGTAGACAGCACCTTAGGAAGCCTAGAGGAATGTAATTAACACTTTTTCTTGATCATACCTCGAACATAGCAACTAGCATACCACTTTCCCTTAGAAAACCATGATGCTATCTAGAGCCCTATATTTTAATTTCATATATTGTTCCTCTACGACCTTAACGTTCGCTAATTGCACGATGAATAAATTATCTTCTTCTTTTCTTCATCTTTCAACTCATGCCACTTGACACCTCTAATTATAGACCAAGTGATTATATTCTATGATAAGATATATAGTTTGCTAAGTTATAGTTGTGATCTTGAATTTTGAATTATGTATCTTGTAGTTAGAATCTGATAGTTGAGTTGTTCATTTAGATTATGATGATTACCCCTAGTTGTAGATCACATAATTTGTACCCCCATCTCGATACAAGTTAGATCCCTTTTTCCTTGACGGCCAGTAACTCTTCTATCCTTACTATTGACACTTGCTCTATAAGCACTATGATTAAGACTTAAGATGACCATTACCCATATAATGCAATAGGATACCTTAATAGGTACCGAGATCTTTTCTCGTATACCCCAATAAGAGCTTCTGCTTTAATTATAAGTGCAAAATTATTTTGTAGAAACCCCTTAAGACTGTCCCAGTATTAGGTTAATTGTTATAAGTTGGGTAGTATACCTCACAATATAGTATCACATAGTCTTTTAACCTATTATTGAATTGTAACTGAACGACATTAACTGTATGCTAGCTTAAGACGATAGTGTTTATTCAGACTGTAGAACTTAGAGGCTATACCCCTACTTTGTCGACTATCGACTTAGACAAGGAATTAGTATGACAACTGTAGAGATTATAGAGTCTTATCTTTTTATAAACTTGAATTGTTATATACCTTCTTTTATCATAATCCAGCGTATTATATTTGTTGTACTACCTTGACTTATGCTGCTATTATAGCCTAGTTTTTGCAAGCTTATTCTTTATCGAGCTTGTTTATGACATATGTATTATTGGGGGGCCCACAATAATACATTTCAAAATTAGTGTATTAGGGTCTAGTGTGCTTGGTTCGTCCTTCGTATAACTACTTTACGTAGATTGAGATATAGTGATTAGTAGACGAATATACTTGCCCTCTAGACATGTCTGAGCGTATCGTATCGGTTACATAACTGTACTAATACGAGCGTGCGAACAAAGAATTACCAAAATAGGATTTCAATCCACAACTGCCCTGATAATTCCCATTTGAATTCTTTAAACACCTTGATCCCCATACTTCTATTTCTATTACCCTTCCCTTAAACTCTTTATCATTATTTTCCGTCTTCCCTTATTTCGGAAAGACGAAATCTCGTGCTTGGTATAAGTTTGATATACAGATAGTACTAGAGGTACCCACAGGCCAATCACATTATTTGGTGACTATCTTTTATAATTGATTAAGGGCCTATCATATAGGATATAATCGATGTTAAAGTTTTGATGATTGAATGACATGAGTAAATAAATTAAGGAATATTTTCTTAAAGTATATAGCCTTATATGATAGATGGGTAAATTCTAAGTTGGGTAGAAGTCGTATTGTTAATTTGAGGTTAAATTCTTTCAGATTGTGATCAAGTAGGATTTGATGGAGAGATTAAGTCATTTTTTTAAATATAGAGAATTTTAGAAGAAGGAGTTAGATGATGAGTACTTAATGAATTTTGAAACATTGATTCGTCGGACCAAATATTTATACTTTAAGTACATGATTTAAATTTTGAGTATTGAAGGTAAATCATCAATTTAAATTTTGAGGATAAATATAGAATTTCAGACTTGAACATTGGTGGATTAAAATTAATTTTATTTTTATAATTTGATGATTTGAATTAAGAGTTAAAATTTGATTGCTGGATTACGTATTTGAAATATTGAGGATGTGAATTGAATTTAAAAAAATTTGAAGAGTACAAAAATTATAAGTAAAAATAGGAATAATATTGGACTAGAATTATTTTCTAGAGGAGATTATAATAGTTAGAGATCGTGAGATAAAATTTATATGCGTATTTAAATCTTGAACATGTTATACGAATTTAATTTAAATTTGGATGTTGATGATTTAAAAATCGAGAATAGATTACGACTGGTTGAATTTTGATTTAAATAATGGTTAATTTAATTTTGAAAGTGATTGCGATGGATTTGAATAGATTTTAAATTTTTGGAAGAAATTACGATTGAATTGTCTTATATACGAATGTGAATGATTTATCAAACCATGCCTTATTTTTAATTTCGAGGACGAAATTCTTTTAAGTTGGGTAGATTGTAAACCCCCTCACCCAAAATATGTATTTTGTGTGTATTTTATATTATTATATTTATTATAGATGTTGAATTTTTTTAGAGTATTCTCTTAGTTAATTAAAAAATAAATTTATTGATATATTTACTTATATAAATATTTATTTAGAATTATTTTAGGTTATTTTAGATTTTGGAGATTTTCTAGAATTTTTGGTAATTAAAACTTAGAAAACATAAATTTTTAGGACTTCCATGATTTACTATGAGACCATACTTGAATATTGTTACTACCAAATATTTAAATACATTTTTATGTAATTTATTTATAATTTTAAGAAATTTATTTAGATTTTTGAAATTATTTATGATTTATTTGGATATATATAGTCTTAATATTAGATAGATGCTAATTTAGTGTTAATAGATATTAATAAGATTATATATAAATTATTTGTATTATCTTTAATTCTATTTAAGATTATAAATTATTGAGATGAACTCAAACTCTATTTTAAATTAATTCAAATCCTAAGCCTACTAGGAAAATAACTTCATGCATATCCTATCCTTATTTAAACTGATCCTAATCATATCCAAATTAGCCAATCCAAGTCTTATTCAATTAAACAATCTTCACCATTATAAATACCTATTAGACTTATAGAATAAACTCATCTTTCATATTTTTTATCTCCAAACTCCTCTCTTTTTCGTCCAAAAATAGTCAAAATTCGTCATAAATTCAGGCTCATTTTCTAGTAGTTATGACGACTTAAAAAGACGATATCTCCTAGCTCCGGACTCCAAATGTGCTCCATTATTTTTTGTTAGAATCATATCAATGTTAGTTTTCTGAATATATAAATTATTTTAGTAATTTCAGAACTTATTTTTCCAGAATATTCTAAAAGTGCCAGTTGTCCGAAATCAGACGCATTTTCGTATTTTTAAGATTTTGGGAGATCGCGAACTCGGAATTATGAATCGTTTGAAGTTTCGAAAAGCTGACATGATGAAATTCCAAAAAAGTATTTTTCCAGAATTTAAAATATAATTTTATTCTACTGTAAAATTCGTGCAAGGTAGACGTAAATAGGAAACCACCGAAAACTGTCATCTATGCACCCTTGTGGCCATAACTCTTTACCGACTTATAATTTTATGAAACTACCGATTCCAGCATTCATTTAGCATTGAAATCTATAGGATTCCACACATAAATCCAGGATTTGAGTTGGTTGACTTTTTGGTCAACGGATTGCCTCGATTTGCGTACCATGGATCACAAATTCGTAAAGTTGACTTTCTTTGGACCAAAATTAGGGTTTAACAATAAAATCGGATTATAATAAGATTAAAATACTATTTTAGGTTTATATTTAAAATTAAAAATTAATTAAAATGGAGGAACCTATTCACCCACTTTTGTAACCTAACTTGTTTAATTTATGTGACGGGTAGATCGAACGACGCCTTGAGTTGTGACTTCATCCTTTTTCAGAGTAGGCAAGTATACCTTGCCATTGTACTATTATTTATATTCCATATGTTGCATGCATCTTTATTTTTTGTCTTTAGTTCATATATTTTAACTATTATATAAAATGCACGTGACGGTATTGTCGCGATATATTTTTATTATGTATTTGCATTGACCATGTTTATGAGAATACCCCATTATCATGTAGCATCATTAGGTTCATTTAACTATGATACATTTTTATACTAGTTGTGAGTCTCATATAGATCACGGACGTACGTATTGACTGATCATCGGTACGTGTGGGCCGTGCATTAGGGATAACTGCTGATAGAAACTTTGCATGCTAGAAGACTTAGCAGTTATTAGTAGTCTAGGGACATAGTCTATTGTAGTACGGTGGTCCAATTCTTGTCCTTGTTTGGTTGCAGGATTGGGCTAGGTTACTAAGGATAGGCTATGAACCAAATCGTGTCATGGATATGACATGCTTAGAGCATGGGGTGAGGAGAACAACAAGTACCGCATTTGGGCTCCTTTGCACTCTTCTTTTTGTAACCCGGAAGCTCCTCTGGAGATACGGGCGGTGATGACCCCTATACTACTTGGCGGCCTCTGCCGTTCAAAAGACGACATGCTTTGAGGCCCCTGATTCTCCGAGAGAGTCATGCCAATCCCATTTATGGCCAGATAGCCCACTTGTTAGAAAGTTGTTCTCAAACTGCATTCACTTAGATGGTTAGGCGACCCCGTTGGATATTTATTTCAGTACTTTATTGACATACTTTTATGTATCTTGTTATGTCCCTCTGAGGACCTGGCCTTTCCAGGTGTATCTGTTCATGAGTATTCGCAGGAGCGCAGATTCGGATGGTTACATAATTTCGAGGATGTCTTCTCTTCGAGCCCGTGATTGTGAGTTGGTATTCTTATATTATTTTTATTGTGTTGTACTTTTCCATTCGAGTTGGTAGTAGATTTGTTTCCATCCAACTATCATCTTTAGATACTTTGTATTGAGATCTAGATTCATAGATATTGGTTATTTATTTATATTTAATTTTCGTGGATGAGATTTAGATTATACCCTGTGACTTGTGATATATTTATACCACTTATGGATTTGATATTCATATTACAGCGTACGTATGGGTTTGGTTTCCATATATTGGAGTTGCCATATCCATGCGGCTTGCATGCTTACGTGTCCTAGTCCTACGTATTTTGGGACTGGGACGTGACAATTACCTTGAGATACCAAGGTAAGTACCAAGGTAATTGGGGATACCCAAGGTATTAGGTTTGTGTGTCAAGATTTTGAGTTATTATTGTGATTCCAAGTTGGTTCGAAACCAAGGCACCTATTTAATGTTATAAGTATGATTGTATATATATATAATTGTTTGTCATACCCAATATTTTGTATTAGACTTATGCATCCTAGAAATAGGTAGTTGACCATAATTGACCATATTTTGACTATAGTTGACCATAGTTGACTTAGAGTTGACTTAGAGTTGACCTAGTTTGACTTTTGCCTAGTTTAACGTATTCTCTTCCCGGAACCTTGTATTGATGTTGTATTCCATATATAGTTCTTCGAGGCACTATACCAGACATCTGTGAGACTATTCTTTGGATTTCAGGCGAGTACATTCTCTGATAGTTTCTCATTTATGATATCCTCTATATTCATTGTATCTAGTGTAGATATCCATGTTCTCTTGACACTATGGTTATACGGATTGGTATATCCGGATCTCGTCATGAGATGTTATTCCTTGGTATATGGTGTATATGGTGCAAGTATTGTTTCATTGGTTATCTTGTACATGTACAGACACTGATTCTCGAAAAGAGTCACTATCTTCTTGGGGAATCTCGTGCCATAGCATACCGTGGTTGGATCTATTATACCAGTCGAGGGTGGGGAGTACTTTAATATAGATATGTGATCATACCCCTATTGTATCAAGTACTGTTATTGAATAGTGTTAATCATACACCGCACATATGATTAGCTAGGCCATATATATTGTATCTTGTTTCCAAGCCGATCATATGTTAAAGCTAGTACTCACACACTTAGTCATTAGTATTCTTGTTTATTGGCATATTGTTCATTATTGTGTTCATTTCAGTATTTTCTTATTGTATATATTTCTCGTATCTGTTGTGCATCTTGTATATTTACATCTATTTACTGTTACATAGTTTTTATCATTGATTAGAACTGCTGTTAGAGATGTACTCTGCTCCTTTCCTGACTGAATATATTTTTCTCAGATGATACTAGGGACTGGTACCCTACACATTATGGACCTCAGGATATTGTGGGCTTAGAGTCTGAGACCCTGACTCAGGAGGGACTTATCCCAACCGAGACAGTTGACCCGGGTTTAGTAGTTTCTTAGTATTCTTTTGTACTGGATTTGTCTTCAGCTTATCTGTTAGCATTCTTTCAGACTCATTGATGTATTATTTTATGCCCATGAGTTGTTTGTGACTATTCTATTCTTTATCTGATTCGTGCTCATTTCTATCTTAGTTCTGTGATTAAGTATATTGTTATTGTTGGTGGCTCATTATATTGTTAGATAGATTACCCAGACAGCGTTCTACCGCCGATTCTGCGGCGTAGGCTGGACGTTGTTCCCGACTTGCATCCTTACATCGGGTACGGGTCGTGAAAATAACTAGCTGCAAATATTTGACAGCAGCAATTAACTACTATAGTGGGATGTTGGTTGAGGATTTATGAGATAACTGATACTTGAGTTTACTATTAACTGGTAGTAAAGATGTCTTGGGTATTACAGGACTTGGGGACTCAAGTATTAAGGGTGTGTTGATGATTGGTGATAGGGGAGCTATTGGTGTATCAGTTGTGTGTGGTTGTGTGTATGTGTCATTAGGGGTTAGACTTTGGGTATCAACTGGAGTTGAAGTATCAGCAGATGGATACCTAAATTTGGAAAATATCCTATTGAGATCAAACCTGATACTAGTAAGGTGTTAGATACTATAGGAATATAGTTAATATATTGTACTTATCCTAGATGACTGTTAATAAGTGGGATATCCTAGTTTAGGCTAAGATATTAATTAAGTAGCAGAGTATTAATAAGATACCTAAGATACCATAATATGAAAGCTAGGATATCTTAGTATGACCTTGAACACCTAGTACAATTTAGTATTTAGCTAGTACTAGTCAAGTATTACTTAATCTTAGCTAGTATCAACCTAGAAGCTAGAATTAGATCAAAAACCAAGGTAAACACCTAGATTAACCTAGTTGGACTAGTATGACCTAGAAATGGCATAGAAAAGCATATTTTGACTTATTTTAGCATTTTATCACTTCATTACACTATTTAACATAAAATTTCCTAAATAGGATTGTGTGACACCAGCTTGGGTATCGAGAGACACCTTTGCTCAGGACCCGAGATGAGTGTAGAAGCATGGAAAATATGCATCCATGCAACCCTGCGCCCAAAAACAAAAAATCAGAAGAGATCAGTCCAAAGAGTCTCCCCACGGCCCAACAAGGCGACATCCATGAGTCCCAAACAGCCGAAGCAGCTTTGACTGTAGATGGACCTTACATGGCATCCCGTCAACATGATCATCTCGGACACAAAATCCGAACAAAAATGATTTTTTTGATTGCCTCAAAAGACGTGAACAGACTAAATAAAAGAATTCTTACGTCAGCACAGAACTTCACTCTCGATGGATGTACAACGCCACATGTATAGCACAACTGGCCCCCTATATTCCAGGTTTTATATTGTCCCATGCTTCTTTGGCCCAATGTGTCCCAGAATCCCTGTGGCTCTATGCGTCTCTGGCCCCATGAGTCCCTGACTCGATGCGGTCTCATGCGTCTCTGGCCCCATGCGTCCCAGGTTCCATGCGGTTCCATGCATCTCTGGCCCAATTCATTCCAGACTTCATGCGGTCCCATGCGTCTTTGTCCCATGCATCCTAAGCTTCATGCGGTCCCATACATCTCTGACCCCATGCATCCTCGACTCCATGTATTCCATGCGTCTCTGGCCCCATGCGTCCCAGACTCCATGCGTCCCATGCGTCTCTAGCCACATGTGTTTCAGACTCCATGAAGACCAAATATTACCGTTATGACAAGAGTGATTCTCTCCAACCAAGTACGGAGTATTTGTCAAGCTGACCAAGTCACGCCCACAAAGGACAAGAACCACCTAGATCTTCAGAAACAAAAAATCCTAACAGCCACCCACGTAGCAGCTCGACTTGCTCACGGTTACAGCTGTACCCTGGTAAGAAGAGACACGTGGCACCCTCCAGCATCCATGCGGTCCAACATATACGCTACCAGGAATGACTATAAATAGTAGGATACCACACCCATACAAGTGTCTAGCTATCTACAAACCTACAATCATGAAGGAGAGAAGAGCTTTCTCCCCCTACATCGGATCGTCCATGGAGTAAAGAGAGTTGTTACACACCCATACAAGTATCTGACTATCTGCGAACCTATAGTCAAGCATGAGATAAGAGCTTCCTCCCCCTGCATCGGATCGTCTACGAAATAAAGAGAGTTGCTACATTCCCAACCCTCCATCGCCACCCCCTAGAAAATAAATTTGTACTTAGATTTTCTCCTAGGACTTCTCTGTACTTTCTTTTCGTTTATTAATTAAATCAAGCTCTCTTAGAACTTTCAAATTTAATAGAGAACAAGATGGCGACTCTGCTGGGGACATCTTTCTACTTTGATGAGAAAGCTGTGGCACAATCTGACGCAGCCAAGCTTGGGTCCACTGAAAGGATGCTGGTGGTCCATTTTGACCTGCAGGCCTTCAAGGAGATGCTCTTCGGGGATAGCACGAGTCCTTCTCTGAGGCAAGCAAAGTCCAAGAAGACCCGCAAGACGTGGGCATCAAAGGCCACCGTGCCTCACCCAACTACGGAGTAGTGGCTCCCTATCTTTTTCCTGCCGCAGGGACCGTACGCTATGCATCCACTGCTTATGTGGCAGACTCTTCCAACCAGAAGGGTGCTCACCACTTGAAGACCCGTATGACGTGGGTTGAAAAGGCTACCACGTCTCTCCCAACTGCAGAGCATGCGCTCCCTGCCTCTCTCCATGTTGCCGAGGACTCTAGTCAAGCGTCCACCCAGACTGACCATGCGGCTTCTCTGTCTGCCGTAGGAGACGCTCATCACCCAAACTCAGGCAGAGGAAAACACTATGATGACATACGTTCGGTTCTTAATATGAGTTCCATGCAGCCTAGGAGGAGGCCACATAAGACTGAATACGCGACACTGGTTTACTGCCACAGGCAGATGGCCGCATGCGGCCCGCACAATAGTCGAACTTCTATTTTTGACCGAATCTCACGCAACGCTAACCTTATGAGCCATACTGAGAGCGGTAAAAATCCAAACTTGGAATCTTTGTACTACACGCCTATGGGTGCCAAGTTGAAAAAGTCAAGGTTAGTGCGAGCTCGTCGCGCTCAAGCAACTGTCCATTCGGCTGACCGTCGAAGGGCACCGCTGACAGTAATGCGGGCCCTTGATGGAAAGTTGTATAAGACTGACCCGTGCGTCCAGTCCTCAGCAAAAAATGGACAGGGTCCATCTCCAAAGCCTTCCACTAATGATCTGGGGAACGATCTTGTATGGACCCTAAATTAGGGAGCAAAGGAGAGGATGCTTCACCTGCCGTAGCTGCCTCCCTGACCCGTGCGTCCAGTCCTCAGCAAAAAATGGACAGGGTCCATCTCCAAAGCCTTCCACTAATGATCTGGGGAACGATCTTGTATGGACCCTAAATTAGGGAGCAAAAATAACATCCATGCACTCGTTCGCTCGGTCTACCCATGCTCATAAAAAGGGTGCAAAGGTGAGTCAGCCCTCGCCTGACTAGCACAATATGATCAATCACAAGAGCAAGGCGAGGGAGGCAGCTACGGCAGGTGAAGCATCCTCTCCTGAAAAATACTGTGCCAAATTTTTTATCAACTACTGCTGTAAGAAAGTGGCATCACCTACAAGCAGGCAGTCGACATTCTAACGACTGCACCCGACGGAACCTATCCGGCAATAATCCAAGGATTAGGTGCAAACAACCGAGGGGAAAGGGATACCATTTTTCTCATGTTACTCTGCTCGGAAGGTCCCTTCCACCATAGAAGAAAGAAAATCCAGCACCTCCAGTCTGTTACTCTCAACTAGTGCATTACGAAGGCGACTACCAGGAGGACCAGCAGCGAGACTGACAAAAGGTATTTTCCAGGGCACCCGTTCAAAGAATAAGCTCCCAGTTGTTGGGGATAGTTCTTTCTCAGAACTATTAGGAGTTGCATAAGCTAGGGGTAGCAATCCCCCAAATCTATATAATAATTCGATGTTCCGAGGAGATAGTGATTCTCAAGGAACAGACACTGGGTGTGGGCACCCTCACCAAGGAGACACAGCCTCCTACGCTGGGGGGTAGTATTCTATTAACATGATGTAACACTACTAGCTCTCTCTGACGACTATTCACTATAAGAGTCCAAAGAGGAGAGTGCTACCTCAACCATCTCTTCCTACTTGCCTCAAGTAAGAATAACATATATGGCATAGGACGACCACGAAGGCCCCAGTCACCGACAGCGCCTAAAAACCCTCGAGGCCATGATGCACACTATGAGCGAGTCAATGCAAGCCTTGACCCAAGTGGTGCTAGAAATCAAGGCGACTGTAGCCTCCCAACAACCAAGGGCATCAGGTCAACACCCTGGAACTAATGCAAATTCAAATACAACCGCTTCCCCCATTAGCGGCCATCATGCTCTACCAGGGTCATCTTTTCCTTCCGCGACAGATGAAGCTTGGGAAGCGATGAGGGAGGTTCGAGAACTTCGAGCCCGCATAGATTCTATAAACAATCGGAACTGACTCTGCGATCTCAGAGTGAGGCAGCCATATCCGCTGGAATGGAAGGATGTACCATATCCGCCCAAGCACAAACCCTTCAATATTGGCACATTTGACGGGAAGTCCTCCCCCCGCCGGTATATGAGCTACTTCAAAACTATGATGGGGAACCTACCCTACAACGATGTTATCCTCACTAGGCTCTTTGTCGGGGCATTATCCAGGGTGGCCTTCGACTAGTTTTTCAGCCTCCAAGATAACTGCATCTTATTAATCGACGACCTCAAGAGTCTCTTTCTCCAAAGATTCTATGAGGAGGAAAGTGACATGACTATGTCCTCCATGATGGATGTTTTCCAGGGAGAAAAGGAACTAGCACGCAATTATATCGAGCAGTTCCGACAAGCTGAGCTGAGGCTTCCTCCTGACAATCCCGAGACGACGCTGATGGAGACGTATCGGAGAAACCTACTTCCGACAGTCAGCCTCTGGATGGGTGATAGCCAGCTTAAAGACTGGATGGCGTTCATTATAAACGCTGTCGGCGCTAAGAAGAAAGTCAAGGATGCCCGACTCTTGGGCATACAGATCCTTGTCACCGATGATTGGGGGAGACGTCCCAACAACAACAACGACGACAACAGCGGTCGCGAGGGAAAAGAGAAGCCGGCCTTGGTCGCCAACTTAACCAAGAGGCCAAAGCAAAAATAGGCGAAAGCTCCGAAACCAAAGGATACTTACTCTTACGAGGATGAAGATGTCATGCCCATCTTCGACATGCTGATGAAGGGAGAAAAACTTTGGCTCCCCGACGTCAGACGTCGGCCGAAAGTGGCAAACATAAATAACCCAAAGTAATGTTACTTGCACTGGTACGCCCACCACGTGATGCGGGATTGTTATACATTGAAGCGGTACATCCAGCACTTGATTGATACTAAAGCTCTCTCTTTGGACTTCGATGACGTAACAGTTACTGTCAATATGGTATCCTATAGTTGGTAAATTTCCTGTGATGGAAGTCCAGGACGGAGTCATACCGATCCCAAGGGAAACAATGGAGGTAGTCATTCTTCCACCAGCTCGCGACCAAGCAGCCAGGCTGACACATCTTACTATGCCTCGGGGCGAGATCATATGGGTCTACCCAGATCTGGTCCCAGACTTGATGTAGTAAGCAGCACCTTCCACCGTCAAGCCTAAAACACGAAAAACTAAGTCCTATCGTATGGTTTCTCCCACCGTTGAGAAGGCCTGGGCAGGGGCAACCAGGTCGGGCCTTGCCTACCAGCAAGATTATAAAGATTCTGACGTTAATGCACCTCCAACTACTACACCTGTCGTGTATGATCCGGGTCCATCTCAACTTTTACCTGCGGATAAGTCCAAACAAAAAATGGGATGTTTCGACATGCCGTTGTGTAAGAAAATGGCTCAAGGACTGGAAAAGTCCTACAATTTTGACGTCTTGGCTCAACTCGCCAATACCCCAATAAAGTTGTCTCTATTTGAGCTTATGCGGCTCTCCAGAGACACTCGGGCTGCTCTTAGCGAGGTATTACAAAATGCCGACACCTACCTCGCAGGTCAAGCCTCCATCTAAAGATCCGACTTCTTTCCTCCACTACAATAATATCATGGAGGCAATACCCGATATCACATTCTCATAAGATGATATATTGCTAAAGAATAAACGGCATTATCGTCCCCTGTATTACACTGGATACATTGGCGCCATTGAGGTGGACCAGATGCACATCGATCCCGGTTCATCAATCAGCATTATCCTGCGGAGTCTGCTTCAGACCTTGGGTATCCTGATGCATCGTCTGGTATCCACTAATACTGCCATCAGTGGTTTCAACGCAAGAAGAAGCTACGCTCTAGGCAAGATTCGCCTGAAATGCCAGATCGGTGACTCAAAGATAGAGGTTACTTGCTACGTCATTGACGAGAATGTATCCTATAATGTCCTGCTGGGACAACCTTGGATACACCAATACATGATCATGGCATCAACTCTACACCAATGTCTAAAGTATGTGGACGACCATGTCACGGTCAAGATAGAATTCGCAGACGTAGACCCGTTTAAAGGGGTCGAGACCTACTACTCTGATGCAATCCTCTACAAGCAAGTCCCCAGAGAAGAGGGAAAAACGAGGCTGATGATGAAGTAGATGAAGTGAAAATACCAGAGGAGCCCCTGAGGGTTCATCTCGAGATTACGAAGATCCCGACACAACCGCTCCCTTTGTCGTAAAACTGTATAGGAAGGAACTCGGACCTTTGGTAGTCCGCCTTCGCAGGCCAAATCGACTGCCAAAGGAAGATCCGAAACTGTCTACAAAACCTGAACCTCTGGTCGCTCACCTTTATAGGCCTAATCGACCACAGAGGGAAGATCCGACGCCGTCTATGCCTTTAGAACCTATAGTCATTTGCCTTTGAAGACTACAAAGGGAGGCTTCGATACCTCTTATAAATTTAGAACCCTTGATGGTAAAACTGTATAGGAATCCACCGAAGTCTTCGCTCGCACTGGAGGTGGCCCTCGAGAAAGATGAGCTAGAGGAGTATGTAGCCGCTCTTTACAACGTTCCTTCTCTCGATAATGTAATCCTCGAAGAAAAGATACCTTATTTTATGACTAAAGGGTTATCTTTAAACTACTTCGAACTTGCACATATAAGCACACTTTACTCAATGGAGCACAGTTTGGGCCTTAATCTACAAACACAGGTGATCACCACCTAAGCAGTGAACTAGATCCTCCCCAGCCAAAACTCCTACTTCCTAGTTCCGGCCAGAAGGAGGGGAGATAAACTCACCATCTTCGGCATAGTAGGTTGCAAAAATCCCAACAGGCACCCACGTAGCAGCTCGGCCTGCTCACTGTTACAGATGCAACATGTTAAGAAGAGATACGTGGCACCCTCCAGCATTCATGAGTTTCACTCCTCATTCCCGAAATGTATATTTTGGGATATATTTATTTCTTGCTTATATTTATTTCTTGCTTACATGATTAATTAGGTTGCAAGCATAGAGACTAGACCCATTCTTTGGTTCAATTAGATCCATGATTTAATTGTTGGGTTGGTCCATTCATGAGTTGAACCTATGGTGTAAACCTCAAACCCTAACTATAAAACCCCAACACCTTTCTCTCTCTTCCCTCATTCTCTCCATTTCCTCTTCTTCCTTCATTTAGGCAAGTACACCTTGCACCACATGGAGAAATCTCTTGATTTTTGATTTCTTACTTTTTTTTTGTATTTTATTAGTCTATTATGTACTCATGATAATTCTTAACACTTTTAGTACTTAGGGTTTTCGGTTTTAATGGGTGGATTTGAGTAGATCTACATTCTAAGTTTAGGGTTTTTATGAGTTCCTTGAGTTTTGGTGGTTTTGATCTACTAAAATATAGTATTTTTGAAATTTTATTTTTGGGATGGATGGAGCACTTCGTTGCGAGTATTTTGGCTTTTGCTTCACTCAATTCAGAGTTAAAATAAAGTTTTTATGAAGGAAACAAATTTTTAGTTTTTGGAGTTCTCGCCATGGCTAACTTGCTGCCTGGAGAAGACGAAGTCCAAAGCGGACGAGAGATCCATGGGACCATACAGCCTAAACTCATGCATGCCATGCGGTCTAAACTCATGCGGTCATGTGACCTTGAGCTCATACGTCCTCTACGGTCAGCGACCATGAGACCTATGCATCTATGCGGCCCAACTTTCTATGTGGCAACTGAATCTATGCGGCCTAGACCTATGCGACAGCTGATCCCCATGTGGGCTTGATCCTTATGCGCACATGTGGCCTCTTGCATACGCTTTATTGGACTGGTTTTGTTCGAATGTTCCTTTAGAATTTATGGGATGTATGTGTGACTTTGATGACCACAAGAGTATTAGACCCATTTATGCGCCATGACCCGACCACTTGTATCTGTGCTGATACACTAACTACGTGTTATGTGTTCCTATGTGCTAAGTATTCCTACGTGATTATATTACATATTTACACTGCAATGTACCTATCCGCTACGTGACATGTGATATGACTTAATCTCCATCATGGATATAAGGGTTAGTCAATGACCAAGCGTGGCAAGGGTCTGTTGATTGTTGCATCACGCTGGGGTAAATCTAAACTGAACTATCAAGTGACAAAGTGGATTCATATCTAGCGTGGTTGTAGTATGGTACATCATATATGGGGAACCATGTGACCATGCCATATGATTCCAGTTAATAATAGGGTTAACTAGGCAACTAAACTTGTAGATCATTGGGGGAGAATGGAATATCGAGATCGTGCCTAACTAGCTACCTCCAGTCAACTGAATTGGGGTGTGCATGCTAGTCCCCATGGATATTGTTTAAGTCCTGATTAGTGGATGGCAAAATCAGACAATTATACTGTACTATGTATTCTTGGCAATCTTAGCACGGTGGCCTTACGAGGGATCGGTACGCAATACTATGTTCTATGTGACAATTTATGGCTAAGCTAACCATGTTATTACCTGGTTCGATATGAGGATTCCTATATGCATAATACCTCTGGGATAACCCAGACTCCATCTAGAAAGTTGTACCAGTAATTGGCCAATTTTGTAACTGAGCTTGTTTGTGTTTTGTACCTGCTGTCAAATAGTCTAGGGACATGGACTATCATGGTGTGATGGTCGAACCCTTGTCCTTGTTTGATTATAGGATTAGATTATTGTGTCACGATAGGCTATGAACCGAAACTTCGATACATATATATATATATATATATATTTTATAAACCTGGTTTTATTTTTTTATTCGTGCTTCCTTTGTGGTACTTGCTATTTGGGGTCTAACCCCACTGGTTTTGCATGTCCAAATTTTGAGCCAACAGCCGAGGATCAAGCGTACTTCCCTATGAACAATGGCGCACACCAAGCGGATAGACATTGAAGGGAATGAGTGGGTTTCTTCTTCCCTGCTCGTTATTGCACACTTTACTTATTTTGGGCATTTATCCACCGACACTTGCTAGTCATAAGATTTGGACATTTAGTTTCCTTTACATGATTGTAATTAATCAGATTACAGCTGAGCATGGTCATTTACTTTTGATACTCTGTCAGCTGTTTTATTTTGCACAGCTAGATTCCAGAATATCGTGGCAAGGCGTTTGGGACGTCTTACTTCCTTGTTATATATGTTCTATATTTACTGTTCTTGCTTGACTTATTGAGACAATAGATGTCTTGTGTGACCCTAAGTGACTTCCTAGTAGTATGCACCCCCTTGTCTAGTTACAGCCGTGATTGTCGTACGACGTTCTATACCTTGTACGGGAGAGCTGGCCATGTCCGTCTCCATATTTCGGTACTAGGTCGTGACAAGGTTTTCGTGGTGCACCATGAAGGTTTGTGTTTTTAGACTTGTGGGGTGTTATGGTCGTAGGAGTCTCAATCAAACACAAGCCTTTAAAATCCTGAATTCATTCTTCTCGAAGCCGTGCTTGACTATCGAATCAATTGTTTCCTTGATCCTTCCCGTCCTGTTCTTGATGTTTCTGGTTCTTTTCTTAGGTCTTCTTCAGTTGCTGGAGCAGCATGCATGGCAGGACAGGGTTCTCCTGGGAAACAACGGGAGGAAGCAGCTATTCAGATTCAAATTTGAGTAGATCCAGTAGTTGGACAAGCTGGCACAGTGGAACTAG
Organism: Iris macrosiphon; assembly: GCA_036927795.1. NCBI lineage: Eukaryota > Viridiplantae > Streptophyta > Magnoliopsida > Asparagales > Iridaceae > Iris > Iris macrosiphon. The sequence goes on from JAYESA010000001.1 coordinate 92,277,413, forward strand.
AAACTGGATATTTTGAGCAACCAGCCCCTAAGATTCCCGTACCCCCAGTAGTACCAGCAGTACCAATCGTACTTGACACCCCGATGTTACTGGAGATCCTTCGGAGAATGATGGCTACGCAGCAACATCAGATGGCAGTGCAACAACATCAACAGTTTCAACAACAAGTACATAATGTCTTGTTGAGTCAAGGTTTACCGATTCGGGGGCATCGGTTAGGTTTTGCCGAGTTAATGCAAGATACTTTGATGGAACGGAGGATGCCATCATGGCATATACATGGCTCCAAGACATCGAAGTCATTCTGGCGGTGGTGAAGGTTTCGACGGAGGAACAAGTTGATCAAGTTCGATTGCAGCTTCAAGACCTTGCCCGTGACTGGTAGGTGTTAGTAGAGGTTGGCTCGAGGCATCCTATCTCTTGGGACAGTATCAGGCCTCGATTCAGGGATAAATATTTTGGAGTTGTAGCGCAATATGAGCTCCAACATAGATTTATCGGTCTTAAGCAGGCCGGTAGTACTATGGATGGATATGTAGCCGAATTTTGCAGGATGAGTAGATTTACTCCGACTATGGTGGCTACAGAGTCAGATAGAGCAATGAGGTTCCAGTCAGAACTTTATCTGGAGATTCTATAACTGGTAGAGAAGAATGACAAGAAGACTTATGAAGAAGTACTGATAGCATCTCGGAGGCACGAGCTTAATATGTAGAGGTTATCGGCAAGGACAGGAGGCCAGAAGAGGTCTCATGCTCAGAGTGGAGAAGGAGGTGGAGGAGTACATCAGACGTCAGCACCATCAGCTGGCATTCGCATCCATAATTCAGCGCCAAGGAGGGCGACAGTTCCGACGGTGACAGCACTGGCTCGACAGCAGCCAAGGCAACAACAACAGCAACAATGACAACAACAACAACAAAAATGCCAGAGAGTACTGGCGAGATGTACTTATTGTGGCAAGCGAGGCCACACTAATGATGAATATAGCTCAGCCAATGGATTGTGTATGAGGTGTGGCAGTCCAAATCATCAGATAGATAATATCCAATAATGCAGAGGCCAGGAGGGACGGTTCAGCAATTCCCAGTACTGCCAGCACCAGGAGCAGTGCAACAAAGAAGGCCAGCGATAGCAGTACAACCGTAAGCTCAGCGTATGTTACTGACGCAAGATGAGATATACCAGCAGCAACAGAACTAGTAGCAGGGCCAACAGAGGCCACAACAGCGTAACCAAGGGAGACCGCAGCGAGGTGCACAGCAGGACCAAGGGCAGGCATTCACGTTGTCTTTGGAGGAGGCTTTAGCATCGGGCGACGTGGTGGCAGATAACATTTCTGTCGTATCCTTTTCTGCTGTAGCATTATTTGATTTAGGTGTATATTATTTATTTGTATATTCACGTTTTGTGATACACATTGGTTTGGAGTTCGAGGCATTGCCAAAGAGGTTGATATACTCACTGGTAATGGGCTCTTAGGAGTTAGTAGAATTTGTATAGCGTGTCCGGTCATAGTTTGTAGGCGTTCACTATCAGCACGGTTGATCGAATTCCCTACGGGCAACTTTGACGTTACCTTAGGCATAGACTGGTTGAGAGACAATCATGCTACGATAGATTGCCATAATGACATCATCAGAGATAAACTTTACAAGAGATATTAAGTTTTGTATAGAGTTGATCCCTAGAGCAGGGCCAATATCTTGTAAAGTTTACCAAATGACATCATCAGAGATAAACATACTGTACCAATATTTAGAAGAACTGAAGTAAAAGAAGTTTATTCGAGCTAGTGGATCACCTTGTGGAGCGCCAGTAGTTCTAGTAAAGAAGAAGGATGGGTCATCACGGTTATATATTGACTACAAACAGTTGAACACTGTAATAGTGAAGAACAATTATCCATTACCAAGGATCGATGATTTGTTTGATCAGCTGAGTAGAGCCAAAGTTTTCTCTAAGATCGATCATCAATCAGGGTATCATCAAGTAAGAGTTCGGGAGCTAGACATACCTAAGTCAGAATTTATGTCACAATATGGGCATTACGAATTCTTAGTTATGCCAATTGGACTGACTAATACTCCAGTAATATTTATGGATTTGATGAATCGTATTTTCATGCAGTACCTATATTATTTCATGGTGGTTTTCATATACGACATTCTAGTCTATTCCAGTAGCGAAGAGGAGCATAAAGAGCATCTTCAGAAGGTCTTACATATTTTAAAGGATCACCAATTATACGCAAAGCTCAACAAGTATGAGTTTTGGTTGGATCACGTATCATTCTTGGGTCACATCATCTCTAGAGCAGGAGTGGCAGTAGATCTGAAGAAGGTTGAGGCCGTAGAGAATTGGCCAGTTCCTATGACAGTAGCTGAAGTACATAGTTTTCTGGGATTGGCAGGATACTACAAAAGGTTCGTAGCAGACTTTGCAAGAATTTTAGCACCGCTGACTCAATTGACGTGCAAGGAAGCCAAGTTTGATTGGTCAGCAGAGTGCCAGACATCATTTAAAGAATTAAAAAAGAGATTGATTTCTGCTCTGATTCTCACGCTTCCAGAAGGTTCTTGAGGGTTTACAGTGTATTATGACACGTCGGGCAAAGGACTTAGGCGTGTGTTGATGCAACATGGAAGAGTGATAGCTTATGCATCATGACATCTTTGAGATCACGAGAAGAATTATCCGACTCACGATTTGGAGTTGGCGGCAGAAGTATTTGCACTTAAGCTCTAGAGGCACTAGTTGTATGGTTATCGGATGAAAATATTTATGGATCACATGAGCTTAAAGTATGTATTCACTCAGAATGACTTGAACATGAGGCAGAGGAGGTGGCTAGAATTGATAAAAGACTATGATGTAGAACTTTACTACCATCCAAGCAAGGCAAATATGGTAGCAGATACTCTTAGCAGGAGAGATTGTACATTTATGTTGACATCACAGAGGCATATCTTAGAAGATCTTCAAGAAATGGGGATCAAGATAGTACTTCCATAAAACATAGGAGTATTGGCTAGTTTACAGGTACAATCTACCATTCTAGAGAGGATTAAGGCAGCTCAGGCAGAGGATCCGAGAGTTTAGAAGCTTCGGACAGAATGTGAGTCTGGTCTCAGGAAAGAGTTGATGATTTATGAAGATAAAACTCTTAGGTTTGGAAATCATCTCTATGTACCAAGCGGAGATATCCGGCAAGAAGTAATGACTGAGGCGTATAGTTCTCAGTATTTAATTTATCCAGGAGGTACCAAGATGTATCAGGACATCAAGCAATATTTCTGGTAGAACGAGTTGGAGAGGGAGATAGCACGATTCATTTTTTGGTGTTTGGTATGTCAATAAGTAAAGGACAACAAAGACCGGTTGGACTATTACATCTGCTTTCTATTCCGGAGTGGAAGTAGAAATATATCACGATAGACTTTATGACCGGTTGACCTAGATTTCCAAGTGTAGGCCGACAAACAAAGACACTTTGGGTAATAGTGGATCGTCTCACAAAAATAGCTCACTTTCTTCCTTTTCGAGTAGGGCAATCCATAGAGCAGTTAGCAGAGATGTACATGTAACAGGTAGTAAGATAGCACGACATCCCAGTGAGTATTGTATCCGATTGAGACTCTCGCTTCACTTCATATTTTTGGAAGATTTTGTACCAGAGTTTGGGCACCAAGTTGAGATTTTGTACCCCTTACTATCCACAAACATACGGGCAATCAGAGAGAATAATCCAGACCATGAAAGATATGCTACGAGCTTGTACTTTAGATTTTGGAGGATCTTGGGAAGATCACCTTCATCTCGTTGAGTTCTCATACAACAACAATTATCAAGCAAGTATTCATATAGCACCCTTTAAAGCGTTACATGGAAGAAAGTGTAGATCACCATTGGCATATGATGATATAGGTGAGCGAAAATGTTAATCCCAGAGATGATCACGCCGACAGTAGAAGTTGTCAAGCAGATCAGAGAGCGACTTCAGGTTGCACAAGATAGGCATCGATATTAGGTAGATCATCATCGTAGGTCTTTAGAATTTTGTGTCGGCGACCACGTGTTCTTACGGATTTTGCCAACACATGGAGTCAATAGATTCAGGGTTCAAGGGAAGCTTAGTCCGTGTTACGTTGGTCCGTTCGATATTATCGAGCAGGTGTAGAAGCATAAAAAATACGCTACAGGATTATACGCAGTATGCATAAAACCCGCGTAAAGCAGAGTTTCCGTACTGTGTGGCGTAAGACATGACTTCAGAGCTATCGGCGTACAATAGAGCTTCAACGCTGTTCAGCGTAAAATATAGCTCCAGAACAACCCGCGTAATGCAGTATTTTTAGACTATTTCAGCGTAAAAAGGTTGCAACATCACCTTCATAGCGCAAAACCTATCCGCTTTTAATGCAGCATGGAAGTGTACGAGAAACGCTTCGTATTCCTCGAATGAACCTGTCAGACAGTACAATGAACCTGACTCCTGACAAAGAGTACTGCACAACTATCAAGACGATGGCTGTAATGATGATTCGGCAAATAACTCTAGATTGTCGTTTAGTAACAAAGCCTTGATTTAAGTTGTCGTCTACGCATTCAAAGAATATGCTGCCTAGTTTTACACAGGCAGCCATGAGCTTTTACGCTCAGCAGGAGACGAGACGAACAGCCACGTCAAAAGCTGCTCTTTGTACAGAGCTCGAGGCATGTCTCTGCAGTTAATACGCATGATGGGGGCAGATCTTTGCATTTAATGCACGAGATTAGGTTATACTTTCAATGACTGGGTGAGCCATGATTATGGCTAATACGTCCACATCATCACCTTTACATGTTACGCCATCATGCTATTTTCAGCTATAGGAGCACGCTGTATGCTATCTCCTTAAAATACGCCGACCTGGCTATTTTCAACTATAGGAGTATGCCGTTTGCTATCTCCCTGGAATATGCTAACTCAGGCTATATTTGCATTAGTGTATGATAAGGCTATTTTGTCCAGAATACGCTCAAGACCTCAGTCAAGGAAGAAGAATCGGCTATCTTTTACGCTACCTACCTATCTATGCAGCATCAGGCTTCTACGCCTGACCGCTATTGGGCTTCTATGCCTACTGGGCTTCTACACCTACTTGGCTTTTACGCCATCAGAACAGCTATTTAGTTTTTTATGCCAACGAGACAGTATTTGGCTTCTACACCAATCATCTCTACGCGAGGGGCAGTTACCTACGTGGCTTGCATACCGTGATCTTCGCAGCAGTTATACATTTTATCTCTTAATGGGACACGCATCACATGCTTATTCGGAAGATCATTTATACGTGGGTAGCAGTTATGATAACCGTCGCATAAAAGGTGCGGTTCTCTCCGCTGTTCAGCTTCTACGCCTGTAAATAGAGACCTCCGTCCAAGGAGGTCAAGGGGGGAAAAAAGGTCGAAAGGGGCAAATTTTGGAGAGATCGGATTTTATATAGAGAGTAGTGATCGACGATCTTGGCATCGAGCATCCACTCCCTCTTGCAATCTTTGAAGCTATTCCTTCTTCTACAATATTTCTTCATCATCGAGTGGTCCAAGGGACAGTGATCGACTGCAGATCAGACTCCTATAGAAATATTTACCCAGATTAAATTTTGTACTTAACATCCTCGTATAGGATTAATAGTACTTCTTGTTTATAAACCTAAGAAAAGGTTTTGTATAAGCCTAGTTTCATTTCTTTCGTTTATTATCAAACACAAGATGGCGACTCTGTTGGGGATGACTTTCTTATCTGACGAGAAAGTAATTGCTCAACACGATGCAGTATTAGTAGGATCAATGAAGAAGACCTTGGTCGTCCAGTTCGACCAGTCAGCCTACGAAAACATGCTTTGAGTAGGGGTAGCTCTCATTCCCCTCTGTCCAAGACAACAGGAAATTGCGTAAGGTGTGGATGCCCTGGACATCCCCTACTATTCCTGCCGACTCTCTGGTTTCTCCGACCAACAAGGTTGTAGCTTCGCAACCTCCGCGCTCTGCACGTAAAACTCTGTCTCCCGTTTGTGACATGGTAGACAAAGCTTCTGGCAATGCCTCAGTGCTAATCCAGAAGTCTTTTGCACGCTCTGCGCATAAAATTCAGTCTCATGTCTGTGACGTAGCAGACAAAGCTTCTGGCCATGCCTCAGTGCTAATCCAGAAGTCTGCTCCGTGCTCTGCGTGTAAAATTCAGTCTCCCGTCTGTGACGTGGCAGACAAAAGTTTTGATAATGCCTCAGCGCCTATTCAGAAATTCCAAACGCGTTCCACACGTAAAAATACATCTTCCCTCCGTGGAAAAGCAGATCGTCCCTGCAATCTACGCAAGGGAAAACAAATGGCAGATTTTCCAACCTCTCGGCCTTTATGCCATCAAGAGAAGAATCTGTCCGCTCTCCAGATTATGCGAGAAGCTGATGGCCGATTGAGGACTTCCTCAGTTTTACGCCAGCCTGAGCAAAATTCCAAAATACGCCAGGAGAAGCCCCTTGGCGTAAAGAAGACCCAGTTTGTGGATAGATACGCTCCTTATGGATCAGCTGCTACTCATATAGCTGAACTGATGTATACGTATGATAGAAAGAGGGTTAGGGTTCCCAATATTCGTATTCCAACTGATGTAAACAGGAGGAACAAGCCTTCTACTTCTTCTTCTTCTTCTGTTAATCCTCCCGACTTGCGTGAATTTCTGATCCAGAAGCGCAAAGATAAAGGATCTTCCAACATGTCTATTACGCTCCCTAGGGAGCACCATTGTAATAGTCACAAAGTTGTAGTTAATTATTACTGTTCTAAGGCAAAACGGTCAGTTTTCGACCGGTTGAACTACTCCTTGTCTATACAGGAAGAAGAGCCTATATTCGCATCAGTGAACATGGCTTCACACGTTCCTGGAGGAAGGTCGAATTCAAGACGTCATCCCTCTAGAAATCCAAGCCAAAGGAGATTCGACAGACTCCTTGAGAACATTGGAGCTGGGGTGTTCCGAAACACCCGTTCGAGGTCACGACAACCGGCTTCATATTCTTCTGATTCTGACACTGGTGGTTGCCAGTTTCCTAAATCAGATGCTGAAAGTATAGAGTCAATCTCTACAGAGACCTATACTAACCCTTCAATGACATCCAGATAAATAGGAGTCTATGCCATTGAAGATGAACGCGAAGAGGCTTTCCCATCAGGAAGTACTGAGCAACGCATCACTTTATTGGAGACATCTCTGAAAAAGATACAGTCCATGATAGAAAATATGCACCAGATGATGCTGACCTAACACATAGCTGCTATAGCTCAAGCATCGGTCCCTCCGACTCAAATACGTGTGGGGGTGGACTTACCACCATCCAACGTGAATCAGGAGCCTGCTCTAAATCAGGAGTCAACAGCTCCTCCACTTCCTAATTCGGAGAATATATTGCCTCCTGTTGGAGTTACAATACAATCGATCTCTCACCACTCCGCAGTCCCTCTACCAGCTGAAGATCCGATACAGGCAGTGCAGGAACTGAAAGCCCCATTTGATGCCTTGAAGCAAAAAGACCAGCTCAAGAAATTAGGAATCAACCAGCCTTACCCAGCTATCTGGGATGAGATCCCTTTCCCTCCTAAATACAAACCACAGGCTATGGCTTTGTTTGAGGGAAAGACATCACCGAGCCAGTACATGAACTACTTCAGTATGATGACGGTGTTATTGCCAGAGAATGATGCCCTTCTCACTCGAGTATTCAAAGGCTGTCTTTCGGGGGTGGCTTATCAGTGGTACCGTAGTCTTGCAGACAACTGTATTACTTCCTTTAAAGATTTCAAGACTTTGTTCTTCGTGCGATTCTACGAAGGAGGGATGGACATGTCTATGTTCTCTCTCATCGAAGTAAAGCAGAAAGAGAAAGAGAACGTTCGCACTTTCATCGAAAGTTTTTGTCAAGCCACTTTGAAAATGCCTCCCGGAGTTCCAGACTCGGCATTGGTGGACATTTGCAGGAAGAATCTTCTTCCGGTGGTCTCAGTGTTCACAGGACCATATTAGTTCCATGATTGGCCCTTATTTATCATCTCAGCGGTAGCCGCTGAAGATAACAGTCGGAAGACGCATGATAATGGAATTATGATATCTGCCTCTGATAAAGGCAAGAGGTCAACCTCCAACAATGACCATCCTCGTGGTTCCAAAGGAAAAGAAGCTCTGGCGATCAATATGTCAAGGCAAAAGACTGCGGCAACTACACAGACGAAACCTGGGACTTTCAGGCCCACTGAAGTATATTCTTTTGACGACGACGATTCTGAGCATATTCGACTGTCTAGTCAAAAGTGGCAAGCTCACCCTCCCCGAGGTGAAAAGGCCTAATGAAGTCGGCAGTACCAATAACCCCAAGTACTGTATTTTCAATAGGTACATACATCACCCCACAAAGACGTATTATATACTAAAAAGAAAAATCCAGGAGTTATTCGATGCTAAGGCCATCACTCTGCGCAATAGCGAGAAGACGGTCACAACCAACATGATCTCTCTCTAATTTGGCAATCGGCCTACTCAAGAAGTTTCGGATGGGGTTGTACCTATTTCCCGGACAATGATGAATATTGTTAATCTCCCTCCGACTAGGGGTCAAAATCATGACCTGGTACCCCTAACTACCCAGTGTGGCGAGATTATGTGGGTTCATCCAGATCTGGTCTCAGAGATCGAGGAAGAGACTCAAGCTGCTAAGGCTAAGTCTAAAAAGAACTCGAAGCGTAGACCATGTCATATGGTTACGATATCCTCGACATCAGAAGAAGAGGTTTTGGCTACCGGAACCCGGTCAGGCAAAGCATACCTCAAGGACTATGGAGGAAATCAGGAAGAAGCAACGGCGGACACTCCAGTTGCTAAGCCTTCAGAACTTGAACCTGTCATACCAGAGGAAGGTCCTTCTAGACCTACTTCGACGGACAAGGGCAAGTAAAAAGAAGTACGCTTTGATAAACCTTTGAAGAATATTCAAAACAAAGGTTTGGAGAAGCCATATAACTTCGACATTCTGGCACAGTTGGCTAATACACCAGCCAGATTGTCCATCTTTGAGCTACTCAGGCTATCAAAAGACACTCGTCAAGCCTTGAGCGAAGCATTGATGCAAGCGGATGTATGCTTGACCCAGCTCAAGTCCCCTGATGAAGAACCTGTGGCATGTCCTCAATGCCATAGTGTGATGGACGTGGTCCCGAATATCACTTTCACTCAAGATGACATGCTGTTGAAACATAACAAGCATAACAGACCCCTCTATTACACTGGATACGTCAGTTCCATGGAGGTTGATCGGATTCACATAGATCCGGGATCATCGATCAGTATCATTCCTCATAGTCTCCTCAGACCACTGAGGATTCCTACCAGCGAATTGGCTTACACTACCACTACAATCATGGGTTTCAACGCCAGGAAAAGTAAGCCGTTAGGGAAGATTCATCTGAGGATCCAGATTGGGAACCTTAGATCAGTGGCTACATGCTATGTCATTGATTCAGAGGTGTCCTACAATATTTTGCTGGGCAGACCATGGATCCATGATCACAACATCGTTCCTTTAACTCTACATCAATGCTTCAAATATATAGATGCCCAAGGAACAGTACAAACGGAGTTTGCTGACCTTAACCCATTTAAAGGAGTAGAATCCTACTACTCCGATGCCATGTTGTACACCCAGACTACATGAAGGAGGTGTCAGGCAAGACTAAGGAGGAATCCCACCGGGAGCCAGAAGAACCCTCTACCGAACAAACCCTGTCAATCAAGGTGAAAAGGCAAATTACTCATCCGAAATTAATGAAACCCATGGCTATCCACTTGGACAAAACCAAGTCAGGACAAAGAGGTGATCCTCTAGTGATCACTCTGAACCAGAAGCCTCCACCTTTGGTCATCAACCTTCGGTGCAACAAACAACTGACTGATGTAAATACAGCCGGGAACATGGTTTCTGATGATAAAAAAGATTCTCTTTTCCAGTACATTGACGCTCAAATTCCAAATCAGGAATCCTCTCCCATAACGATATAGAACCTATAGCACAAAAATTCTTGAAAGCTATAGATTCCTATCATCCGTATATGTGGGAAGTAGCGTCAACATCTAATATCATTATGATATATGGGCCATATGAGGATTCTATCTTTATTGTCCCGCTGACTCGCAGCTGGCAGCATCCAATAGTCTTCGGTCGCATGTGCAATAAACCGACTGTACAAGAAGATTCTCACGAATCCGATGCTAGGAAAATACAAGTTCACAGATATAGCCCACAAGCTTTGAAGATTATACAAAGTATGGGTTATGACTTGAAGCTGGAACCAGGTCTTAACTATGGGAAAGGCAGGCGAATGCCGTTGCACGGTGATCCCTACTGTCAACGAACTCATTTTGGGTTGGGGTATACCACCTTCCTTGAAACTTCTGAGCTTAATGAGGATATCTTTTCCTCTTCTCAAAATGGCTCTTCGTCCTCCGGCTCATATGATGATCTCGAACGAGCATTATCAGTAAATACGGTACTGACAGATTCCCTCAAAGCAGACGAACATAAATCTAAACCGTTTGATAATGACTCTTGGGCACAGCAAATAGATACGCAATGGGAACTCCGGTTCGAGCAGAAAGAACCGCCTACTGAAGATAAAGTTATCCAAATTGACATTGGGGATGAACTTTCGCCAAAGCCGATATTTATCAGTAACAATCTTTCCGGTGAAGAAATGGAAGAAATAATCCAGCTGATAAAAGAATATATCGACGTCTTTGCGTTGAATTATGAGGATATGCCAGGACTCGATCCTAAAGTGGCTACTCATAAGCTTAACATACTGCCCAATTCGAAGCCTGTAAAACAACACCAACGCCGGTTCCGCCCGGATATGATGGACGCTATTGAAGCTGAAATCAAGAAGTTAATAGCCTGCGGGTTCATCCGGGAAGAACAACATCCTGACTGGGTCGCCAATGTTGTCCCAGTCATGAAAAAAAGTGGGAAAGTGCGTGTTTGTATCGATTATCGAGATCTGAATGCAGCCTGCCCCAAGGATGAGTTTCCTCTTCCCATTACAGACGTCATGATCGATAATACGTGCGGTTTTGAGCGCATGTATTTCATGGACGGATTTTCAGAATACAACCAAATCAAGATTCATCTTGAAGATGAAAAGCATACTGCCTTCCGGATACCATTGGGGGTATATTGCTATACGGTTATGCCCTTCGGACTGAAGAATGCCAGGGCTACATACCAACGAGCTATGGGTAACATATTCTACGAGCATTTATGCAAAACAGTGAAATGTTACGTGGATGATATAGCTGTCAAAAGTCATATCAAGGATAATCATATCCAAGACTTGAAGACAATGTTTGAGTTGATGCGCCAACACCAACTCAAAATGAATCCTACAAAGTCCTTTCTTGGTGTATCCAGTGGTAAATTCTTGGGATTTGTCATTACCGCCAAAGGCATTCAAGTCGATCCTGATAAAGTGAAGGCTATCCTAGAGATGCGACCTCCCCGTAATCTGAGAGAACTCAGGAGATTTCAAGGTCGTCTGGCTTATATCCGGAGATTCATATCCAACCTCTCTGGGAGATGTCAGCCTTTTTCTTATTTCATGAAGAAAGGTGTATCCTTCGTTTGGGACGAAGCCTGTCAGCAAGCGTTCAATGATATCAAACGCTACCTTACTAATCCTCCGGTTCTGGTGCCTCCCGTCATAGGAAGACCATTTTTGCTGTATGTTCGAGCAATAGATCATTCTCTGGGAGCTCTCCTCGCACAGAAGAACGATGAAGGTCATGAACAGGCTATCTACTATTTAAGCAGGATAATGGTCGGAGCTGAACACCGGTATAATCCGGTGGAAAAAGAATGCTTGGCCCTAATGTTCGCTATTCAGAAAATGCGACATTATGTCACAGGCCAGACTATTTATATCATCTCTAGGATCAATCCTCTTCGGGTATTGATGAACAAGCCAAGTGTTCTTAATTCCTAACTCGCGACTTGGACGATGTTATTAACACCGTATGATATGGTGTACATTTCCCAGAAGTCCATCAAAGGCCAAGCATTGGCTGATTTTCTAGCTGCTTATTAGATTCCAGAAATCTCCAGATTATACGAGGATATTCCTGACGAAGCTGCAGAATGTAATTCCGTAATGGAAATTGATACATGGCAGCTATTCTTCGATGGTGCCTCCAGGACTGGTCCCAGGGGGAACGTAATTTCAGGAGTAGGAATTGTCCTGGTCACTCCTGATAAACTCGTCATCTATCGAGCATATTCTCTTAGCGAACCCTGCTATAATAATGTGGCTAAGTATAATGCCCTACTCATCGGACTCCAAGTCGTTAAAGAATTGGACGTCGAATACCTGGAAGCTTTTGGTGATTCTCTCCTGATCGTCAATCAGGTCAGAGGAATATATGAAGTCCGTAATCCAGACCTCATTCTTTATCACCAAGCAATGATCGAGATAGCCATATCTTTCAAAGGGTTCTTCCTAGAGCATGTACCTCGATCTCAAAATCTGGAAGCTGATGCCCTGGCCAGTCTAGCTGCAGATTTAGCTATTCCTATAAGAAGGCAGAATTCGATGATCTTTTTTAACAGGGATTTATTCTGTGCGAAAAACAACTTTCACATAGAACGCAGCTACGCTGTGAACACAGATCTTCCCAATAGAGACTGGAGAAGTCCCTTTATAGATTTCGTGGCATATGGAATTTTACCGGAGGATCCTAAAGAAGCAGTATCCATCAAAAGATAATCATTACGCTTCTATTTTGATGCATCTTCACAATGTCTATATCGTCGAACCTACGATAAAATGCTATTACGATGTCTCTCTGATGATGAGGCACAGCAGATTATCCGTGAAGCCCATGACGGCGTATGCGGAGCACATCAACCCGGTCCTAAGCTACAGGATCGTATCAGGAGGATGGGCTATTACTGGCCTACTATGATCACAGATGCAATAAAATATATAAGACAATGCAAAGCCTGTCAGGTTCATGCAGATTTTATACATCAACCTTCTGAGCATTTATATCCTATGGTTGCATCCTGGCCTTTTGAAGCATGGGGTATGGATATCACTGGTCCTATTCACCCGTCTTCTTCCAGAGGTCATCGGTTCATATTGGCCATCACAGATTATTTCTCCAAATAGGCAGAGGCGATCCCTCTTGCTGAGGTAAAAACATCTAACATGATCATCTTCATCAAGCATCATATCATTTATCGCTTCGGGATACCCCAAAGGATAATTCATGACAATGGGCCTCAATTCATTAGCCAAGCGTTTTACCGATTTTACGATAAGAATCAGATACAAAATATGGCCTCTACGGCATAAAATCCTGCTGCTAATGGTTTGGCAGAAGCTTTTAACAAAACTATTATCAAACTTCTGAAAAAGTTTGTCTCTTCGAACAAAAGAGATTGGAATGAGAAGCTAGGAGAGTGCCTCTGGGCATACCGTACAACGGTACGAGCACCGACGGATTGTACCCCATTCTCATTGGTTTACGGGAGTAAAGCAGTTCTCCCCATTAAAATCCAAATTTCGTCACTCAGAATAGCAGTGGCTAATGAGTTGACTCAGGAAAATAATGATCGACTACGGCTTCAAGAGTTAGAAGGATTAGACGAGAAATGCCTCCTAGCTCAACAACGCATTGCGTTCTACCCTAAATCTTTTAATCAAAAAGTGAAGGAAAGGGTGTTCAAAGTTGGAGAGCTAGTTCTAGCTGTGAAAAGGCCAATGATCATTACTCACAAGAGTAAGGGTAAATTCCAGCCCAAATGGGAAGGCCCTTATGTAATCGAGACGACGTTCTCAAACGACGCTTACAGATTAGCCAAGCCTAATGGAGACTTGTTAATGGCTCCTATCAACGGCAAATTTCTGAAGAGGTACTACGCTAAATCTCCTTTGCTCAATGGAGTATGGTGAAGATCTCATTCTGACAACACTATGTCCAAAAATTTAGTTGGATCATATTCTATCATGTCCATATAACCTCTGAATAGATATGGTTAACTAATTTGGAACTTCAAAACCTATCACGTCCATATTACCTTTGATAGTGTTTTGTATACAAATTTAGTTGGATCATATTCTATCATGTCCATATAACCTCTGAATAGGTAGGTCTAGCTGAAGCTTATCGAAAGTATATTACGTCCATATTACCTCTGATATTACTTTCACCCTAACCTATTATTTATATTCAAAAAAATGATGGGTCCACCAAAGTCAGATAAAGTCTCTTTATTATCTCCAGAAAGAGCAAGTTACGTATAAAAGCAAAACGTACATCATTTAGGACGAGCAGTTAAATCATGGATCTGCTGCGCCAGAGAGGCCATTCTCTTATTCCTGGAGTTCAAAACTGTAGCGCAAGCCCGCTCCAAGCTTGCCTCCTCATTGTTTAAGGCAGACAATTCAGACCAAGCATGTACAAAACCTGCGTGGATGATACCCACACGTGTCAGGTTCTGCTGAGCCGCTTCCATTCGGTCCTTCAGCACATCTCTCGCTATCGATGAAGCGAGAGCCCTCTCCTCTGCCTGAGCAAGTTTATCTTTCAATTTGCGGACCCTTACTGCCTCTTCCTCATATTCGGCCTCGCACTTAGCTAGTTGGGGAATGACATACCCCAATATGGCATGCTCTTCATTCATCTCTTTCTGCTGTGTCTCGATGGACTTGCTCAGAGTTTCCATCTCCCCAACAAGCCTCGCAGTCATGGAGTCATACTCAGCCTGAATCAGGTCATCAATGCTGCCTTGGGATAGTTGCAAATAATTGTTAATGGGTTGTTCTAAACCATTAACTATTTGCTCCAGCGCATCAGCTCTCCCAGTGTCGTCAAAATTCCTAATCGACGCTATCGAGAGCTGAGAGGACGTCTTCAGAGCTTCGAAGCCTAGATTCTTCTCCAGCACCATTGATATCAGCGTTTTCAAAGTGATGTAGAAAATGCTAGTATACTGCTCAACTAGCATGGCAAAATCCGAATGGACGCTGGTAGTGACTGTAATATCAGTGAATCTCCTTCCAGGAACGACTGCAGAGGGTGTCGTCATAATAGTTGCTTCAGCAGATGGCGCGACAAAAGTAGAGGCACCAACAACGGTCGAAGTGGTTGGCGTACTCAACAAAGGAGGCATAGTCATGATGACAGGCTCATCCTCCTCTGAAGATATTCGGACTGTATTGGGTGAGCCAGCACCCAAAAATCTTGCCTCTTCAAGGTCGAGCACTGCCGTTTCATCGGCAGAAGCCGCAACGAAGCCAAGGGTTGCGTCGACGCTGTCCTCCCCGTAGATGTCTTCCCCTGAAAAGAAGATAAGAGAAAGTTAATATCAATCTGATGTTAATTTTTCTAAAAGAGGCATAAAGACGATATTTACCTATGGCCGATGGTATATATGTCGCGTCTGCTGCCAATACAACTAAATTATTTCTTAATGATGCTAAACGAGCTGTCATACCTAGAGAGAAGGGTGCACCAAATAACGACTGAGGGTAATCATCCAAGTCTTCACCCAGATCCAATCGAGGTTCATCAGGTTGAATCTTGCTGGATATACTTACATACGTGGCAGGGGTCACTTCTGTTATTGGACCGGATAAAAAGATCCTTAATTTGCTCAGCCTCGAAGGCGATCTCGTAGCACTACCTGAAGCGGTAGCAGCGACAGCAGTCTCGAGCAAAGAATCTTCAGTGCTGCCAGCCGGAACTGTGGAGGTTTCCTCTCTAATAGGCAAGGACCTCTAGTCAAAAAATCATCCCCAACCCGGGAAATAGCAGGTTCACTCCTAGGAGCCTCATGGCTGGAAGTCCTGACAGAACCACTAACAGTCTTCTTCTTCTTGCGAGGGGAAGTCTCTTTCAGAATAGGAGCCCTTCGCTTACTGGGGATAACAAGAGGCTCTACAGGCGGAGGTATCACGCCTCTCGGTACTGTCAATAAAAACTCATCTGGAGCGACAGAGTCTTCACCTTCGTCAGAGGAAACAGACGGGACCTCCTCTCTTCTAGTGGACTTATGAGGGGGCATCCTACAACTTCCATGCATATCAAAATTGTGATGGAAGGTATTGATGGCCACATAAAATTGGGTGTACGAATGGAGGATGCGCAACTCCATAGAGAGTGGTCACGGGTACAGTGAAGGCTGCTCCAGTAAAACCCATTATAAAGTACCGCCATCCTCTCGCTCCATCAATAAGTCCACCTCTGGACTTGAAGCTGGTGATGGCATTTTTCATATGCAATTGGTCATACCCAAACTGCCTGGCAAACCGACTAGGTAGATAGGGCTCCTAGAAGCAATGGTCTTCACTTCTGTATAACAAATGGGAAGGTCTAATGCAGACCAACCAATAAAAAACTTCAGGAGAAAGAACGATCTTCCCTTTACCTAAATCCTAAAGTCTCGTCCCCTGTTGATTGAGATATACAGTGGGGATGATACAGAAGAGCTTCCAGCTATGAGCAAAATTTAATGCTCGCCGACAGTCTACGACGGTGGTCACGTTCCAAGTGGAATTCTTGTAATTCAACAAGAAATTATTTCCTGAACTACTGGAAGAGCTGGGAGACATCACCCAGGGGTTATAAAGAATTAACCATCCCATCAGATATAGGAACGGTAATTCTACTCTGGGAAAGCTTTCAGGTCGTGTTTCGTCTACAATCAGCTCATTAGTAATGGCCCTCAGGCCAGCTTGTATCCGGCATACCGTGGTAGGGACCAGGCCCAGTCTTGCCCCAAACACCAAACGTGCTGCAGGCCATAAGGTGTTACGATGAATGCGATTCAAAGATGCAATGCCAGGTACTACCAATCGGCATAGCCCTACAGAGAGGAAGCCAGCTAGTTGAGCTTCCCTTGACAGAGGCCTGCGGAAATTCCTCATATAACTGTAGGCTTTAGTACCTGCAGGATAATTCCCTATCCCTTCATCGAGAACTTGATCTGAAGCCCCAGCGTCTTCAATAAGATCATCGACTATTTGAGCATTAAGCACGCTCAGAAAGTTCAAAGGCTTATCCTTGCTATCCATAACTTTGTCTGGCTTAGCATCTCTGGCCTGATGAAAGAAGAGATAGGACGCCCATTTGTTGGTATGAGCCAAATCAGAAGGCTCATTATAGAAGGTGGTGCAAGCAAGATAATGGCTCATTAGCTCCTGGTACACTGCCACGACCTGAGGGTTTGTATGCTCCAGCTCCCTGTTTGTGGGAACATACTCTTCATAAGGAGTATCCCCCATTGGCAGTCGTAAAATCTCTGCCATCTCGTGAAGAGCCAATCCCAACTCCCCTAGTGGAGTGGCGAAAGTCCCAGTGAGCGAGATATACTGCTCCATCAAAGCCAAAATAGGTTGGGGTTGGGAGGCAGCCCAACACTGGTAGCATTCATAGTCGCGAACAGACCAATGCTCTCCAGCTCCGTCTGAAAATGCTTCAGGGCCCATATAGCTAAACGAGCCTATCGAAGATTTCCAGGGGTAAGCCACCCGTTGGTCCGAGGATTAACCTTGGGTTATACTCCTCCATGCCCCATGAAGTCATTATAAAAAGTTGATAATTGGACTGGCTGAAGCAGTAAAGTGCCTTCACTCGGGACGCTGCCCGGCAGTAATCCCCTGAAAGGCACGACAGGGCCTGAAGGGCGGCTCACAAATAATCCTTGGTCTGATCATTTCTGATAAAATATCTTCCCCGGCTGGCCGTAAAGATTAGGGGCCAGGGTCCACGACATCTTCCTGGGATGCGTGGCATAGAAGAATGCCGAGATAGGGTAATCTTTTGTCATCCTGGGCAGGTACATGACCATGCCTTCAGCAGTAAAAACCCAGTTTTCCTTCTTGGGCTTCGTTTGGTATTGTTATTAATCATATCCCCGAATAGGAAAGCTGGTTTTATATATTCTGACCCATCTAGACACGTCAGGGGCTCCCTGTGGATCATATTCAACAGCATTCATTCTCCTTGAGACGATATCAGAATTCCCCTTCCTTCAGGATAATAGGTTCTAGAAATAGGGAATGTCACGTGGGACAAATCCTCCAAGTAATTGGAGTTCAGCATCCCAGCAGCAGAACCCAACACCTCAGCCAACAGAGGAATCTGCAAGTCTACTACAAAAATGCAAGAAGAACAAATCAGTTTCTATACTAGACATTACAGTCTTGCAGCTTACGCCAAAGATTAACAGTCTGTGCTTTTACGCCAAGACTGTAAAAACTTGAGTTTTTACGCTGGAACCTATTTCCGAGGCGTAAAATTCAAGATTGGCAGTATACACAAAATCTGACAGTCTGTGTTTTTACGCCAGACTGCCAAAATTTGAGTTGTTACACCGGAATTTTCATCCAGAGCATAACACTCAAAGTTTGTAGTATACGCCAAATTTTGACAGTCAAAGTTTTTACGCCAGACTGCAAAAATATAGAGTTTTTACACTGACACATTAGGAATGTGGGCGTAAATGATAAAACATCTCTGTGTATCATCTTCCTCGAAGAGTCTCTCAGCACGAAAGATGACCTAGCGCATTCACGTACAACGTGTGCGAAGGATTTCTTTTGTTTTCTCGTCCCAAAAGCTTTACCTTTGACGCCTGGTGCACAGCTTGACGGTGGGACACTTCGTTCAGAGCGGGGTTCGCTCAGCCCAATGGGAGTCGCTCGTGCTTGAGCAGAGGAGCGAGAAGAAGACGCAGCTTTCTTTTCCTTAGAGGTGGAAGTTGGTTTTGGTGCCATGGCTAAAACTCAGAGTTCTTAAAAGAAGAGACGAAGAAGAGCTCTCAAAAGAACAAAGGATTTTTGCAAAAGACAGATGAAGAGTTTCTTCTCTAAAGGCCTTGGGGTATTTATAGAGTTCAGATAACTCTTCAAATTCCTAACCAAATCTGATATTTAATATTCGGTTATGATTGGGGAACACGTCTGCCTATCATTTAGGAAAGACGGACAATCAGCGAATTCGAAAAGTTTTTTTCGTGCAGAGCAGATCTACGATTTTTACGCTAAGGAGCTTTTTCGCTCGAGAGGCTACAAATCTATAATTTTACGCTCAGAGGCCACAAGTCTATGGTTTTATGCCCGGATGCTTTTACGCTCGGTAGCTTTTACGCTCGAGAGGCTAAAAACCTACGACTTTACGCTCAGAGGCTACAAATCTATGATTTCACGCTCAGAAGCTTTTTACCCTCAGAGGCTACAAATCTACGACTTCACGCTCGGAAGTTTTTTTTTAGAAAGCTATAAATCTATGGTTTTATGCCCGGATGCTCTTATGCTCAGCAGCTTTTACACTCGAGAGGCTACTAACCTATGATTTTATGCTCATCTATATTACGGATCTATGACTTTCCGCATATCTGAAAATACGCAGGCCAGAGTATGCGTATATCTGAACGATTCTCAAGACGGCCAAATTACAAGGGTTCACGCAGATATGCTCCTTCTTGGCCTTAAAATATCTCAAGTACCCAAAACATATAGAGTTCAGCAATGAAAATGACTCTTCTTCTTGGGTCAATTGGAAGTTCATCCAAAATCCAGTCAAAATCTTTTCTCTACAGTTCAAACATGGCCAGTTTTGACAGCCATTTCTCGCCCTACTTTATTGGATTTTCGGGAAATTATTCTTGACGATGATGGTCTGAACAAGAATTTTTCTTATCAAAGAAGTGACAGTTCAGAATTCTACGCCACTCCTTGTCCAAAATAGCATGACAGTTTGGATCTTCAACTAATATGCTAAGCAGCTTTCTACGCGTCTTCAGCTACACATAAAAGATGGAACGAGATCAGATACTCTTTTTATCAGAGTTGGCGTAAAGTTATTCAGACTTCATCACAACAAAATATGGCAAATCATCAGATGCGTAAAAGAAGACAATTTTATTAATCATGATTACATATGATGGAAATCCAGCCTACAAAGGGTTTTTCATCTTCATGATTACATATGATGGAAATCCTTTTCCTACAAAGGGTTTCTTATTTTCATTTAAGATCACGCCAAGAATATGTTCTGCCAGGTTCTCGTATTGGTGGAGATCTTTTTCGTCTTCTACAGCATTTAATCGGCTCCCGCGGCCGATTAAAAAAAAATGACTAAATGGCGGGAGGATACATAACTGGGCCTGTATAAATTATTCAAGCCCACCCTCCATACGCCATGACAGATTGAGTTGGGATTCAGACCCAACTCAATACTGGAAGATAGGGCCAATTTGTCTGCCCTCGTCCACCGTCGTAACGAGAGAAAATACAACTTGCAAGCTGTGTGGTCGAATGTGACCCTTCCTCTCTCCTGGACGAATCGCCATATAAAATTGCTGATTATCCCGAGCAAAGGAAGCTATGATATCTTTCCATGATCCATCATTGCAGAGGACATTTGCTCGAAGATGCCTTCTTTTTCGGCTCCTTACATGCTGGAAGAACATGATCTTCTTCTTCCTTAAGTCGACCCGGCGAAGTTTGGCAATCATCTCTGTGTGGTGAAGAAAGTATGGGAAAAACAAGTTAACCCATTCGCCTTTTTATAGGCAGAGGAGAACACACCGAATCCCAACAAACTTCGAAAAATTTGCCGAGAAATCAGCCCCGAGGAACGAGTCAGATTTGACCATTTCATGCTTCATTCAAAGTATTTCAAATTACGAGGAATTTGAAAACTTTGAAGGGGGTCTTGAAGAAGCATGAAAAATACGCTACAAGATTATACGCAGTATGAATAAAATCCGCGTAAAGTAGAGTTTCAGTGCTGTATGGCGTA
The DNA here is from genome assembly GCA_036927795.1 of Iris macrosiphon. Taxonomy (NCBI): domain Eukaryota; kingdom Viridiplantae; phylum Streptophyta; class Magnoliopsida; order Asparagales; family Iridaceae; genus Iris; species Iris macrosiphon. Next base: position 92,298,303 of record JAYESA010000001.1, read on the forward strand.
AGACATGACTTCAGAGCTATCGGCGTACAACAGAGCTTCAACGCTTTTCAGCATAAAATATAGCTCCAGAATAACCCGCGTAATACAGTATTTTTATACTGTTTTAGCGTAAAAAGGTTGCAACATCACCTTCATGGCGCAAAACCCATCCGCTTTTAATGCAGCATGGAAGTGTACGAGGAACGCTTCATATTCCTTGAATGAACCTGTCAGACAGTACAATAAACCTGACTCCTGACAAAGAGTACTGTACAACTATCAAGACGACGGCTGTAATGATGATTCGGCACAGAACTCTAGACTGTCGTTTAGTAACAAAGCCTTGATTTAAGTCTCGTCTACGCATTCAAGGAATACGCTGCCTAGTTTTACACAGGCAGCCATGAGCTTTTATACTCAGCCACGAGACGAACCACCACGTCAAAAGCTGCTCTTCGTACAGAGCTTGAGGCACGTCTCTGCAGTTAATAAACGTGATGGGGGCAGATCTTTGCATTTAATGCACAAGATTTGGTTCTACTTTCAAAGACTGGGTGAGCCATGATTATGGCTAATACGTCCACATTATCACCTCTATATGTTATGCCATCAGGCTATTTTCAGCTATAGGAGCACGTTGTATGCTATCTCCTTGAAATACGCTGACCTGGCTATTTTTAACTATAGGAGTACGCCGTATGCTATCTCCTCGGAATACGCCAACTCAGGCTATATTTACATTAGTGTGTGATAAGGCTATTTTGTCCAGAATACGCTCAAGACCTCAGTCAAGGAAGGAGAATCGGCTATCTTTTACGCTAGCTACCTATTTATGTAGCATCAGGCTTCTATGCCTACTTGGCTTCTACGCCAACCTGACCGCTATTAGGCTTCTATGCCTATTGGGCTTCTACGCCTACTTGGCTTTTACACCATCAGAACAGCTATTTAGTTTTTTATGCCAACGAGACAGTTATTTGGCTTCTATGCCAATCATCTCTACGCGAGGGGCAGTTACCTACGTGATTTGTATGCCGTGATCTTTGCAGCAGTTATACGCATTATCTCTTAATGGGACATGCGTCACACGCTTATTCGGAAGATCATTTATACGTGGGTAGAAATTATGATTACCGTCACGTAAAAGGTGCGATTCTCTCCGTTGTTCAGCTTCTACGCCTATAAATAGAGACCTTCGTCCAAGGAGGTCAAGGGGGGAAAAAAGGTCGAAAGGGGCAGATTTTGGAGAGATCGGATTTTATATAGAGAGTAGTGATCGACGATCTTGGCATCGAGCATCCACTACCTCTTGCAATCTTTGAAGCTATTCCTTCTTCTACAGCATTTCTTCATCATCGTGTGGTCCAAGGGACAGAGTGATCGACTGCAGATCAGACTCCTATACCAATATTTATCCAGATTAAATTTTGTACTTAACATCCTCGTATAGGATTAATAGTACTTCTTGTTTGTAAACCTAAGAAAGGGTTTTGTATAAGCCTAGTTTCATTTCTTTCGTTTATTATCAAACAGCGGGTGGGCGATGTTGCTTATCGTCTTGCCCTTCCTCCTTCTCTAAGTGAGGTGCATGATGTATTTCATGTGTCTCAATTACGTAGATATGTCCCAGATCCGAGTCATATCATTGACCATTCTGAGCTAGTCATTGGTACCGACTTATCTTATGAGGAGCAATCCATATCCATTTTGGACCGAAGGAAGAAGGTGCTCAAGAATTGGACTATCCATCTTGTCTGGGTTGCTTGGGGTCATTACCCTTTAGAAGAGTTAACGTAGGAGTGCGAGGATGATATACGATCTTGGTATCCGTACCTGTTCGACACGGAAGGTATATTCGTTCTTATGCCTTTGTATCTAGAATCTCGTGATTCGTTTACCCATGCTATGTGATACTGTTTTTCTTTATATACTTGGATTTGATTGCATGTGTTGATATGCTTGTATTTAGCATAGTGCTTGTCCTAATTTCTCTATCTAGCCTTGGGTTTGAATTTTGAGGAATTTTTTTTCTAAGGTGGGTAGAGATGCCACTCCCCGTTCCCTAAATATATATTTTGGGATATATTTATTTCTTGCTTACATGATTAATTAGGTTGTATGCATGGAGACTGGACCCATTCCTTGGTTCAATTAGACGCATGGTTTAATTATTGGGTTGGTCCATTCATGAGTGGAACCCATGGTTTAAATCTCAAACCCTAACTATAAAACCCAACATCTTTCTCCCTCTTCCCTCATTCTCTCAATTTCCTATTCTTCCTTCATTTAGGCAAGTACATCTTGCACCACATGGAGAAATATTTTAATTTTTGATTTTTTACTTTTTTTATTATATTTTATTAGTCTATTATGTTCTCATGATGATTCTTAACACTTTTAGTACTTGGAGTGTTTAGTTTTAATGGGTGGATTTGAGTAGATCTACATTCTAAGTTTAGATTTTTTTATGGGTTCCTTGAGTTTTTGGTATTTTTGATCTACTAAAATATAGAATTTTCAAACATTAGTTTTTGGGATGGATGGAGCACTTTATTGCGAGCGTTTTGGCTTTTGGTTCACTCAATTCGGAGTTAAAATAAAGTTTTTATGAAGAAAACAAATTTTTGGTTTTTGGAGTTCTCGCCATGGCTAACTTGCTGCCTGGAGAAGACGAAGTCCCATGCGTCCGAGAGATCCATGTGACCATGCGGCCTGAACTCATGCGGCCATGTGGTCTGAACTTATACGGTCATGCGGTCTTGAGCTCATGCGACCTCTGAGGTCAGCGACCATGCGACCTATGCGGCTATGCGACCCCACTTTCTATGCGATAATTGATTCTATGCGGCCTAGATCTATGCGATAGCTGATCCCCATTCTACCTTGATCCTTATACGTGCATGCGACCCCTTGCACACGCTTTATTGGACTGGTTATGTTTGAATGTTCCTTTGGACTTTATGGGATGTATGTGTGACTTTGATGACCACAAGAGTATTAGACCCATCTATGCGCCATGACCCGACCACTTGTATCCGTGCTGATACACTTACTACGTGATATGTGTTCCTATGTTCTAAGTGTTCCTACAGAATTATATTATATATTTATACTGCGGTGTACCAATACGATACGTGACATGTTATATAACTTAATCTCCAGCATGGACATAAGGGTTAGTCAATGACCAAGCATGGCTAGGATTTGTTGTTTATTGCATCACGCTGGGGTAAATCCAAACTAAACTATCAAATAAAAAAGTGAATTCATATCTAGCGTGGCTGTACTATGGTACATCATATAAGGGGAAGACCATCTGACCATGCCACGTGATTCCAGCTAACAATAGGGTTAACTAGGCAACTAAACTTGTAGAGAATTTGGAGAGAATGGAATCTCGAGATTGTGCCTAACTAGCCACCTCTAGTCATCTGAATTGGGGTGTGCAGGCTAGTCCCCATGGATATTATTTAAGTCCTCATTAGTGGATGGCAATATCTGACTATTATACTATACTATATGTTCTATGCAATCTTAGCACAGTGGCCTTACGAGGGACTGATGCACAATATTATATGTTATGCGGCAACTTATGGCTCGGCTAATCCTGCTAGTACCTGGTTCAATATGAGGATTCCTATATGCATAATACCTCTGGGACAATCCAGCATCTAGAAAGTCGTTCCAGTGATTGGCCAATTTTGTAACTAAGCTTGTTTGTGTATTGTACCTGTTGTCAAATAGTCTAGGGACATAGACTATCATGGTGCGATGGTCTAACCCTTATCCTTGTTTGGTTGTAGGATTAGATTATTGTATCACGATAGACTATGAACTGAAACTATAAGACAGATATATATATATATATATATATATATATATATATATAAACCTGGTTTTATTTCTTTATTCGTGCTTTCTTTGTGGTACTTGCTATCTGGGATCTAACCCCACTGGTTTTACATGGCCAGGTTTAGAGCTAGCACCTGAGGATCAAGCGTACTTTCCCCTGAACAATGACGTGCACCAAGCGGATGGTCGTTGAAGGGAACGAATGGATTTCTTCTTCCCTGCTCGTTATTGTACACTTTACTTATTTTGGGCGCTTAGCAGCCAGACTGGTTAGCCGTAAGATCTGGAAATTTAGTTTCCTTTATATGATTGTAATTAATCAGACTCCATCTGATCATGGTCATGTACTTTTGATACTCTACCAACTTTCTTATTTTGTACAGCTGGTTTCTAGAATATCGTGGTAGGGCATTTGGGATGCCTTACTATCTTGTTATATATGTTATATGTTTACTGTTCTTGCTTGACTGATTGAGATAATAGATTTGCTGTGTGACCCTATGTGACTTGGTTATAGTATGCTCCCCTTGTCTAGTTACAGTCGTGACCGTCGTACGACGTTCTATACCTTGTACGGGAGAGCTGGCCATGTCTATCTCCGTATTTTGGTACTGGGGTGTGACAATGCGGCCCAACATATACGCGCCAGGGATGACTATAAACATTACCAAAATATGGTAAAATAGCGACGTTTTTAGCGACATCAAAATAAAATATCGCTAATATTAAAGATTTCAGCGACTCCGTAAATAAACGTCGCTATAAGTCGCTGTTGGCGACATATAGTGACGTTTTAGCGACTATAATTCAGTTTTTTAAAGAATTATCACTATAAGCTTTTTTAAAGTCGCTAAACGTCGCTGAGTTTTTAAATTTAGCGACGTATTTAGCGACTTTAGTAATTTTATTAGTGACGTTATAAGTTGACGTCGCTAAACGTTGCTAAAATTTTAATATAGGTTTCGATTCCCCCCTTCCGTTGAAAACTTTTCCCAATTTTTCAAAAACTCCCCCTTCCCCCCACCCCCGCTCTCCGGTGAAGTGCACCCTTCGGCGGTCAAGTGCAGTGGCCTAGTCCGGCGTCCCCCTCCTCTTCCTTCTCCTCCTCCTCTAGGTAAACCCTTACTCTCTCTCTCTCTCTCTCTCAGAGGGTGTAAACCCTAATTCCGGTGGCCTACTCCGACGTCAAAGAGGGTATAAACCCTAACCCTAACCCTAACCGTAACTCCGGCAGCCTACTCCAGCGTCAAAGAGGGTATAAACCCTAACCCTAACTCTAACCCTAACCCTAACCCTAAACCTAACCCTAACCGTAACTCAAGTGGCCTACTTCGACGATGATGATGGAGAATGGCTGACATGGCAATAAAGTTGAGGAGAGACTCTGCTACTAAGTCGAGACTCTGTTATTAAGTGGACTTCCTTTTTAGCTTGAGCATTGCTATAGTACTGAGCCTTATCCCTACTGAGCCAACTCTAATACTCTAGTGTTCAGCCCTCTAACTGAGCTAATATAAGCTATTTAGACTTATGAAAATGTAAGCCAAGGTATGCTAGTTGGGTTCTTATCAATACCCACTCTTTTAAATTGACCTTGTCTCAAGGTCAAGGGAAAAAATAACTTTGATTCCTGGATCCCATACACGCTTTAAAGCATCACATTCGAGCTTCAAATCCAATACAACATTATAATCCTTCACTGCTCTATGCTTTCTGTAATAGGACAAGGGTAACTTGATGAAAGTAGGTAAGTTTTTCGATCTCGAGGAAGGGCTTTCAGGATTTGCTCAATGGACTTAACAAACTCCTGGTTGAGCAATTTATATGCCTCCTCAGGAAATGCCTTTGTAAGTACAGTAGAGAACTTTGTATTTAGGCCCAAATTAGGAACAATAACGAGGTAGTTGGTGTCAAAATCTTTGGTCATCTCCATAGCAGGGAGAGTGACAGGAAATACAAGGAATTGATTCCTAAAATGTGATACCATGGCAGCTTCAACAGGTGTAGCATTTGAAGAAGGATCAGGAGCACGACGTAAGGCTTCATCTACACATATACCAATTAAGTTAATCATTGAGATCTCTACACATATACCTGGATTCCAAACGATGTAGACATCGTGATGCCCATCAGACTGGAGCTTAACAACATTTTCAGTATCAACTATAGGTACTGAAAATTCTATCTAAGCTTGTTGTGAGCTGAAAATTCTATCTAAGCTTGTTTTTTTCCTTCTTATTTTAACTTTCAAGTTGTCATAAAAATACTGTCTAAGCTTATTGTGAGCTGAAACGGTCTGGATAGCTATAATTGGGATGCTTGCATGCAGGTTTTGTTTAGTTGATGCAAGAAAATGCTTCAGCTGTTGAAATATTTGTTTCAGCAACCCTGTTTGTGTGCTCAGTCAAACACCTTTCGTGAAACTAGGCAAATATTGTAAGTAGTAGGATTCTGTCCTTCAATTTATGACTCAATCTTGGTACATTAATAAATTGGATGGATAACATTTTTAGCAAATCTACCAATAACTAGTGGTAGTAGTGTGCTTTCCTGGTAAATTATTGAGCTTGGTCTATTGATTGGCAATTCACTAATTTTGTTATTTTGCATAGATAGGTTGTTAGTGTGAGAAGTACTATTGTTCATTACCATTTTATGCCTTGTTTGTTGGTGCATTGCTTAGATTGAATATTGAATTTTATTTACTATGTTATTTTGTTATAGTTAGTAAAGCAACCTGTAACTGAATATATAAATTGTTGAAATTGGTATAAATTGTTGAAATCAGTGTAGTTACCAGTACTTTATCAAATTTATTACTGTATTTAATGAAAGTAGGCTGTTAATCTTAGTGCTAAGTTATAATTGAACTACTATCTGGTTTTTATTAATTGATTAAATAACCTCCTTAAAGTTTAGGTCAGCTAAAATAAATTATACTCAACTTCTGAATAAGATATTGGAACGCTCAAGTTTTTTGTCGTCTTTTTTTTCTCTGTAACTACCATTCTGCTAGATGAAAGGGTCATTCATGTCTCTAAAATTTATATAATATTTAATATTAGACAATATATTTATATCTGTTATCAATTATATTCTTTGTTTCCATCTATCTTACCAGATGTCAGCCATGACCCGAGCACATGCACGTCGCTTGAGAGAGACACCTCCTACTGTTAAGGAGAAAGTGATACCTCCTACATTTAAGGACGAAGTGAATATTAAGGAGGAAGAGGCCCCTCGTACTGTTAAAGAGGAAGTGATACCTCAATGCGTTAAGGAGGAAGTGAATGTTAAGGAGGAAGAGATACCACCTACTGTTAAATTGGAAGCGATTGTTAAGGAGGAAGTTTTGCCTCCTACTGTTGGGCAGGCACCAGCTCAGAGGGGGAGTTTCAGTCACCCAGCACCTATAGCGGAGATTGATCACCTAGATGTTGTTTATGCGAAGTATCTGAGGGACTGTTATTTGCCCCAACGTATTGGATATCCTCGAGATTGAGACTGATATTTTATATACTTTTATTATGGTTATTGTATGACTATGATACTTTTATATTGTACTTTTTGTGTGACTGCGATACTTTTATTTTGTGTGCATTGTATGACTGTGATATTTTATATACTTTTGTGATATTTCGTACGCAGAAAATTCAATGGAGGATTGCTCCGAGTCTGTCTATTTTTATGAAGTATTATAAGTCTATGTATTTTTTTATTCATATTAAATATATGTTAATTTATCGGTGTTGAGTGTTTCACCGAAGGGGTCAACAAACCAAGAGAATTCAACGGAGGGTTGCTCCGGGTCTATTTATTAAAATTGAAAATTCATAAACTACATAAACTGCAGGAAGATTGGTAATTTTTAATATTTTTTTATTTTTACTGAAAATTTAGCGACGTTTAGCATCGTTTAGCGACATTTTTATACGTCGCTAAATATGTCACTGAATACATCGCTAAATATGTCACTAAATTATCGGCATTTAGCGACACAAAATACGTCGCTAAATTATCGACGTTGAGTCCCTAAACGTCGCTAATAAGAAAAATATTGGCGACGCAAATATGTCGCTAGAAAACGTCGCTGTAGCGACGTTTTGCGATGTAATACCTGTCAGTGACTAGCTTAAATACGACTTCATTAAAACGTCGCTAATTACGTCTCAAAAAATTTATAACGACGTTTTTAGGCCATTTAACGACGTTTTCAAGCGCCGCTACTTTGAATTATTCTGGTAGTAAAATAGTAGGGTACCACACCCATACAAGTGGATGGCTATCTGCGAACCTATAGTCAAGCAAGAGAGAAGAGCTTTCACCCCCTGTATCGGATCATCCACGGAGTAAAGAGAATTGCTACACTCCTAACCCTCCATCTTTACCCCCTAGAAAATAAATTTATACTTAGATTGTCTCCTAGGACTTCTTTGTACTTTTCGTTTGTTAATTAAATCAAGCTCTCTTAGAACTTTCGAATTTAATGGAGAACAGCGAGTACATATCTCTGTTAGTTTTTATTTTATGATAGTGGATATATCATATATTTTAGAACTGTTTACTTGATTTCGATACAGTGGCTACATGGACTGGTACTAAATGGATCCTGTCATGAGATGTTATCCCCTACCGTGTTCAGTGGGTACTCCTTCACATGTATTTCAACGTATGTATTGGGTATTAATTATCGTGTACTTCATGTTCACACATTGTTCGTGTTCAGTGTACTTATATTCGTGTTCGTAACGTGTCATGATTGGATCCATAAGTATTGGTTGGGGATGGGGGAGTAGGAGTTGATTATGTGATAAAGCCTAAGTGTATTCGTGTATATGTCGATTACATATCATATGTGTAATCGAGTTACCATATTTTATTCATGTTCAACCCAAACCGATCACATAACAAACTTATACTCTATGGCACATTAGCTAGTTTATCTATTTTTATTACTTGCAGTTATTCCATATTCTCTGTTCTTTTATGCTAGTACTTCACATGTTTACTCTAGTTTATTTTTGCTTCCTATTGCTAGTTATCTGTTATTATTTTCTATTATTTGTCATATATGCTCTACCATATATTTGAAACTGCTTTCAGATTTTTATAATTTGCTCCACTCCTAATTGGATATATTTTTCAGATGATTGGGTTGAGGAGAAGTGTCCCACTTACTACGAGCCGCAGGACGATGAACTATTAAAGGATACTCCCTTAGAGTAGGAGAACCTAGTTCCAGCGACTGAGGAGGCTTAGATTTAAATTGTTTAGATACTGTATTACTCTTATTTTAGACTCTTGGCATGTATATCTAATTTTGAGAGTTGCTTCGTGCCTAGACTTAAATTGTAGTGCCCCATTCCCCCTATTCGGGGAGCACGGCTAAGAAATACTCGGTATCGTTCGATTGGGACAGATTGAATCAAGATTCTTTTCTCGTTATGGATTGGTTTCTTCATAATCAGGTCCATATTTTATGGATCATGCCTCAAGAAAGGACTCGGCGGCAGAGTCGAGAGGGGCCTTTCTGTTGCACTGGTTTCTTTGCCCATTTTCGATGCCGCTGGGTTGCTTTCTTGTTGGTTTTGTGACTTGCATTTTCATGAACGGTTTTGATGGATTTTATTGTCTTCGTTCTTTGGATTTTTTATTTTGTATCGAACCCTTGGAGATCGAAGCAGAAGATATTGATCATCTGATGGTGCATGCAGGTGATCGTGTAGGCGACACACAAGCAGAGTCTTGAAGATCTTCCCTTTCTCTCTCCCGATTTATCAACTAGTGAGTGGCCTTACTTTCAATTAGATCCCTTCTTCCAAGTCTTCACTTAAGATAATATGACTTGTTTGTGCGTTTCGATCAACGATACCATAATCGTATTAACCAAGTCATGATTATAAGACGTAAAAATAATGGAACCCTTATGCTTGTCACATAACTTTATTGTACGATCATATTGTTGCGTGCTTGTCCGCTGTGCATATATCCTTCCTATGTTTCATTCATAGCTAGAACTTATTCATCTATAACTATGCAAATATGAAGTACCTATTCTATAATGTGATCATTTGAACATATAGACTATGCATTTATACTATGCTAAGTAGTTATGCTAATTTTTGATGTCTGGAATTGCTTTGTTAATAACCTAGTATTGAGACGTAGTATGGTCACGGAAAACTTGTGCATAAGGCTTTCGGTTCCTTCGGATGGTCGCTGGGGAACCAGGACAGATCAGATCCGGACAAAATAATTTTGATAGTCGTTTGAATCGGACGAAATATGCGTGCAGCGGGGGCCCGCTACCTGTGTTGCACCCCATCTCCGTTCAGAGACTATAAAATCATCCAACATGGCTTGTGATGTCAGTGACCTTATATATATTTTAACTGTACAAGCTAACTATGTCTTCTTGGCAGGAAAGGTCAAGGTAAGAGTTGTGGAGGTGTATCAGACGGGCAGGTGAAGTCACCAAGCAGTGGCATATTTATTTATAACTTTTTAATCGTTTGCATATGTAACTTGAACTAAGGCAATATAGAAAGACAATAATAATCTGTTGCTTCATAACATGAATATTTGTGTCGATTGGGTATGTTAGGTTAGCTCGCCCTCACTGGTACTTTTCAAAGTACTGACCCTCGTTGCAGCAGGTTCACCGAGCCAAGGCGACACGGCGAGGAGCTGTAGGTTTTCCCCCCAACCAATCCAGTACTTGGCGCACTATGTTAGTGCCTTTTGGAAGTGGTATAAAATATTCGGAGATCATGCACACCTCTTATGCAGCTCCGAGAAAAGGCTATAGCTTCTCCCGAAGGTGTTTATTACATTTTTGAACTTCTAGTAAAGGATATAATGTATGGAACGACTATCTTATTTTGCGTTCATCTTGTAAGCCCGTATGGCATCCCTTGCTTTTGAGTTAAGAGTCTGTATCCAAGATGTACATTATCAATAAAGAAAATTTTTCTTCGTGTCAACTTTAAATATTTAGCTTTTGAACTCTGTTGATGTGTTTATAAATATATATCATTATGCTAGGCCTTGTGCCGGCACGACTTACGCTCACACGACATCACGCCCTGGGGATAGTTAGCAATTTCTTCAGAATTCGTGGAGTGCCATGATGGTATCAGAGCACAACTTCAGATCCTTTGGTCTCGTGTCAGAAAAGTTTTTATAAGACGACCCTGTCCCTCCCAGTTGAACTCTTAAAATTATTAGGTCAAAATAAGATGTGTTCCATACAACAAGTCCCATAATACTTTATGAGACTGATGTAAGTTCTTTATTTTTGAAGGAATGGCTCAAACACAAGGAAAAGGGCAAGTACATGCAAGTACTTTAGGCACTTCGGTAAGCTCCGATAACCAATAACCTGTACCCCCCGTCGACCTGATTGAGCAGATTATGTGCATGTTTGAGGCACAACAGCAAAGGGACGAAGCACGAAAGGACAAATTTGAGAAAAATCTAGAAGCCTGGTTCGCGGTCCAACAGAAGCAGGTAGATGCCCGACAACAGATCGTTCAGACCATTGCTTCCAACCATTCCGCAACGGCAGCGGCACCAGTGGAGCAACCAACACTTGAAGTTGAGATGCCTCAAACCCCAAGGAAGAAGGATGTAACTACCTTCGATTTTGATGACTTCAAGAAGGTCTGCAATACGCCTTTTTATGGGACCGAGGACCCCATTGTGGCTCTAGATTGGCTAGCTGAAATAGAAGACCACTTTAAGCTTCTGGAAGTGTCCGAGATCAAGTGAGTTGCCTGTGCCAACTCCAACTTTGTCAGAACGCGCACGATTGGTAGGATGTGCATCGGAGGTCTCTCTCCGAGGGTGATAAAGGTGAGACGATCTCATAGGCTACCTTTCATAACATTTTTGAAGAGGAGTTTATTCCACCCCCTGTTTGTCGTCAAAAGGAAAACGACTTCGTACGTCTGCAACAAGGAAGCATGACGGTGAAGCAATATGTCGCAAAGTTCAACTGGCTCACTAAATTTTCTAACTCATATATACCAGATGCTGCAAGTCAAGAAAGGCGATTCGAACATGGCCTACGACATTCTATTCACACCCACCTTATTGCTCTACAGTACGAGACGATGAGGGAAGTCCTTAACCATTCCCTCGTCCTAGAACCACAATATCCTTCAATTAGTGTCGGCTGTGCAGCATTCTAATCACAAGCACCCTAGTAACACTGGAAGAAATAACGCTCAAAAGCCTCCTAATAACAGCGGTTCTCAGTTCCATAATTTGGTGCGTGGTCAAGGGCAATTATGTACCTTCTGTAAACTACCAGGGCATGGTGAATGAGGGCATTTAGCTAGTCGTTGTCCGTGCCCCCTCACTGTACTCAATGACAGAATCCAGCTCAAGCACCCCAATCAGATTGGCCTGCACAACAACAAGAGCGTCGTCCGAACACTGTAGGTTGGGTTTATGCATTGACGCGGGATGAGACGTTCGCCTCGGACACCATAGTGACAGGTATATTGCTATTCAATAATGTTCATGTATGATTACTATATGTTTCTGGTACCACGCATAGTTTTGTATCGACAAACTTTCCTAGGGAGCACAAATTTATTCAGATACCGTTAGGCCTAAGGCTTAGCGTCAATACCCCGTCGGGTATGGACTTGCCTGCTGACTTAGTTTGTCGCGATGGCTGCTTTTGCATTGGAGGAAAGAAATTGTCACTTGATGCTATAGTTCTAGACATCAGGGACTACGACATCATTTTGGGGATGGATTGGCTCGACACTTTCTTGGCTACCATTGATTGTGCAAAAAAAAGTCATGTTTTGTCTATCTGGCGAGATCGAATTTTGCTATGCGTGCAGTCCACCGTCGAGAGCGTCGAATACCTGCATGGTGATCTCTGCAATGTCTGCTAGGCGAATGATAAATTCTTGCTGTGATGGGTACTTAGCGTTCGTTCGAGACACTCGGCGAGATTGTGCAAATATAGAGTTTACTTCCATTATGGCAGATTTTCCTGATGTGTTTCCTGATGAATTGCCCGGCATGCTGCCCGACCGAGAGATTGAATTCACTATCGATACATTTTAGAGACTCGACCAATTTCCAAGGCTCCGTATCGAATGGCCCCGACAGAACTAAAAGAGTTAAAGGTCCAGTTGCAAGAATTGTTATATCATGGGTATATTCATCCTAGCGTGTCTCCGTGGGGCGCACATGTATTGTTTATAAAAAATGATGGCTCACTCTAGCTCTACATCGACTATCGAGAATTGAATAAGACCACAGTTCGAAACATGCACCCCCTTCCCAGGATCGATGACCTCTTTTATCAACTACAAGGTGCGACGGTATTTTCAAAAATCGATTTTTGCTCGGGTTACCATCAGCTCAAGATCAAGCCGAACGATGTGCTGAAGTTATCCTTTCGCACTCGCTACGGCCACTATGAGTTTTTGGTAATGACATTCAGACCGACCAATGCCCCTGCCGCCTTTATGGACATAATGAATAGTGTGTTTTTTCCATATCTCGTCAAGTTTGTAGTAGTGTTCATTGATGATATCTTGGTGTACTCAAAGAATAAGGAGGAACATGCAGAGCACTTGTGGACCGTGCTACAGAAACAACAAGCTATACGCAAGCTGAGTAAGTGCGAATTCTGGCTGAGCAGTGTATCTTTCCTCGGGCATATCATTTCTGCGGGAGGTATTTCAGTTGATCCAAAGAAAATTAAAATCATCGTCGAGTAGAAGCAGCCTGCATCCGTCAGTGAGATTCGTAGCTTCCTCGGACTAGCGGGCTACTAGAGGCATTTCATGAAAATCTTTTCAAAGTTAGCATCACCTCTGACTCGCCTCACACGAAAGGGAGTCACATTCGAGTGGTCCGACGACAGCGAAACCTCGTTTAAAGAGTTAAAGAAATGCCTCACCTTTTCCCCACTACTTGCACTACCAAACGAGACCTCAGGATTCCAAATATTCTGTGATACGTCAGAGGAGGGTTTGGGGTGTGTACTCATGCAGCAGGATAGGGTAATAGTCTACACATCCAGACAACTGAAAAAGCACGAGAAAAATTACCCTACACATGACCTGGAACTAGCGGCAATTGTGTTCGCGCTAAAATTGTGGTGATACTACCTCTATGAAGTGGCTTACCAAATTTACACTGATCATAAAAGCTTGAAGTACATGTTCACCCAAATGGACCTTAACCTACGACAACGACGTTGGCTAGAATTGATCAAAGACTATGACTTGACGATAGACTACACACCTGGCAAAGGAGATGTTGTGGCGGATGCGTTGAGTCGAGTGTTTGCGGGATCCCTGTCCGTTAATCGCAGGTTACAAAGGGACTTTGAGAAAATGGGCATTGAACTCCAAATTTTATACCTTGCGAGTTGCTCAAATATGATTTGTACCCAACCTATTAGAGAGAGAGTCATGTCTACTTAGAGGGACGACCCATTCCTAAGAAAAATGTGCGAGCAGGTTCTAGCGGGGAAGGTGAAGGACTTTGCAGTAGATGAGAATGAAGTATTACGAGTGAAGGGAAGGCTATCCATCCCCAACGACGTAGAACTCAGAAAGGAGATCCTTGCAGAAGCCCATTGTGTAGCCTACACAGTTCATCCTGGGAGCACGAAGATGTATAATGACCTTTGCACTAATTTCTTGTGGCACGACATGAAGAGAGATGTGGTGCTCTTCGTGTCGTAATGCATAACATGTCCATGTCAGAGGGTGAAAGCAGAATACCCGAGACCGGGAGGAGAGATACAGAATCTTGTTGTTTCGGAATAGAAATTGGAGCACATAAGCATAGACTTCATTGTTGGCTTGCCAAAGACTCAATGGGGGAATAATGCAGTCTGGGTCATCATCGACTGGTTAACCAAGTCAGCGTCCTTCATTGCCATTAAAGTTAATTGGAGCATCGATTGCCTCGTCCAGACCTATCTTGATGAGATAGTTCGGCTGTACGGAGTGCCAGTTTCTATAGTATAAGATCAGGACGGACGATTTCTATCATATTTCAAGGAAACCCTTCAGTCAACGATGGAGACCAAGTTGAAGTTTAGCTCAGCCTACCATCCTCAAACCGATGGCCAAACAGAATGGGTGAATCAGGTACTCCAAGACATGTTGTGTCTCTGTGGAATCGATTCAAAGTCAAGTTGGGACATCCACCAACCGTTGGCCAAATTTGTATATAACAACAGTTATCAGTCCATCATCCAAATGACTCCATATGAGGCTCTGTATGGGCGAAAGTATAGGTCATCGATCTGCTGGGATAAAGTTGGGGAGCGTCAAATCCTTGGGACAAAACTAGTTGAACAAACAGTCCAAAAGGTTTTGTTGATTCGAGTACGACTAAAAGTAGTACAAAGCCGGCAGAAGAGCTATGCCAACATTCATCGTCGACCCCTTGAGTTCTTCGAAGGTGACTATGTGTTTTTGAGGGTCTCACCCATGTATAGAGTTATGAGATTCTGAGTAAAGTGGAAGTTAAGTCTGAGATTAATCGGCATGTTCGAAGTCATCAAGCGAGTCGCTCCCTTTGCCTATCAAATTGCATTGCCACCAGCCCTGTCAGGCGTGCATAATATTTTTCATGTGTCACAGCTTAAGAAATATGTGCATGACCTAAAACACGTGGTAGATTTTGGTCAACTGGATCTGCAGGAAGACTTGTCGTACGTTGAAGAGCCCGTTTATATTTTAGATCGAAAAGAGAAGCAATTATAGAATCATGCAGTCTCGCTTGTGCGCATTCTTTGGCAGAACCACGCGGTCAAAGAATTAACCTGGAAACTCAAATCGGACATGGTGGAAAAGTTTTCCTTATTATTTCTTAGGGTATGTTCTATTCTTAAGTTTCGAGAACAAAACTTTTTGTTGGTTGGTTAAGATGTAGTGCCCCGTTTCTCCTATTCGGGGAGCGCGGCTAAAAAATACTCGGTATCGTTCGATCATGACATATTGAATCAAGATTCTTTTCTCGTTGTGGATCGGTTTCTTCGGAATTAGGTTCCATATTCAATGGATCATTCCTCAAGGAAGGACTCGATGGCAGAGTCAAGAGGGGCCTTTCCGTTGCGATAGTTTTTTTGCCTGTTTTCGATGCCACTTGGTTGCTTTCTTATTGGTTTTGTGATTTACGTTTTCTTGAACGATTTTGATAGATTTTATTGTTTTCGTTCTTTAGATTTCGTATTTTATATCAAACCCTTGGAGATCGAAGCAGGCAATATTGATCATCTGTTGGTGCGTGCAGGTGATCGTATAGGCGACACGCAAGCGGAGTCTTAAAGATCTTCCATTTCTCTCTCCCGATTCACCAACTGGTGAGTGGCCTTACTTTCGATTAGCTCCCTGCTTCTAAGTCTTCACTTAAAATAATAGGACTTGTTTGTGCATTCCGATCAACGATACCATAATCGTATTAACTGAGTCAAGATCATAGGAAGTAAAAATAATGGAACCCTTATGCTTGTCACATAACTTCATTGTATGATCATATTGTTGCGTGCTTGTCCACTGTGCATATATCCTTTCTATGTTTCAGTAGTACCTAGAACTTATTCATCTATAACTATGCAAATATGAATTACCTATTTTGTAATGTGATCATTTGAATATATAGACTATGCCTTTGCACTTTGCTAAGTAGTTATGCTAATTTTTGATGTCTGGAATTGCTTTGTTGACAACCTAGTATTGAGATATCGTATGGTCACGTTCAACTTATGCACAAGGCTTTCGGTTTCTGCGGACGTTGCTGGGGCACCGGGACCGGTCCGATTCTTACGGAATAATTTTGATAGTCGTTTGAATCAGACGAAATATACGTGCAGAAGGAGCCCGCTACCTGCGTTGCACCCCATCTCCGTTCAGAGACTATAAAATCATCCAACATGGCTTGTGGTGCCAGTAACCTTATGTATATTTTAATTTTACAAGCTAACTATGTATTCTTGGAAGGGAAGGTCATGGTAAGAGTTGTACAGGTGTATCAGACGGGTAGGTAAAGTTACCAAGCGGTGGCATATTTATTTTAGACATTTCAATTGTTTGCACATGTAACTTGAACTAAGGCAATATAGAAAGACAATAATAATAATTTGTTGCTTCATAACATGAATATTTTTGTCGATTGGGTATTTTGAGTTAGCTCGCCCTCACCGGTACTTTTTAAAGTACTGACCCTCGTTGCAGTAGGTTCACCGAGCCAAGACGACGCGGCGAGGAGCTGAAGCATTTTTGCCCAACCAGTCCATTACTCGGCGCACTCCGTTAGTGCCTTTTGGAAGTGGTATAAAACATTCAGAGCTCGTGCACACCTCTTATGCAGCTTCGAGAAAAGGCGATAGCTTCGCCCGAAGGTGTTTATTACATTTTTGAAGTTCTAGTAAAGTATGTAATATATGGAACGACTATCTCATTTTGCGTCCATCTTGTAAGCCCGCGCAACACTCCTTGCTTTTGAGTTAAGAGTTTGTATCCAAGATGTACATTATCAATAAAAAGAACTTTTCTTTGTGTCAACTTTAAATATTTAGCTTTCGAACTCAGCTGATGTGTTTATAAATATATATCATTATACTAGGCCTTGTGTGGACGCGCCTTACACTTACACGGCATCAAGCCCGGGGGACGGTTAGAAATTTCTTCAGAAATTGGGGCGTGACATATATTGTGGGCTTGTTGATGTATTTGTGACTCTTGTACTTTGTTTCTCTATTTTATATCATGATATTTCTTCCCCTAGTTTGATATGGTGATTGAGTATTGGTTTTATTATCATATACCATATTATTCCTCTATTTGGAGTTGAGATAGCATGACAAGTACCCTTATATACATATTATATAAGATATTAGATAGTATTATTGATCAAGACAACGTTCTACGTCATTCTTACGACATAGGCTGGGCGTAGTTCACCACTCGTGCCCTTATTCCGGTTGCGGGTCATAACATGGGCAAAATTCACAAAAATACGTGGTCGCCGACACAAAACTCTAGAGGCCTACGGTGCTGATCTGCCCAATGGCGATGTCAATCATGCGCAACTCACAGTCACTTTCTAATCTTCTTGAAGACTTCCAAATTCTGAGTAATAAATTCTGGGCCCAACATCTTTCTCTCACCAATGTCCTTCTAAGCTAACGGTGACCTGCACTTTCTTTCATATAAAGCCTCAAAAGGTGCCATTGGGATGCTGGCCTGATAACTATTGTTATACGAGAATTCCACCAAGTGCAGGTGTTTCTCCCATGATCGACCAAAGTCTAGGGTACAGGCTCATAATATATCCTCTAAGGTCTGGATAGTTCTCTCGGACTTCCCATCTGTCTGAGGGTCGTATGTCGTACTAAATTTTAGCTTAGTATCCACTCTTTCATACAAGCTCTTCCAAAAATAAGAAGTGAACCTCGAATCTCAGTTTGATACTATACTTACTGGCACACCATGTTGCTTCACAATCTTTTGCATATATATATCTGCCAAATTGTTCCGTAGACTGTCTAATTCTGAACGAAAGGAAATATGCCACTTTCGTGCGACGATCCACCATCACCCAAATTGTATCTTGTTCGGTCGGGGATCTAGGTAAACCGATCACAAATTTCATACTAATATGCTCTCATTTCCACTCCAGAATAGGGAAAGGGTGTCACAATCCTGCCAGTCTCAGCTACTCTGCCTTCACTTGTTGACATATCAGGCATCGGGATACAAAATGTGATATCTTTTGCTTTATCCCGTTCCACCAGAAGTGTTGCTTAATATCTTGTTACATCTTTGTACCGCCAAGATAAATATAATACTGGAAATTATGGGCCTAAGTCATGATCTCTTGTTGTGTATCCACCAATTGTCCTGTCGGGTCCGTCGTTCCTTTTCTAATCAGCTGTGCAGACCTTACCCTGCCCGAAGGAAGGCCCATTTAAAAAGTTTAGTATGTACTGTAAAATTGGATTGAGAAAGGGTCACTCGGCACACAGAGATGATTTCCAAATATCAATGTCCCGTCACTGTGAATAGTCAACTCTTTCCTGAGTTTTGACTTGCATTCTGCTCGTAACTCCTGGATCCGTGAATCTCCTGTCCGAGCTTCCTTGATTTTGTCTACTAAAGTAGACTGTATCTGTAAACTGGCCAGGACTCCCTCATCTTGTGAAAATATATCTCAATGCCCATCTCTCGAAGAACTTCTAGGATATACTTATGCGTTGTCAAAAAAAATACCATATCTCTTGCTAAGAGCATCTGCTACTACATTAGCTTTGCCAGGATGGTATTAAAGTTCTACGTCATAATCCTTCAGCAAATCTAGCCATCTCCTCTACCTCATATTCAAATAATTCTGGGTGAAAACGTATTATACTCTTATGGTCTGTAAATATTTCTATCCGATCACCGTACAAGTAATGCCTCCACAACTTGAGCACTAACAACACTGCTGCCAACTCCAAGTCGTGAGTCAAGAAATTCCTCTCGTGATCCCGAAGCTGTCGTAAAGCATATGCTATAACTCTCATGTGCTGCATCAAAACACATCCAAGACCCTTCCCTGATGCATCATAATACACTGTGAAACCTCTTAATCCTCCTGAACCGTTGGATGTCTCCAACAAATCCAAGCCATACACCCTACCTACCACCACCACACAATCAATATTAACTAATGTGCGCCAAGCTCCATTCAATCGTGTACTTGAAGTATACTCAAAGTGCACCAAAATAAAAACACAAGCAAAAGTATGCCTACTTGAGTATATTTCGAGTATACGGGATATGGTAGTAACAATTACGAAATTAGCAGGCCGATATGCTCTCGGCACATAAAAATATGTTGTGTCCGATGAATTCTCAACTTCCAGTGAAGAAGTTGTAATGTGTGCACAAACTACAGTTTTGTGAAATATGCACAAGATAACTTCTTTTTTTTCTGAAAGAGGAAAAGTATGCCAACTCCCTGTCATGATCTGCACCGAGATGATCGGGCACGAGTATGTGATGCGTCCAGTCTACGCTACAGCATCGGCTATAGAACGCTGTCTAGGTCATCAATAACTAACTATCAATCTCACATAATGATATGATCACAACATGTCAATAATATCACAACTCCATAAGAAGGACAAGATGGCAATATAAAATGATAAAGGCAATACACAATCACAAAAATCTAGTAGGAAGATAAATGGCACGTGTCACCCTCACTTTTTCAACTAAGGATAGTTTGGTAATTTGGCATAGATAATTATATTTTAGAATATAATATTAAATATTGTGCATGTCGTAAATATTTATTTATTATAGATGTTAGAATTATTTTGGACTTGTGTAGTGGACCTAACTAGTTTAGTTTAGATCCATGGACCCAACATTTCATTCTAGTTTAGATTTAAGCCCAATAGTAAGCCATTCATTAGGAGGATGAATTAATTAGTGAAATCAATTAGACTAAAATCTTCCCTCCATAATTAATTTCTTCATGAGAGGCCCCAAGGGGTATTTTGGATCATTTATAGTAGCTTGGAGGAGGGGCAAGGTGCCGACCACCTATAGGGAGGATAGAGACTCTCTCTCTTCTTATTTGACATTCCAATCTAGATCTAGAATTTTTTTCTCTTCCAAATTCTTCATTTCCACACCAATTCCTACTCAAATTTCTTCCTAATTTCTTCTTTATCCTTCATTGGAGGCTATTAGAACAAGGATCTACCAAGAGAAAGCAAAGATCTACAATGAGGAGCAAGGATCTACAAGTTGGAGGCTACTTTCACTCAATTTAGAAATTTTATTGGGAATCCATCTCCCAATAGATAGAATTCAGTTTTATCTCTCTTATTAGTCTCTAAATCTGTGTTTTAATAATAAGAAACCACTCCATATGCTAAGGCTACCCATAGGAATTGGAATTATGTTCATAGGAGGCCTATGGAGAAAGTTATGTGGTATTTTGTGTCAATTTTGGAAGAATTCTGAGATTGACACATGTTATGTTAGTCAATTGGTTAGTTAGACCAAATTGATATGTGTTTGATTGTGTGTGACTAGTGTCATGTCCACAATTGGATACGTGTAGGCCGTATTTCGACAATTTGGCGATACGGGTTATTTTGGGGGGGGTTTCTCCGACACGGGGGGTTTGATCATGTCATATTCGGACATGGATACACAGTTGAGTAATTAGTTCTTCATATTGTTCATAATTATTATTTTAGACTTTCTCGTGTCCTTCGGGATATGTTTGGTTGTGTAGTGGATCTATATCGCAAGCGTATCATAGAATGAGTGTGATACGGGTGCGGTGCACTCCACGTGTTTGTTCATTATACCTCAATTTTGACTTAGTAATATCTATTAGAATAATATAATTATATGATTGTATGGTTATGTATATGTGTATGCATCTCTATTATATTATATTATATTATATATATATATATATATATATATATATATATATATATATATATATATATATATATATATATGTATGTATGTGTGTGTGTGTGTGTGTGAGTATGTTTGTGTGTGCGTGTGTGAGTATGTTTGTGTATATATATATATATATATATATATATATATATACACACAAACATACTCACACACACACACACATATACCTATATATATATATATATATATATATATACTCACACACACACACACACACACACACATATATATATATATATATATATATATATATATATATATATATATATATATATATATATATATATATATATATATATATATATATTTCATATGAGTGTATATCTATATATGTATAGATAAGTGTATATGTTTATATATGTGTGTGTGTGTGTGTGTGTGCATAGTGAGTGTAAGTGTATGGAGTGTGAGTTTATTGAAGTTAGGGGTTGGGCAGTAGCAGTATTCTGCAGCAAGGGGATGCAGTTCAGCATAACAGCAGTACCATCTATCGAATGTACTGCAGTAGCAGTTTGTAATAGCATCGAGCCATCAACAGCTAGATAGCAGTTTCAGTCATGCTAGCAAGCAAGTGCAGTGGCAGTAGCACAAGCAGCAGGAAGAGCAGCAATAGTAAGGCATTCACTGTAGCATTATGCATCAGCTAGCAGTGTGTGCAGCAGCCACAGCAATGAGCAGCCAATATGTTGTAGCAGCAGCAACAACCAGGAGAGGCAGCATGGGCAGCTCCTAGTTGAGGTCAGAGGGTTAGCTAGTAGGTTACTAGAGGTTTAGTTAGTTATTGTTAAGTCTAGTTAGTAGTTCATTAATAGTTTAGTAGTTAATTACATTGTTAAGTAGTTATATATATATATATATATATATATATATATATATATATATATATATATATATATATATATATATATACTTGTTAGACTAGTAACTATATGTATATATGATATATTAGTAGATAGATTAATAGTATCGTAGTAGCTTATGCATGTTACCATATAGTTAGTGTATGGGTAGTTAATTGCATATTAGGATTTGAATTACCTTTTGCTACCAAGGTAATGTCAAGGTATTGGTGGATACTCAAGGTATTGAGTTTGAGTATCAAGATGGGTATGTAGGTAGTGAGATATGCTTTGGTTCAAAGCCAAGGTATCCACTTTGCATTAGTTAGCTAAGAGTACTATATGTATTATCTTGTATATATATAAATTAATGTTATATCTAATAACTTGCGTAGCTTAGGATATAATATATTTGGTTGGTATCTTAATATCTTAGTTTAGCTAGTGTGGCCTAGTTACATAATGTATGGACCTAATATCCTAGAGTTGGACTCATACAACCTAGACATAGCTAGTTTGATCAAGTTTGACTAGTTTAACCTAGAGTTAACCTAGTTTGACTGTTTTAACTTAAAAATGGCTTTATGACCTAGAATTAAAATAGTTTAACTTATTTTTATTCTAAAACCTTGTATTGATGCAATATACCATATATAGGTCTGAATGACACCAGCTTGGGCATCGAGAGACGCACCTTGCTCAGGACCTCAGGCGAGTATATTTCTCTGTTAGTTTTTATTTCATAATAGTGTATATATTTCATGTTCTAGAACTGTATACTTGATTCCGACACAGTGGTTTCACGGACTGGTACTACATGGATCATGTCAGGAGATGTTATCCCCTACCGTGTTCAGTGGGTACTCCTTCACATATATTTTATCGTATGTATTGGATATTGATTATTTATATTTTATGTTCATACACTGCTCGTGTTCAGTGTGCTTATATTCGTGTACATACACTGCTCGTATTCAGTTTGCTTATATTCGTGTACACACACTGTTCGTGTTCAGTGTGGCCATATTCGTATTCGTAATGTGTCGTGATTGGATCCATTGGTATTAGTTGGAGATGGGGGAGTAGGAGTTGATTATTTGATCAAAGCCCCTGTGTATTCGTGTACATGTCAATTACATACCACACTTATAATCGAGTTACCTTATTGCATTCGTGTTCAACCTAAACCGATCACATAATAAACTCGTATTCTGAGGCACATTAGTTAGATTTCAGTTATTCTTTTATATTGCAGATATTCATATTGCTTATTCTTTATTCCAATATATTACCTGTTCACCCTAGTTTATTTTATTCAGATATTCAGTTATCTTGTATTCTTTTCTATTATCTGTTTTATATGCTCAATTATGTATTTGAAATTGCTTTCAGAGGTATATACTTTGCTCCATTCCTGACTGGATATATTTTTCCAGATGACTGGAAAATAGATCAGTATCCTACATTCTACGGGCCGCATGACGGTGTTCTATTAGAGGATACTCCTATAGACCAGGAGGACTTAGTTCCAGAGCCTGAGGAGGTTTTGTTTATTTTGATGGACTTTTATTAGACTGTTGTTGAGATTCATGGCATGTATATTTTTTTAGACTTGTGGATTGTATCTTCATTCTTCTCTTCGTTATTCCATTCGTGCTTAATCTTCCTTATTTTGCATTATGATTGAGTATAGTTATATTTGTGAGATACCATATTGTTCCTCCTTCTAGAGTTGAGATGATTGACAGGTACCATATTTATATTATTGAGATATTTAGTTAGTTAGAGTTCACCAGACAATGTTCTGCCACTGATGCTGTGACGTAGGCTGGGCGTACCCATATACTCGTGCCCGAATATCGAGGTACGGGTCATGACACATTTTTAATGGTAGCCCATACAGGTCTGTCCTTGAGTCATAATTAGAGCAATATCGTAGTAGTGCTGCTCACCTAGAGTACTGCATGAGCCTGCTTTAGAAAATAGGAATTAGGCTAAGAGTTGACTCAATCACAACTAGAAAACAATTCCAATATAAGTTTTTCTATCCTTATCTATTGAATGTTTGCTTTACCTTAAATAAAATATGCCATTCTTCGATGATATCGTATCTTATTCAATATTGATTCCTGTGTTCAATCTATCTTCAGGATGGCGCCGAAGATGCGTTCCCAGCACTCAGGTGCCATATCAGCACGGTCAGTCACTTCATCGCCTACAAGGGCAGCACCATCAGATGATCTTCCAGCACCTA
This sequence comes from Iris macrosiphon, assembly GCA_036927795.1. NCBI lineage: Eukaryota > Viridiplantae > Streptophyta > Magnoliopsida > Asparagales > Iridaceae > Iris > Iris macrosiphon. The sequence continues at coordinate 92,322,713 of JAYESA010000001.1, forward strand.
CATTCCAAAGATTAGCTTCACCGATCCAGGTGGGCATTTCTGTAGCACCTTTCGGGGGTGCTCCAACTCCGATACAAAAAGAAGTGCCGACAGCTTCAGGGGATCTTCCAACCCTACCATCCGTAGTCGATCAGACGTAGATGTTCGCTCTCTTTCAACAGATAATGGAGGCACAGCAGCGACAGTCAGAGGTCATGAGGCATAGCATTGAGAATGCTCACCAGATTGTGCTTATAGCAGTTGAGCGAGATACCTTAGTGCAGCCACACACGGCACCACCTCAGTTTACCTCGTAGCAGCCGAGGCCGGGGACCATCATAGACTTTAAGAGGATGGGGCGGAAGGACTTTAAAGGCACCAAGTGGATACTTTATGCTGATGATTGGATAGAAGATATTAAGCGGAACATGCGGCTAGCGTAGATTCCAGAGAGGTTGCAGATAGAGGCCGCGGGGTACATGATGTTCGATATTGCTTTGACTTGGTTTAGGACAGACCCCAGGATCGCAGCACTAGGACTTACTTGGGATTCTTTCAAAGAGCTCTTCAAGAAAAAGTTCTTTCCATATGTGGCTCTGACATCTCTAGAGAGCCCATTTCAGTACCTTGTTCAGGGAGGTATGATAGTGGATGAGTATGCGATAGAGTATTGCAGATTAGGCTGCTTTGTGGAAGGATAGAACCCCAGAGGAAGAGCTAGAAAGTTCATGAAGGGCCTGAACAGGGAAGTCAAATCACACACAAACGAAGATCCCACCGCTACTTTCGAGGAGATTCTTAGGCAGGCTCAGATGGCAGAGGATGATCTAGAGCTTGGATCTAAGAGGCCGAGAGACACAGGAGGATCCAGTACCAACACGGGTCCAATAAAGTAGCCTCATTTTCAGCAGCAGCACCAGAGGCACTTCCAACAGCCGAGGCAGCAGTATCATGGACTAGCTAGAGCGCCAGCACAATAGATGCACCAGATCCAAAGGGCACCTATTCGTTGCACTTTCTATAAGAAGCAAGGACATAGATGGGATGCATGTATGATGAGATTAGGCCAGTACTTATTCTGCAGATCAGGAGACCATCAGTTGAGAGCTTGTCCTGAAGTTCCATCTCGTCCAGCTCAGGGCGAAGCTCAGGCACAAAGAGCACCCGCGAGACCACCAGCGGGACAGTAGAGAGGACCCCCTCTACCATTACAGTAGCAGAAGTTTGCTCAGTACCAGCATAAACTGAGAGGTGCCCAGCGACAGGGGTGAGATTTCGCCTTGAACGTCTAGGAGAAGGAGCCAGTCGGTGTTGTTATCTCAGGTTCAGTTTATCTTGATTCTTTCTCAGCTCATGCTTTATTTGATTCTGGTACTTCACATAGTTTTGTATCTGTATCTTTTGCTCTAAAACATCATCTTGAGTCTGAACCGTTGGCGAGGACTTGTAAGATCACGACCGGGGGAGGCATTATCTTGGTCAGTGATGTTTACAAGGACCGGAGAGTTTTTTTGAGAGGCCGAGAGTTGAGCGTATGTTAACTCGTAATGCCACTTTTGAGCTACAATATAGTACTCAGAATGTATTGGTTGAGTAGGCATCATGCTAGTATTGATTGTCGAGGAGGCAGAGTTTTGTTCCAGACACCAGGAGAGCCAGAGTTTGAGTTTGTTAGAGGAGCAGAAAAGCAGAGCGAAGGAGACTTCTGTGGAGCTTTGGTAGAATAGCAGGAGCTGCCACATCCATTGATTGTAGAGTATATAGACGTCTTTCTAGAAGAGTTATCAGGGTTTCTACTGGACAGAGATGTGGAGTTCTCTTTAGATATTGTGCCAGACGTAGAGCCAATATCATAGCATATATATAAAGTGAACAACAACAAACTGGCAGAGTTGAAGAAGCAGGTGGATGAGTTACAGGACAAGGGCTTCATCCGCTCTAGTTCATCACTATGGGGTGCTCCAGTATTATTTGTATTGAAGAAGGATGCGTCGGTACGCATGTGTATGGACTATAGGGCACTCAATAACCTCAGTATCAAGAACAAATAACTGTTGCCGCGGATTGACGATCTATTTGATTAGTTGATGAAGGTATTCTCAAAGATAGATTTGAGGTCAGGATACCACCAGGTGAAAGTGAAGAAGGAAGATATTCCGAAGATAGCTTTCAGGAGTCGGTATGGGCAGTTTGAGTTCTTGGTGATGCCGTTTGGGTTGACCAATGTCCCGGCAGTATTCATGAACTTGATGAATAAGGTGTTTCATCAGTACTTGGATCAGTTTGTTTTAGTATTCATTGATGATATATTGATATATTCGAAGATCCCGGAGGAGCATGAGAAACACTTGAGGATATTTTTGGAGACCGTTAGGAAGGAGAAGCTATATGACAAGCTTTTGAAGTGTGAGTTCTTCTTTGATAAGGTTGAATTACTCGGGCATATGATTACAGGAGACGGAATCTCTGTAGACCCGAAGAAGATTTTAGCAGTTGAGTTGTGGTCCACCCCTAGTTCAGTGGCAGAGATCAGGAGTTTTCTTGGATTGGCAGAATATTATTGGAGATTTGTTCAGGATTTTTCCAGGATTGCGGAGCCGATGACTAGACTAACCAGGAAGGATGTAGAGTTCGTCTGGACTAAGGATTGTCCGTCTGCTTTTGAGGAGCTAAAGAAGTGGTTGACTACAGCTCCAATATTGACATTGCCATTAGGGACAGGAGGATTTTTTATATACAGTGATGCATCGGACAAGGGTTTGGATTGTGTGTTACAGTAGAACGGGAAGGTGATTGCCTATGCTTTCCGGCAATTACGTCCGCATGAGAAGAATTACCCTACCCACAACTTGGAGTTGGCAGCAGTTATTTTTGCTCTTAAATTATGGAAGCACTACTTATATGGAGAGCGGGTAGAGATTTTTACATATCAAAAGAGCTTGAATTATGTGTTTACACAAAAAGAGCTTAATATGAGGCAGCGGCGGTGGTTGGAGTTGATGAAAGACTTCGATATTGCTTTGTAGTATCATCCAGGTAAGGCCAACATAGTCACGGATGTCTTGAGTAGGTGTCCAGTGGCTATGTATTTGACGAGAGACAGACATTTATTGGTTGCCAAATAGTTTGGGAATTAAGGTACTAGTTCCTGGAGATGCAGCACAAATGTGAGGACTTCAGGTGCAGTCAGAGTTGATAGACCGGATCAGAGCCGCATAATTCGAGGATGAGTCTCTAAGGAGCATCAGAGTACAGGTCCAGATAGGGTTGGCAGAGGACTTCAGCGTTGCAGATGATGGATCAATACGGCACGGTACTAGATTATGTATGCCAAGTGGAGCATTGCGCGAGAAGATTCTTCAGGAGGCGCATCGATCTCAGTACTCTATACATCCAGGTGGTGACAAGATGTATAGGGACATGAGGGAACATGTTTGGTGGTATGGTATGAAGCGGGAGGTAGCTAGCTTCGTATCTAGATATTTGGTTTAACAGCAGGTAAAGGCGGAAAGACAGAGGCCAGGTAGATTTCTTCAGCCTTTACCCATTCCAGAGTGGAAATAGGAGCATGTGACGATGGACTTTGTTTTAAGGCTTCCGCGTTCTCCAGGAGGTAAAGATGCGATTTGGGTCATCGTAGACAGGTTGACCAAATCAGCCCACTTTTTGCCATTCAAAATGGGTACGTCTACGGAGAAGCTTGCAGAGATGTATGTGTGCCAGATAGTTAGATTGTATGGAGTTCCTTTGAGCATAGTCTCGGATCAGGATAGTCGCTTTATGTCCCACTTCTAGAGGAGTTTGTAGGCTAGCATGGGCACTCAGCTCAAGTTTAGTACCACATATCACCCTCAGACTGACGGACAGTCAGAGAGGACTATCCAGACTCTCGAAGACATGCTACGCACCTGTGTTTTAGATTTTGGAGGTTCTTGGGAGGATCATCTTCACTTGGTAGAGTTTTTTTACAATAACAGCTACCAAGCCAGTATCGAGATATCACCATTTGAGGCATTGTATGGACGGAGATGCCACACTCCGTTATCATAGGATGATGTTAGTGAGAGAGACTTATTGGGACCAGAGATGGTCGTGGATGCAGTTAAGAAGGTGAAGCTCATCAGGGATAAACTTCGGGTGGCGCAGGACAGACAACGACATTGGACGGATAACCACCATAGACCATTGGAGTTTTAGGTATAGATTTTGTTTTGTATTGCTTGTAATTGTTTGTTTGTTAAAGTGCAAAGGTTGTATTTTGTTCTAGGTTGGCCATTTGATTTTTTTAGGATTTCTCTGACATGTGCCATAATTTATTTTGGTGGAGACAGAAAGCTTAGTCCTCGATTCATTGGACCTTTAAGTATTCTTGAGAGGGTCGGTGCAGTTGCTTACAGACTAGACTTACCACCTGCATTGGAGGGAGTGCACAACCTATTTTACATGTCACAGCTGAGATGGTATATGGCAGATCTTAGCCATGTGTTCGATCACTCAAAGATAGAGGTGGGCCCTACTCTTAGCTATCCAGAGCAGTCAGTTGAGATTCTGGATCGGAGAGAGAAGCTGCTGAGGAACCAGACGATTCCTTTGGTGCACGTCGCATGGAGGCATTATTTACCAGGAAAGAGTACCTGGGAGCGAGAGGCCGAGATGCGCGAGCGATATCCATATCTATTTGAGCCGTAAGGTATAATTCTTTCTTGCATTGTATTGATTGCTTTTGGTAGTTAGTTTCTTCCTTAATTTTGAGGACGAAAATTTTCTAAGGTGGGTAGGTTTGTCACCCTTACTTTTTTAACTAAGGGTAGTTTGATAATTTGGCTTGGGTAATTATATTTTTAGAATATAATATTAAATATTGTGTATGTTGTAAATATTTATTTATTATATTATTTATTTATTGTAGATGTTAGATTTATTTTGGACTTGTGTAGTGGACCTAATTAGTTTAGTTTAGATCTATGGACCCGACATTTATTTCTAGTTTAGATTTGAGCCTAATAGTAAGTCATTCATTAGGAGGATGAATTAATTAGTAAAACCAATTAGACTAGAACCATCCCTCCTTAATTAATTTTTTCATGAGAGGCCCCAAGGGATGTTTTGGACAATTCATAGTCGCTTGGAGGAGGGGCAAGGAGCCGGCCACCTATACAAAAGAGAGAGACTCTCTCTTCTCATTTGACATTCCAATCTAGATCTAGAATTTTTTCTCTTCCAAATTCATTATTCCCACACCAATTCTTACTCAAATTTCTTCCGAATTCTTTCCCTATTGTAAGACCCCTAATTCTGAAAACCGTATTAATTATTTAATTTATTCAGTAATTACGAGCTAAATAGAAGGAATAGATTTTTATTAATGTTCATTTGAGGTGTTTTTTGTAATTAGAGGATTTATGGGGCCATTATAAATTTTTTCTAATTTATTCTATGTAGGAGACCCTTTGGACAGTTGCTAGCTTAACCATATGCACCAATATAATTTCTAAAATTTTCTAAATATATATATATATATAAATAGTTTGTTAGAAAAAAAGAAAAAAAAAAAAGAAAATGGGTTTGGATTCCTATTGGATTTTAACCCGAAACCCGTTAACCTCAAACCCAAACCCATTAGGAAAATATCAACAGTAGCAGTAGCAAAAAACAACTTTGCTATTTTCTTCTCCACGCGTAAAACAACCCCATGCATAAAATAGAACCCACCGCTTAATTTCCTTCTCCGCGCGTAAAGCAGCCACCACCGCCTCATTCCACCGCCTCTTTACCTATTATTACTAAACTCTCCTCAACCGCAACCAAAACCAATAAAATGAAAGAAACAGCAGCAGCCTCCACCGCCTCTTATTCCTATATATACAACTCTTCCCAAACCCTAACCCACTTTTTCTTACAACAAACTTAACACTGTTTGGACGTACACTATACAAGACTCTTGCTCGGCAAGTATACCTTGCCATCGTACTATTATTTTACATTCCAGCTGATACATGCATGTTTAATTCTGGTTATATAGATGTTTATGTATGTATATTTTTGGACCTACTTTATGAGACCACCCTAGTATTATGGAGCATCATTAGGTTCATTAGCCATGACACAGTCGTTACACGAGTTATGAGTCTCATATAGATCACGGACTGCATGACAGGTTGGCCTCCTGTACGGATGGGCCGTGCGTTAGGGATGACTGCTGATAGAAACTTTGTATGCTAGTAGACCAGGCAGTTATTTAGAGGTTATCGTATCATGGATGTGGCATGCTTAGAGCATGGGATAGGGAGAACAACAAGTAAGATATTTGGGCTCCTTTGCACTTTCCTTTTTGTTCGCCCAAATGCTCCGCCGGAGCGATGGGTAGTGATGACCCCATATATATTATAGGCGGCCTCTGTTGTTCAAAAGATGACATGCTTTGAAGCCCCTGATTCTCCAAGAGAATCATGCCAATCCCACTATATGGCCAGATAGCCCACTTGGTGGAAAATTGTTCTCAACTGCATTCACTTAGACGGTTAGGCGACCCATTGGATGTTTACTTTTCAGTACTTATTGGCATATTATTATGTATCTTGTTACATCCCTCTGAGGACCTGGTCCCTTTATAGATATGGACGAGCAGGAGTATCCGCAGGAGTACGGACATGGACCGGATACTACTTACCAGACTGAGGAGGTCTTACCTTCGAAGTATATGTGATTTTATTACCGCTGTTTTAGTATAGTCGTTTTGTAGTGGATTTGTTTCCATCCGACTATCAGATTTTGATACTCATCTTTGATATTAAGTTATTATTCAGCTCTTTATTCCTACTGATTATTTGTGTTGTGGATGAGATATAGATTCTGTGTGACTTATTATGACAGTATATTACCACTGGTGGATTGAATATTCATGTACAGCGTACGTGTGTATATGATTTCCATATATTGGAGTTCGTATACATACGGCTGGACGTGTTACATATTCCTAGTCCTACATATTTTAGGACTGGGGTGTAACACCTATTCTTCATTGGAGGCTATTAGAACAAGGATCTATAAGGAGAAAGCAAGGATCTATAAGAAGGAGCAAGGATCTACAAGTTGGAGGCTACTTTCACTCAATTTAGGAATTTTATTGGGAATCCTTCCCCCAATAGGTATAATTCAGTTTTTTCTCTCTTAGGCTCTAAATCTATGTTTTAATCATAAGAAACTATCCCATATGCTAAAGCTACCCATAGGAATTGGAATTAGGTTCATAGGAGGCCTATGGAGAATGTTATGTGGTATTTTGTATTAATTTTGGGAGAATTCTAAAATTGGCACATCTTGTGTTTGTCAATTAGTCAATTAGACCAAATTAATATGTATTTGATTGTGTGCAACTAGTGTTGTGTCTATAATTAGATACGTGCAGGTCGTATTCCAATAATTTGGAGATACGGGTTAATTTGGGATTTTTTCTCCGACACGAAAGTTTGAGCATGTCACATTTGGACACAGACACATAGGTGAGTAATTAGTTCTTCGTATTGTTCATAATTATTATTTTAGACTTGCTTGTGTCCTTCAGGATACGTTTGGTTGTGTGGTGGAGCCGTATCGCAAGTATATCATAGAATGAGTATGATATGGGTGCGGTGTACTCCACGTGTTTGTTCATTATACCTCAATTCAATTTGACTTGGTAATATCTATTAGAATAATATAATTATATGATTGTATAGTTATGTATATGTGTAAGCATCGTTATTATATTATATATATATATATATGTGTGTGTGTGTGTATGATTATTTTATATGAGTGTATATCTATATATGTATAGATAAGTGTATATGTTTATATGTGTGTGTGTGTGTGTGTATGTGTGTGCATAGTGAGTTAGTGAGTGTGAGTGTGTGTGAGTGTGTGTTCAGTGAAGTGAGGGGTCGGGCAGTAGCAGTATTCTGCAGTAAGGGGATGCAGTTTTTGCACAACACCAGTACCATCTATTGAATGCACTGCAGTAGCAGTTTATAATAGCATCGAGCCATCAGCAACTAGATAGCAATTTCAGTCGAGCTAGCAAGCAAGTGCAGTTGCAGTAGCACAATACCCTTCACTATAGCAACTGCAACAGCTTATGCAGCAAGCAATGCAACATCATCAGGATGAACAGCAGCAGTAAGGCATTCACTGCAGCATTATGCATCAGCTAGCAGTGTGTGCAGCAGCCACAATAATGAGCAGCCAGCATGTTGCAGCAGCAACAGCCAGGAGAGGCAGCATGGGCAGCACCTAGTTGAGGTCAGAGGGTTAGCTAGTAGGTTACTATAGGTTTAGTTAGTTATTGTTAAGTCGAGTTAGTAGTTCATTAATAGTTTAGTAGTTAATTACATTGTTAAGTAGTTATATATATATATATATATATATATATATATATATATATATACACACAAACATACTCACACACACACACACACATACCTATATATATATATATATATATATATATATATACTCACACACACACACACACACACACACACACACATATATATATATATATATATATATATATATATATATATATATATATATATATATATATATATATATATTTTATATGAGTGTATATCTATATATGTATAGATAAGTGTATATGTTTATATATGTGTGTGTGTGTGTGTGTGCATAGTGAGTGTAAGTGTATGGAGTGTGAGTTTATTGAAGTTAGGGGTTGGGCAGTAGCAGTATTCTGCAGCAAGGGGATGCAGTTCAGCATAACAGCAGTACCATCTATCGAATGTACTGCAGTAGCAGTTTGTAATAGCATCGAGCCATCAACAGCTAGATAGCAGTTTCAGTCATGCTAGCAAGCAAGTGCAGTGGCAGTAGCACAAGCAGCAGGAAGAGCAGCAATAGTAAGGCATTCACTGTAGCATTATGCATCAGCTAGCAGTGTGTGCAGCAGCCACAGCAATGAGCAGCCAATATGTTGTAGCAGCAACAACAACCAGGAGAGGCAGCATGGGCAGCTCCTAGTTGAGGTCAGAGGGTTAGCTAGTAGGTTACTAGAGGTTTAGTTAGTTATTGTTAAGTCTAGTTAGTAGTTCATTAATAGTTTAGTAGTTAATTACATTGTTAAGTAGTTATATATATATATATATATATATATATATATATATATATATATACTTGTTAGACTAGTAACTATATGTATATATGATATATTAGTAGATAGATTAATAGTATCGTAGTAGCTTATGCATGTTAGCATATAGTTAGTGTATGGGTAGTTAATTGCATATTAGGATTTGAATTACCTTTTGCTACCAAGGTAATGTCAAGGTATTGGTGGATACTCAAGGTATTGAGTTTGAGTATCAAGATGGGTATGTAGGTAGTGAGATATGCTTTGGTTCAAAGCCAAGGTATCCACTTTGCATTAGTTAGCTAAGAGTACTATATGTATTATCTTGTATATATATAAATTAATGTTATATCTAATAACTTGCGTAGCTTAGGATATAATATATTTGGTTGGTATCTTAATATCTTAGTTTAGCTAGTGTGGCCTAGTTACATAATGTATGGACCTAATATCCTAGAGTTGGACTCATACAACCTAGACATAGCTAGTTTGATCAAGTTTGACTAGTTTAACCTAGAGTTAACCTAGTTTGACTGTTTTAACTTAAAAATGGCTTTATGACCTAGAATTAAAATAGTTTAACTTATTTTTATTCTAAAACCTTGTATTGATGCAATATACCATATATAGGTCTGAATGACACCAGCTTGGGCATCGAGAGACGCACCTTGCTCAGGACCTCAGGCGAGTATATTTCTCTGTTAGTTTTTATTTCATAATAGTGTATATATTTCATGTTCTAGAACTGTATACTTGATTCCGACACAGTGGTTTCACGGACTGGTACTACATGGATCATGTCAGGAGATGTTATCCCCTACCGTGTTCAGTGGGTACTCCTTCACATATATTTTATCGTATGTATTGGATATTGATTATTTATATTTTATGTTCATACACTGCTCGTGTTCAGTGTGCTTATATTCGTGTACATACACTGCTCGTATTCAGTTTGCTTATATTCGTGTACACACACTGTTCGTGTTCAGTGTGGCCATATTCGTATTCGTAATGTGTCGTGATTGGATCCATTGGTATTAGTTGGAGATGGGGGAGTAGGAGTTGATTATTTGATCAAAGCCCCTGTGTATTCGTGTACATGTCAATTACATACCACACTTATAATCGAGTTACCTTATTGCATTCGTGTTCAACCTAAACCGATCACATAATAAACTCGTATTCTGAGGCACATTAGTTAGATTTTAGTTATTCTTTTATATTGCAGATATTCATATTGCTTATTCTTTATTCCAATATATTACCTGTTCACCCTAGTTTATTTTATTCAGATATTCAGTTATCTTGTATTCTTTTCTATTATCTGTTTTATATGCTCAATTATGTATTTGAAATTGCTTTCAGAGGTATATACTTTGCTCCATTCCTGACTGGATATATTTTTCCAGATGACTGGAAAATAGATCAGTATCCTACATTCTACGGGCCGCATGACGGTGTTCTATTAGAGGATACTCCTATAGACCAGGAGGACTTAGTTCCAGAGCCTGAGGAGGTTTTGTTTATTTTGATGGACTTTTATTAGACTGTTGTTGAGATTCATGGCATGTATATTTTTTTAGACTTGTGGATTGTATCTTCATTCTTCTCTTCGTTATTCCATTCGTGCTTAATCTTCCTTATTTTGCATTATGATTGAGTATAGTTATATTTGTGAGATACCATATTGTTCCTCCTTCTAGAGTTGAGATGATTGACAGGTACCATATTTATATTATTGAGATATTTAGTTAGTTAGAGTTCACCAGACAATGTTCTGCCACTGATGCTGTGACGTAGGCTGGGCGTACCCATATACTCGTGCCCGAATATCGAGGTACGGGTCGTGACACATTTTTAATGGTAGCCCATACAGGTCTGTCCTTGAGTCATAATTAGAGCAATATCGTAGTAGTGCTGCTCACCTAGAGTACTGCATGAGCCTGCTTTAGAAAATAGGAATTAGGCTAAGAGTTGACTCAATCACAACTAGAAAACAATTCCAATATAAGTTTTTCTATCCTTATCTATTGAATGTTTGCTTTACCTTAAATAAAATCTGCCATTCTTCGATAATATCGTATCTTATTCAATATTGATTCCTGTGTTCAATCTATCTTCAGGATGGCGCCGAAGATGCGTTTCCAGCACTCAGGTGCCATATCAGCACGGTCAGTCACTTCATCGCCTACAAGGGCAGCACCATCAGATGATCTTCCAGCACCTACATTCCAAAGATTAGCTTCACCGATCCAGGTGGGCATTTCTGTAGCACCTTTCGGGGGTGCTCCAACTCCGATACAAAAAGAAGTGCCGACAGCTTCAGGGGATCTTCCAACCCTACCATCCGTAGTCGATCAGACGTAGATGTTCGCTCTCTTTCAACAGATAATGGAGGCACAGCAGCGACAGTCAGAGGTCATGAGGCATAGCATTGAGAATGCTCACCAGATTGTGCTTATAGCAGTTGAGCGAGATACCTTAGTGCAGCCACACACGGCACCACCTCAGTTTACCTCGTAGCAGCCGAGGCCGGGGACCATCATAGACTTTAAGAGGATGGGGCGGAAGGACTTTAAAGGCACCAAGTGGATACTTTATGCTGATGATTGGATAGAAGATATTAAGCGGAACATGCGGCTAGCGTAGATTCCAGAGAGGTTGCAGATAGAGGCCGCGGGGTACATGATGTTCGATATTGCTTTGACTTGGTTTAGGACAGACCCCAGGATCGCAGCACTAGGACTTACTTGGGATTCTTTCAAAGAGCTCTTCAAGAAAAAGTTCTTTCCATATGTGGCTCTGACATCTCTAGAGAGCCCATTTCAGTACCTTGTTCAGGGAGGTATGATAGTGGATGAGTATGCGATAGAGTATTGCAGATTAGGCTGCTTTGTGGAAGGATAGAACCCCAGAGGAAGAGCTAGAAAGTTCATGAAGGGCCTGAACAGGAAAGTCAAATCACACACAAACGAAGATCCCACCGCTACTTTCGAGGAGATTCTGAGGCAGGCTCAGATGGCAGAGGATGATCTAGAGCTTGGATCTAAGAGGCCGAGAGACACAGGAGGATCCAGTACCAACACGGGTCCAATAAAGTAGCCTCATTTTCAGCAGCAGCACCAGAGGCACTTCCAACAGCCGAGGCAGCAGTATCATGGACTAGCTAGAGCGCCAGCACAATAGATGCACCAGATCCAAAGGGCACCTATTCGTTGCACTTTCTATAAGAAGCAAGGACATAGATGGGATGCATGTATGATGAGATTAGGCCAGTACTTATTCTGCAGATCAGGAGACCATCAGTTGAGAGCTTGTCCTGAAGTTCCATCTCGTCCAGCTCAGGGCGAAGCTCAGGCACAAAGAGCACCCGCGAGACCACCAGCGGGACAGTAGAGAGGACCCCCTCTACCATTACAGTAGCAGAAGTTTGCTCAGTACCAGCATAAACTGAGAGGTGCCCAGCGACAGGGGTGAGATTTCGCCTTGAACGTCTAGGAGAAGGAGCCAGTCGGTGTTGTTATCTCAGGTTCAGTTTATCTTGATTCTTTCTCAGCTCATGCTTTATTTGATTCTGGTACTTCACATAGTTTTGTATCTGTATCTTTTGCTCTAAAACATCATCTTGAGTCTGAACCGTTGGCGAGGACTTGTAAGATCACGACCGGGGGAGGCATTATCTTGGTCAGTGATGTTTACAAGGACCGAAGAGTTTTTTTGAGAGGCCGAGAGTTGAGCGTATGTTAACTCGTAATGCCACTTTTGAGCTACAATATAGTACTCAGAATGTATTGGTTGAGTAGGCATCATGCTAGTATTGATTGTCGAGGAGGCAGAGTTTTGTTCCAGACACCAGGAGAGCCAGAGTTTGAGTTCGTTAGAGGAGCAGAAAAGCAGAGCGAAGGAGACTTCTGTGGAGCTTTGGTAGAATAGCAGGAGCTGCCACATCCATTGATTGTAGAGTATATAGACGTCTTTCTAGAAGAGTTATCAGGGTTTCCACTGGACAGAGATGTGGAGTTCTCTTTAGATATTGTGCCAGACGTAGAGCCAATATCATAGCATATATATAAAGTGAACAACAACAAACTGGCAGAGTTGAAGAAGCAGGTGGATGAGTTACAGGACAAGGGCTTCATCCGCTCTAGTTCATCACTATGGGGTGCTCCAGTATTATTTGTATTGAAGAAGGATGCGTCGGTACGCATGTGTATGGACTATAGGGCACTCAATAACCTCAGTATCAAGAACAAATAACTGTTGCCGCGGATTGACGATCTATTTGATTAGTTGATGAAGGTATTCTCAAAGATAGATTTGAGGTCAGGATACCACCAGGTGAAAGTGAAGAAGGAAGATATTCCGAAGATAGCTTTCAGGAGTCGGTATGGGCAGTTTGAGTTCTTGGTGATGCCGTTTGGGTTGACCAATGTCCCGGCAGTATTCATGAACTTGATGAATAAGGTGTTTCATCAGTACTTGGATCAGTTTGTTTTAGTATTCATTGATGATATATTGATATATTCGAAGATCCCGGAGGAGCATGAGAAACACTTGAGGATATTTTTGGAGACCGTTAGGAAGGAGAAGCTATATGACAAGCTTTTGAAGTGTGAGTTCTTCTTTGATAAGGTTGAATTACTCGGGCATATGATTACAGGAGACGGAATCTCTGTAGACCCGAAGAAGATTTTAGCAGTTGAGTTGTGGTCCACCCCTAGTTCAGTGGCAGAGATCAGGAGTTTTCTTGGATTGGCAGGATATTATTGGAGATTTGTTCAAGATTTTTCCAGGATTGCGGAGCCGATGACTAGACTAACCAGGAAGGATGTAGAGTTCGTCTGGACTGAGGATTGTCCGTCTGCTTTTGAGGAGCTAAAGAAGTGGTTGACTACAGCTCCAATATTGACATTGCCATTAGGGACAGGAGGATTTTTTATATACAGTGATGCATCGGACAAGGGTTTGGGTTGTGTGTTACAGTAGAACGGGAAGGTGATTGCCTATGCTTTCCGGCAATTACGTCCGCATGAGAAGAATTACCCTACCCACAACTTGGAGTTGGCAGCAGTTATTTTTGCTCTTAAATTATGGAAGCACTACTTGTATGGAGAGCGGGTAGAGATTTTTACATATCAAAAGAGCTTGAATTATGTGTTTACACAAAAAGAGCTTAATATGAGGCAGCGGCGGTGGTTGGAGTTGATGAAAGACTTCGATATTGTTTTGTAGTATCATCCAGGTAAGGCCAACATAGTCGCGGATGTCTTGAGTAGGTGTCCAGTGGCTATGTATTTGACGAGAGACAGACATTTATTGGTTGCCAAATAGTTTGGGAATTAAGGTACTAGTTCCTGGAGATGCAGCACAAATGTGAGGACTTCAGGTGCAGTCAGAGTTGATAGACCGGATCAGAGCCGCATAATTCGAGGATGAGTCTCTAAGGAGCATCAGAGTACAGGTCCAGATAGGGTTGGCAGAGGACTTCAGCGTTGCAGATGATGGATCAATACGGCACGGTACTAGATTATGTATGCCAAGTGGAGCATTGCGCGAGAAGATTCTTCAGGAGGCGCATCGATCTCAGTACTCTATACATCCAGGTGGTGACAAGATGTATAGGGACATGAGGGAACATGTTTGGTGGTATGGTATGAAGCGGGAGGTAGCTAGCTTCGTATCTAGATATTTGGTTTAACAGCAGGTAAAGGCGGAAAGACAGAGGCCAGGTAGATTTCTTCAGCCTTTACCCATTCCAGAGTGGAAATAGGAGCATGTGACGATGGACTTTGTTTTAAGGCTTCCGCGTTCTCCAGGAGGTAAAGATGCGATTTGGGTCATCGTAGACAGGTTGACCAAATCAGCCCACTTTTTGCCATTCAAAATGGGTACGTCTACGGAGAAGCTTGCAGAGATGTATGTGCGCCAGATAGTTAGATTGTATGGAGTTCCTTTGAGCATAGTCTCGGATCAGGATAGTCGCTTTATGTCCCACTTCTAGAGGAGTTTGTAGGCTAGCATGGGCACTCAGCTCAAGTTTAGTACCACATATCACCCTCAGACTGACGGACAGTCAGAGAGGACTATCCAGACTCTCGAAGATATGCTACGCACCTGTGTTTTAGATTTTGGAGGTTCTTGGGAGGATCATCTTCACTTGGTAGAGTTTTTTTACAATAACAGCTACCAAGCCAGTATCGAGATATCACCATTTGAGGCATTGTATGGACGGAGATGCCACACTCCGTTATCATAGGATGATGTTAGTGAGAGAGACTTATTGGGACCAGAGATGGTCGTGGATGCAGTTAAGAAGGTGAAGCTCATCAGGGATAAACTTCGGGTGGCGCAGGACAGACAACGACATTGGGCCGATAACCACCATAGACCATTGGAGTTTTAGGTATAGATTTTGTTTTGTATTGCTTGTAATTGTTTGTTTGTTAAAGTGCAAAGGTTATATTTTATTCTAGGTTGGCCATTTGATTTTTTTAGGATTTCTCTGACATGTGCCATGATTTATTTTGGTGGAGACAGAAAGCTTAGTCCTCGATTCATTGGACCTTTAAGTATTCTTGAGAGGGTCGGTGCAGTTGCTTACAGACTAGACTTACCACCTGCATTGGAGGGAGTACACAACCTATTTTACATGTCACAGCTGAGATGGTATATGGCAGATCTTAGCCATGTGTTCGATCACTCAAAGATAGAGGTGGGCCCTACTTTTAGCTATCCAGAGCAGTCAGTTGAGATTCTGGATCGGAGAGAGAAGCTGCTGAGGAACCAGACGATTCCTTTGGTGCACGTCGCATGGAGGCATTATTTACCAGGAAAGAGTACCTGGGAGCGAGAGGCCGAGATGCGCGAGCGATATCCATATCTATTTGAGCCGTAAGGTATAATTCTTTCTTGCATTGTATTGATTGCTTTTGGTAGTTAGTTTCTTCCTTAATTTTGAGGACGAAAATTTTCTAAGGTGGGTAGGTTTGTCACCCTTACTTTTTTAACTAAGGGTAGTTTGATAATTTGGCTTGGGTAATTATATTTTTAGAATATAATATTAAATATTGTGTATGTTGTAAATATTTATTTATTATATTATTTATTTATTGTAGGTGTTAGATTTATTTTGGACTTGTGTAGTGGACCTAATTAGTTTAGTTTAGATCTATGGACCCGACATTTATTTCTAGTTTAGATTTGAGCCTAATAGTAAGTCATTCATTAGGAGGATGAATTAATTAGTAAAACCAATTAGACTAGAACCATCCCTCCTTAATTAATTTTTTCATGAGAGGCCCCAAGGGATGTTTTGGACAATTCATAGTCGCTTGGAGGAGGGGCAAGGAGCCGGCCACCTATACGAAAGAGAGAGACTCTCTCTTCTCATTTGACATTCCAATCTAGATCTAGAATTTTTTCTCTTCCAAATTCATCATTCCCACACCAATTCTTACTCAAATTTCTTCCGAATTCTTTCCCTATTGTAAGACCCCTAATTCTGAAAACCGTATTAATTATTTAATTTATTCAGTAATTACGAGCTAAATAGAAGGAATAGATTTTTATTAATGTTCATTTGAGGTATTTTTTGTAATTAGAGGATTTATGGGGCCATTATAAATTTTTTCTAATTTATTCTATGTAGGAGACCCTTTGGACAGTTGCTAGCTTAACCATATGCACCAATATAATTTCTAAAATTTTCTAAATATATATATATATATATAAATAGTTTGTTAGAAAAAAAAGAAAAAAAAAATAAAAGAAAATGGGTTTGGATTCCTATTGGATTTTAACCCGAAACCCGTTAACCTCAAACCCAAACCCATTTGGAAAATATCAACAGTAGCAGTAGCAAAAAACAACTTTGCTATTTTCTTCTCCACGCGTAAAACAACCCCATGCATAAAATAGAACCCACCGCTTAATTTCCTTCTCCGCGCGTAAAGCAGCCACCACCGCCTCATTCCACCGCCTCTTTACCTATTATTACTAAACTCTCCTCAACCGCAACCAAAACCAATAAAATGAAAGAAACAGCAGCAGCCTCCACCGCCTCTTATTCCTATATATACAACTCTTCCCAAACCCTAACCCACTTTTTCTTACAACAAACTTAACACTGTTTGGACGTACACTATACAAGACTCTTGCTCGGCAAGTATACCTTGCCATCGTACTATTATTTTACATTCCAACTGATACATGCATGTTTAATTCTGGTTATATAGATGTTTATGTATATATATTTTTGGACCTACTTTATGAGACCACCCTAGTATTATGGAGCATCATTAGGTTCATTAGCCATGACACAGTCGTTACACGAGTTATGAGTCTCATATAGATCACGGACTGCGTGACAGGTTGGCCTCCTGTATGGATGGGCCGTGCGTTAGAGATGACTGCTGATAGAAACTTTGTATGCTAGTAGACCAGGCAGTTATTTAGAGGTTATCGTATCATGGATGTGGCATGCTTAGAGCATGGGATAGGGAGAACAACAAGTAAGATATTTGGGCTCCTTTGCACTTTCCTTTTTGTTCGCCCAAATGCTCCGCCGGAGCGATGGGTAGTGATGACCCCATATATATTATAGGCGGCCTCTGTTGTTCAAAAGATGACATGCTTTGAAGCCCCTGATTCTCCAAGAGAATCATGCCAATCCCACTATATGGCCAGATAGCCCACTTGGTGGAAAATTGTTCTCAACTGCATTCACTTAGACGGTTAGGCGACCCATTGGATGTTTACTTTTCAGTACTTATTGGCATGTTATTATGTATCTTGTTACATCCCTCTGAGGACCTGGTCCCTTTATAGATATGGACGAGCAGGAGTATCCGCAGGAGTACGGACATGGACCGGATACTACTTACCAGACTGAGGAGGTCTTACCTTCGAAGTATATGTGATTTTATTACCGCTGTTTTAGTATAGTCGTTTTGTAGTGGATTTGTTTCCATCCGACTATCAGATTTTGATACTCATCTTTGATATTAAGTTATTATTCAGCTCTTTATTCCTACTGATTATTTGTGTTGTGGATGAGATATAGATTCTGTGTGACTTATTATGACAGTATATTACCACTGGTGGATTGAATATTCATGTACAGCGTACGTGTGTATATGATTTCCATATATTAGAGTTCGTATACATACGGCTGGACGTGTTACGTATTCCTAGTCCTACATATTTTAGGACTGGGGTGTAACACCTATTCTTCATTGGAGGCTATTAGAACAAGGATCTATATGGAGAAAGCAAGGATCTATAAGAAGGAGCAAGGATCTACAAGTTGGAGGCTACTTTCACTCAATTTAGGAATTTTATTGGGAATCCTTCCCCCAATAGGTATAATTCAGTTTTTTCTCTCTTAGGCTCTAAATCTATGTTTTAATCATAAGAAACTACCCCATATGCTAAAGCTACCCATAGGAATTGGAATTAGGTTCATAGGAGGCCTATGGAGAATGTTATGTGGTATTTTGTATTAATTTTGGGAGAATTCTGAAATTGGCACATCTTGTGTTTGTCAATTAGTCAATTAGACCAAATTAATATGTATTTGATTGTGTGCAACTAGTGTTGTGTCTATAATTAGATACGTGCAGGTCGTATTCCAATAATTTGGAGATACGGGTTAATTTGGGGTTTTTTCTCCGACACGAAAGTTTGAGCATGTCACATTTGGACACAGACACATAGGTGAGTAATTAGTTCTTCGTATTGTTCATAATTATTATTTTAGACTTGCTTGTGTCCTTCAGGATACGTTTGGTTGTGTGGTGGAGCCGTATCGCAAGTATATCATAGAATGAGTATGATATGGGTGCGGTGTACTCCACGTGTTTGTTCATTATACCTCAATTCAATTTGACTTGGTAATATCTATTAGAATAATATAATTATATGATTGTATAGTTATGTATATGTGTAAGCATCGTTATTATATTATATATATATATATATATGTGTGTGTGTGTGTATGATTATTTTATATGAGTGTATATCTATATATGTATAGATAAGTGTATATGTTTATATGTGTGTGTGTGTGTGTGTGTGTGTGTGTGTATGTGTGTACATAGTGAGTTAGTGAGTGTGAGTGTGTGTGAGTGTGTGTTCAGTGAAGTGAGGGGTCGGGCAGTAGCAGTATTCTGCAGTAAGGGGATGCAGTTTTTGCACAACACCAGTACCATCTATTGAATGCACTGCAGTAGCAGTTTATAATAGCATCGAGCCATCATCAACTAGATAGCAATTTCAGTCGAGCTAGCAAGCAAGTGCAGTTGCAGTAGCACAATACCCTTCACTATAGCAACTGCAACAGCTTATGCAGCAAGCAATGCAACATCATCAGGATGAACAGCAGCAGTAAGGCATTCACTGCAGCATTATGCATCAGCTAGCAGTGTGTGCAGCAGCCACAATAATGAGCAGCCAGCATGTTGCAGCAGCAACAGCCAGGAGAGGCAGCATGGGCAGCACCTAGTTGAGGTCAGAGGGTTAGCTAGTAGGTTACTATAGGTTTAGTTAGTTATTGTTAAGTCGAGTTAGTAGTTCATTAATAGTTTAGTAGTTAATTACATTGT
The DNA here is from genome assembly GCA_036927795.1 of Iris macrosiphon. NCBI lineage: Eukaryota > Viridiplantae > Streptophyta > Magnoliopsida > Asparagales > Iridaceae > Iris > Iris macrosiphon. The sequence goes on from JAYESA010000001.1 coordinate 92,342,420, forward strand.
TAAGTAGTTATATATATATATATATATATATATATATATATATATATATATACTTGTTAGACTAGTAACTATATGTATATATGTATATAAGTATTGATATGTTAGTCGACAGATTAGTAGTATCGTAGTAGCTTATGCATGTTAGCATATAGTTAGTGTATGGGTAGTTAATAGCATATTAGGATTTGAATTACCTTGTGATACCAAGGTAATATCAAGGTATTGGTGGATACTCAAGGTATTGAGTTTGAGTATCAAGATGGGTGTGTAGGTAGTGAGATACGCTTTGGTTCAAAGCCAAGGTATCCACTTTGCATTAGTTGGCTAAGAGTACTATATGTATTGTCTTGTATATATATAAATTAATATTTTTATATCTAATAACTTGCGTAGCTTAGGATACGGTATTTTTGGTTGGAATCTTAGTATCTTAGTTGAGCTAGTGTGGCCAAGTTACATAGTGTATGGACCTAATATCCTAGAGTTGGACTTATACAACCTAGACGTAGCTAGTTTGATCAAGTTTGACTAGTTTGACCTATAGTTGACCTAGTTTGACTATTTTGACTTAGAAATGACTTTATGACCTAGAATTAAAATAGACTAACTTATTTTCATTCCAAAACCTTTTATTGATATAATATTCCATATATAGGTCTATGTTACACCAGCTTGGGCATCGAGAGACACACCTTGCTCAGGACCTCAGACGAGTACATTTCTCGTTTAGTTTTTATTTCATAATAGTGTATATATCTCATGTTCTAGAACTGTATACTTGATTTCTACACAGTGGTTTCACGAACTACTACTACATGGATCCTGTCAGGAGATATTATCCCCTACCGTGTTTAGCGGGTACTCCTTCACATTTATTTCATCGTGTGTATTGGGTATTGATTATTTATATTTCATGTTCACACACTACTCGTGTTCAGTGTACTTATATTCGTGTACACATACTGCTTATGTGCAGTATGCCCATATTCGTGTTCGTAATATGTCGTGATTGGATCCATTGGTATTAGTTGGGGATGGGGGAGTATGAGTTGATTATGTGATCAAATCCCCAGTGTATTCGTGTATATGTCGATTACATACCACACTTGTAATCGAGTTACCTTATTGTATTCGTGTTCAACCTAAATCGATCACATAATGAACTCGTATTCTGAGGCATATTAGTTTAGACTTCAGTCATTCCTTTGTATTACATATATTCATATTGCTTATTCTTCATTCTAGTATATTACCTGTTCACCCTAGTTCATTTCATTCAGATGTTCAGTTATCTTGTATTATTTTCTATTATCTGTTTTATATGCTCGATTATATATTTGAAACTGCTTTCAGAGGTATATACTTTGCTCCAATCCTGACTAGATATAATTTATTAGATGACTGGCTCATAGATCAGTGTCCTACATTCTATGGGCCGTAGGAGGACTTAGTTCCAGAGCCTAAGGAGGTTTAGTTTATTTTGATGGACTTGTATTAGACTATTGTTGAGATTCATGACATGTATATTATTTCAGACTTGTGGATTGTATCTTTATTCTTTTCTTTGTTATTCCATTCGTGCTTTATCTTCCTTAGTTTATATTTTGATTGAGGATAGTTATATTTGTGAGATGCCATATTGTTTCTCCTTCTGGAGTTGAGATAATTTACAGGTACCATATTTATATTATTAAGATATTTAGTTAGTTAGAGTTGACCAGACATCGTTCTACCGCCGATGCTGCGGCGTAGGCTGGGCGTACCCACGTACTCGTGCCCGAATATCTGGGTACGGGTCGTGACAGCACGATAAGATATAAGCAAGAGAAATCCAAATCTCACAAGTTCTAGATAAGTCTAACCAACAAATAGTAAGTCTAAAAGTCAACATAATATCTCAAGTCTAAATATTTGTCGGAGACAGATCAAGTACCAAAATACTAATAATAAAAACATATAAATTAGTGACTCCGACTAGTCCTTCTGTAATGCCCCAGTCCCAAAATACGTAGGACTAAGAATACGTAACATGCCAGCTACGCATTCGACAAGACTCTGGTCTGACTCGAATTCGTATAAGCTATATTATAATGGTCACTATCTAAATAATCAAGTAAATATAAATATCTATGCCTCAATCCACAATGAACAGAATACACAAGAATGAGCTACATGTGCTAAAGTCGGTCGCCCAGTAACACACAAACTCGAATAGACTCGAGAAAGAAATACGAGTATATAAAACTAGGCTACATCAGCAGATAAATAAATAATATGAATAAATAACCATAACTCCGGTAGATATGATATAAGTACCTAGTACTAATGCCTGCAAGAAGCAACTCCATCAGCAACTCCAAAGGCTCCATAACCGTCTATGCTGCAAAAACTGGAAGGGGACCAGGTCCTCAGAGGGACGTAACAAGGTACACGAAAACAACAAGCCAGAAGTAAATAATATAATAAAACCATAATTTAGGATAAACTACTGTAACCAACTATGTGACATGCAAATGAGAGTATGGTATCGTACCCCGGGCTGGTACTCACGAAAGATCCCAATGGACACTTCCGTAATCTAACAGTACACTCAAGACTCCGTATGGGGGAACCAGGAGGAAGATGTATATATATAAATATAATACTTTAGATTCCATATAGGGAACCTAAAACCTAATACACATAAATAGTAATAGTAAAATATGCCCAGAGCACGATGAAGACTCTCCCCACCCAATGTAACCTCACCTCTCAATCAAGACACGTAAGATCATGACCTATAACTATCAACACAAGTCATAGTCAATATGTACAATTATAATTACCATCATAGCATGCATCATGTAGTCCTATCCAGAGTCCAAGTACCATGATCAAGTCGAGAAAGAATCTGCCACATGAATATCGTGCCAAGTATCCTACGGTCGGATGTGCAAATAACATATGTACAAAATATGGGTTCAGAAGAATGACTCTCTAACTACGATACTCGACTTTGCAGAGGATGTCGGTACCCGAATCTTGTCCAGACACAAAGTATCGTATAACGGCCCTAGGCTCACAAGTACAATAACCAAGCCACACAATTATAGTATCTAATGCATACATAGTATCAAATAAATAATGTATAACTGTAAACATCTTGGCAAGGTACACTTGCCTGGTTCTGCAGTCAGTGGTGGTACAGATGATCCCGCGTCGACTCCTTCGAAATTCAATTGACCTAAACACCAATTAAATACTTCAGGGACCAATATGAATTCTTGTAATTATAAATTAATTCTATAATTTCTTTGATGCCATTAAAAATCAAGTCCGTTATTATTTTTAACAACTTTGCTTACTTTTACAGGGTATCGGGACCTAGTTTCTTGGTTTTTGACTTCCAAAATTTAAGTTTAAGTCCCTCATTAAAGGACATAGAAATAAATCATAATAAATTATATATTTCATATTTAAATATGATTTATATGAATTTATAGCAATAAATTCCAGATTTGACAAAAATAACATATTTCAAGATTTTGGCAACTTTATGTTGACTAGTTTTGTCCGAAACTTGTCCGAGACATAGCCAATCCATTATTATTGTTTATATCTATTAAAAATTATTTTATCCTATTATATTCTGTTCTAATCTCAGAAAATAATCACCTATTTATTCCTTCCAAAATAACCTCTATTTACTAGCAAAACAATGTCATAAAGTTACCCGAAATATAGGCTAGTGGCCCTTATTTTTAGGGTTCAGGTTTGACATGCAAATACCATAAACATAAATTTAAAATATTTTATTTCCAGAATTAAAAGACATAAATTCAGTTTTAGGAATTAAGATCAAACCCTCCAAGAATCGTATCACAAAGTCATGTTGTGCGTCGACTAGGTATTCTGGCAACTTGATGCTAGTTTGTACATGCAACATTACCAACTTGAGTAATAAAGTACTTTAATATGAAATTATATTATTTAATTTTTTGGAATTTAATAATAATTATATATATAAATAATTATATCACATCATTCATGCAACTATCTCAACTACGCTATCTAGCTATTCTTGCAACTTGGCCAAGTAGTCTTTGCATCCAATCTTTCCGTCAGCATAAAACATGATTAATTATATAATTATAATATTTATATTCTAAATTAATAACATATAATTTTCTGTAATTATTTTATATATATTTATCATGGCAATACTCATTGAACCTTGTCTACCATTGGTGCGTCGTATCCGTGTCATGATTGTCCGATTTTCTTGGAATAGTTTTTTACATAGAAATACGGGTTTCTAATATATGGATTTAATCATTATCATCATCTAATATTATCATAAGTTACACAATCTTTGGTTCATGGAGAATAGGAAAAATAATCTAAGTTGGAAGACTTACCCGTATGTGATTATGGCATGGCCCTTTCTCGCGACACGAATCCTTCGGAGCACCAAACGGACTCCAAACTCCACAAAACTTGAGAGAGTGCTTGGGGGTTTCATATAGGAGGTAAATATTAAGTTTGGAGGTGGTTTTTAGGGCTATGATGGGGGCAGAAAATAGCTGCAACTAGCAGCAAGCAGTCAGCCTCTAGGGGCGGCTAATCTCTTGCTTTAGGGCTTGTCAGCTTGTGGGGGATGAAGTGGAGGTTGGGAAGGAGTAAAAAGGAAGTAGAAAAGGAGAGGGAGACGCTGAAGGGGTCGTGGAAGAGAGGAGGGAGGATATAGGTGCAGCCACAAAGAGGAAAGTAGATGTTAGGGTTAGAGTTTGTTAGTAAGTTGATATATATAGGGCCTTTTTAAATAGAATTAAATAAAGGAGGGGGTTTATCCTATTGCTAAGGGGTTTGGCCAAGGGGGGGCTTCTCTTGGCCAAAATTTTGAATGTGGGGTTGGTTGTTATGGTTAGGATTGGATAAGATTTGGTTGTTGGGTTGGTTATGGAAGTGGTTAGGTAGTTATTTGCCAACTAGGTTGCCACCTATACAACTTTCTATTGTTAGAACTCCTATAAATATATAAATGAATTTAAATATCATTTATATATATAATATATATTTACATGAGAATTTTTTGGGTGCACTACATGCCTATATGTGTTTGGGTTGGGTTTGGGTCAAGTTCTAGTCAAAAGTAGACAATTTTACGGTAACCGTAATTCTTGACGTTCTTTAATATTTTTGGAGCATGGGGGAGATCAAATAAATACAACAACCATGTTCCAACTATATTAGACTCAATTAAAATTATTATTATAAATTTTGTTGGAAAGAAAAAGGTCGTACATTGCTTAAAATATTGAAGCCATGTCAAAGTATCATATATATTAAAAAGGATTTTAGAAATTAATTCTTTAAATCTATCTAATTAAATAAAATAATAAAATTAATTATAAATTAACAAATTATCCCTATTCCAAAATGAGGGAGCTTACACCTTCCAGCAATCACTCCAAGCTACTTCTGTGCTACAAGGTCCAAGTTAGCTCCTACATCCTCCTGGGGTCCATAATATGTAGAACACCAAACCCTCAAGATCCATACCTAAAACTATGTTATCTAATCAGGATTAGAGCGAATCACATTTCCAACATCAGTTCAATTTACATGATATAATCTATGAAACAACAATAGTAAAGAAATACGTGATAATAGTATAACTATGATCCAGTCACGGTAGTAGCAAGTAATAACAGGGAAATACTAAAATATAACGACAGATAACTGCATAATAACTGATAAATGAATAACTAGACAAAACATATTAGGTATCAATGTATATACGGTTTGAGCATGTCATATTTTGACACAGATACGTAGTTGAGTAGCTAGCTCTTCGTATTGTTCATAATTATGATTTTAGACTTGCTCGTATCCGTTGGGATACGTTTGGTTGTGTGGGGAAGCCGTAACGCAAGCGTATCATAGATCTAGTATGATACGGGTGCGGTGCACTTTACGTTTTTGTTTCTTTACAATTCAATTCAAATTACCTTGATTATAGATATTATAATAATATAATTATAATTATTATGTGAGATATATGTATATATATTTATATGTATGATCTATAATTCTTGTTGATGTGTTAGTGATCATGGGAGAGTAGGAGTTCATCTGCATCTCTAGTATGGTTATATGTATATATATGTATAATGATATTGTAGTTATATATATATATATATATATATATATATATATATATATATATATATATATATATATATATATATATATATATATATTTGTGTGTAGATGTATATATATTTATATATATGTGTGTATGTGTGTATATATGTATGTGAGCTAGAGGGGAGAAGAAATAATAAAAAATAGTGAAGAAAATAATGAAAAATAGGAAAAAAAAAAGAATGAAAAGCAGAAAGAAAAGTAGTAAAAAGCTGAGGAGAAGCAACATAAGCACCAGCAGCAAAAGCTGAGAAGCAGAAAGCAGAAGCAGCAGCAGTAGTAAGCAGCGGCAGCAGAAGCAGAAGCAGAAAGCAGTAGCTACAGCAGAAGCAGAAAGCGGCAGCCGCAATGAGCAGCAACAGTTTCAATAAGCCGGTTAGCTTATTTGATAAGCTATTAAGTTAGTAAGTTAGTATATATATATATATATATATATATATATATATATATATATATATGAGATATATATATAAGATATATATATATATATACATAATCACTAGTCATTATTAGTTAGTATTATTTCTAGATTACCTTGAGATACACCAAGGTAATGAGAGTTGAGATATCTTGGGTACGGGTATTGAATATCCGAAGGGGTATGTTAGTTTATAGTTTATATAGTATTGTTATAAGTTTAAATACATATTAGTGTATAGTAAGGAGTATGGGTAGTTAGTTATATGTTAGATATTGAATTACCTTGTGATACTAAGGTAATGTCAATGTATTAGATTTTACTCAAGGTATTGAGTTTGCACATCAAGATAGGAGTGTAGGTGGTGTAATACCGCTTTTGGCTCAAAGTCAAGGTATTCACTTAGCACTAGTTTAGCTAGGAGTGATATATATTTGTTTTGTATATATATATTATAATATTTTTATATCTAATAAATTACGTATCTTATGATATGGTATCTTGTTAATTTTTTAGTGTCCTAGTATAGCTAGTATGGCCTAGTTACATAGTGTATGCAGCCAATATCATAGAGTTGGACTTGTACAACCTAGAAATAGCTAGTTTGACCAAGTTTGACTATTTTGACCTAGAGTTGACATAGTTTGACTATTTTGTCTTAAAAATGGCTTTATGACCTAGAAGTTGACTAGTTTAACTTATTTTTATTCTAAAACTTTTATTGATGTGATATTCCCTATTTAGGTCTTCGAGGCACCATATCTGACATCTTTGATACTGTTCATCGGATTTCAGGCAAGTACATTCTTTGATAGCTTCTCATTCATGATATTTTCTATGTCTCTTATATTTAGTGTAGATATCCTTAATTTTTTGACACGATGGTTACACGGATTGGTATATCCAGATCTCGTCATGAGATGTTAATCCTTGGTATTTATGGTGTATCTTATGTAAGCCTTGTTTCCTTGTTTTTCTTATACAAATACAAACATTGATTCATGAGAAGATTATCGCCCTTCTTGTGGAATTATGTGTCATAACGTACCATGGTAGGATCTACTATACCAGTCGAGGGCGGGGAGTATATAGTATAGATATGTGATCATACCCTCCTTGTGCATATTTTATTCCTTGAATAGTGTTAATCATATACTCCACGTATGATTAACCAGGCCATTATCCTTGTGTAAGTTCCCAAGTCGATCACATGTTAAAGCTAGTACTCACTCAATTAGTAGTAGTATTTCTTGTTCATTCCTATGATGCTCATTCTTATATTTAATTTTAGTATTCCTTTATTGTATATCTCTTGTACCTTTATATTGTATCTTGTATATTCGCTCTATTTACTGTTACATAGTTTATATCATTTATTAGAACTGCTGTTAGAGATATACTTTGTTCATTTCCTGACTGGATATATTTTTCATAGATGACACTGAGGAATGGTATCACTCACGACGGGCCTCAGGACATAGTTGGCTTAGAGCCAGGAATTTTCGCTCAGGTGGGTCTCATCCTGATTGAGACAGATAACCCATGACTCGTAGATCAGTAGTTAGATCTTTTGTACTAGATTTGTCTCCAACTCAGTTATTAGTATTTCTTGATATGACTCATTGGATATTATTTATCTTATGAGTTATATTATGACTCTTCAGTTCTTTTATCTTATTTGTGCGATTTGTTCCATCTTAAAGATCTGTGATTGAGTATTCATATTTTTATTGGTGGTATTATTATACCTTGATTGCTAGATAGATAGTTTACCCAAACAGCATTCTATCGCTGATGCTGCAACGTAGGTTGGGCGTTATTCACTACTCGTGCCCTTACATCAGGTGCGGGTCGTGACACATTTTTAGTGGTAGCCCACGCCGGTAGTCGAGGTCACAATTAGTGCAATTCGTAGTGGTGCTCTTATTGAGTGCTATTACGAGCCTGTTTCATGATATAGGATATAGGCTATAGGCTGAGAATACTCAAACACATCTAGAAAAAACTCTATTGATTCATTTCAACTGTTCTTCCTTGATAATGATATTTGATCTTTAACTATTCTTCTTAATTCCATTCCAGCTTTAGCTTTATTTGATAGTGGTGCTTCCCATAGTTTTGTATCTGTTTCTTTTGCTCTGAAGCATCATTTGGTAGATGAGTCTTTGCTTAGGACTTGCAAGATCATGACCGGGGGAGGCATTATTCTAGTTAGTGATATTTGCAAGGATCGAAGAGTTACTGTAGGAGGCCGGAAGCTGAGTGCGTGTCTACTTGTAATGCCACTTTTGAGCTACAATATTGTACTCGGGATGGATTGGTTGAGTATGCACCATGTTAGTATAGATTGCAAAGAAGGTAGACTTTTATTTAGCCCGTCAGGAGAGACAGAGTTTGAGTTTGCTAGAGGAACTACAGAGCAGAGAGAAGGTATTATTTGTGGAGCTATGGTGGAAGACAAGGAGTTCTGCATCCGTTGATAGCAGAGTTCTTGGATGTGTTTCCTGAGAAATTGTCAGGATTGCCTCCTTATCGAGATGTTAAATTCTCTATAGACTTGGTGCCAAGTGAAGAACCAATTCCATAACATGTCTATAGAGTGAACAACAGCGAGCTGGTCTAGCTGAAGAAGCAAGTTGATGAATTACAGGATAAAGGGGTTTATCAGATCCAGTTTTTCACCATGGGGAGCCCCAGTATTGTTTGTACCAAAGAAGGATAGATCGGTGTGCATGTGCATCAATTACAGGACACTGAATAATCTCACTATCAAGAATAAATATTCATTGCCACGGATTGATACTTGTTCGATCAGTTAAGTGGCGCCAAGTTGTTTTCCAAGATAGACTTGAGATCAGGCTACCACCAGGTAAAAGTAAAACCGGAGGATATTCTGAAGACTGCTTTTAGGACTCGGTATGGCTAGTATGATTTCATGGTGATACCGTTTGGGTTGACTAATGCCCCAACGGTATTTATGTATTTGATGAACAAGGTGTTCCACCAGTACCTTGACAAGTTCGTGGTGGTGTTCATCGATGACATACTCATATACTCGAAGACACCGGAGGAGCATGAGGAGCATTTACGGATTGTGTTGGATGTACTGAGGAAGGAGAAGTTGTATAGGAAGCTGTCTAAGTGTGAGTTCTTCCTGGACAAGGTGGAGTTCTTAGGACATGTTGTGACTGGTGGTGGAATTTCAGTAGATCCAAAGAAGATCGCAGCAGTGGAGTCTTGGAAGACCTCGAGTTCAGTGGCAGATATCAGAAGTTTCTTGGGTCTAGCAGGCTACTACAGGAAGTTTGTGCAAGATTTTTCAAGGATTGTCGAGCCGATGACTAGACTAACCAGGAAGGATCTAGAGTTTTTTTGGACAGAGGAGTGCCATGTTGCTTTTGAGGAATTGAAAACGAGGTTGATGTCTGCTCCTATTTTTATATTGCCATCAGGGTCAGCAGGTTTTACTATTTATAGTGATGCATCGGGGAAAGGGATGGGTTGTGTTCTTCAGCAGAATGGGAAAGTGATTGCCTATGCATCCAGGCAATTACGTCCTCATGAGAAGAACTATCCTACCCACAATTTGGAGTTGGAAGCAGTCATCTTTGCCCTAAAGTTGTGGAAATACTATTTGTACGAAGTGCGTGTAGAAATCTTTACGGACCACAAGAGCTTGAAGTACGTTTTCACTCAGAAGGAGTTGAACATTAGACAGCGTTGGTGGATAGAACAGATAAAGGATTTTGACATATCTTTTCAGTATCATCCTGGAAAAGCCAATATAGTTGCCGAAGCCTTGAGCAGGTATCCGATAGATATATTATTGACGCAGGATAGGTATTTATTGGAGGGCTTGGAGAGCTTGGCCTTTGAGGTGATAGTTTCTGGTTTTGCCATGCAGATGTGGGGGTTGTAGATATACTCTGAGTTAATGGATAGCATCATCGTAGTCCAGTGTGAGGAAGTATCTATGAGGAGCATCAGAGCTCAGGTGAGAGCAGGATTGGAGGATGATTTCACCATTACTGAGGATGGTTCTTTGCCTCGTGGAGTTAGATTATGTGTGCCTAGTGGGGAGCTGCATGAGGAGGTATTGCAGGAAGCGCATCGCTCTCAATATTCCATGCTTCCAGGTGCCAATAAGATATATCGGGATATACGAGAGAGTATGTGGTGGTATGGTATGAAGAGGAAAGTGGCACAGTTTGTATCCAGATGCTTAGTGTGCCAGCAGGTGAAAGCCGAGAGGCAGAGGCCAGGTTGTTTCCTTCAACCATTACCTATTCCAGAGTGAAAGTGGGAGCATATTACTATGGATTTTGTGTCCGGACTTCCATGATCTCCGGAAGGAAAAGATGTAATTTGGGTCATCATTGACAGGTTGACCAAGTCGGCCCCCTTTTTACCTTTCAAGGTGGTTTTGTCTACGGAGAAGCTAGCAGAGATGTATGTGAGGCAGATCGTCAGGATACATGGGGCTTCCTTCAGCATAGTCTCAGATCGAGATAGTCGTTTCACTTATCATTTCTGAAGGAGTTTACATGCGAGTTTGGGCACCCAGCTCAAGTTCAGTACTGCATATCATCCCTAGACGGATGGGCAGTCAGAGAGGACTATTCTGACTTTCGAGGATATGATGTGTACCTGTGTACAAGATTTTGAGGGATCTTGGGAAGACCATCTCCATTTGGTAGAGTTTACTTACAACAACAGCTACTAGGCTAGTATAGAGATGTCACCATTTGAGGCTCTGTACGGTCGAAGATGTCGTACTCCCTTGTCATGGGACGATATTGGAAAGAGAACTTTGCTAGGGCCAGAGATGGTTGTGGATGCAGCGGAGAAGGTTCAGCTGATCAGAGACAGACTTCGAGGGGCGCATGATAGACAGCGGCATTGGGCCGATAGCCACCGGAGACCTTTGGAGTTTGAGGTATAGTCTTAGATTTTTTTTTGTGCTTGATATTGGTTGTTTGTTATAGATTAAGTTCTTAAGGTTGTATTTTGTTCTAGGTTGGTGGTTTGGTGTTTTTAAGGATTTTTCTGACACGAGGCACGATTCGTTTCGGTGGAGGCGGAAAGCTTAGTCCGCGATTCATTGAACCTTTCAGTATTCTCGAGCGGGTCGGTGCACTTGCTTACAGACTAGAATTTCCACCTGCATTAGAGGGAGTGCATAACGTGTTTCATGTGTCGCAGTTAAGACGGTACGTGACGGAGCCTAGTCACGTATTGGATCACTCGGAGATACAGGTGGGCCCTATTGTTAGCTATCCAGAGCAGCCAGTTGAGATTCTGGATCGGAGAAAGAAGGTATTGAGAAACCAGACTATTTCTTTGGTACGTATCGCATGGAGGCATCACTCTCCGGGGGAGTCTACCTGGGAGAGAGAGGATGAAATACGAGAGCGTTACCCATATTTATTTGTGCCTTGAGGAATGTTCTTTCCTAATTATGTTCTGTTTTATTTTTTGGGGGTAGTTTCATCTTTGAATTTTGAGACAAAATTATTTTAAGGTGGTAGACTTGTCACTACCATATTTTCTAGGAAAGAGTATTTTGGTCATTTTATAATTAATTAAATATTGTGCATATTATAAAATTATTTATTATATTATTTATTTATTGTTAGATGTTAGTTTATTATTTTGGACTTGTGTTAGTGGACCTAACTAGTTTAGATTAGATCCATGGACTAACATTTAATTCAAGTTAGAATTGAGCCCAATAAGAAGCCCAATCGTTAGGAGAATAATTAATTAAATTAAACCAATTAGACTAGAACCTTCCCTCCTTAATTACTTTCTTCATGACAAGCCCCAAGGGATATTGTGGATATTTCATAGTAGCTTGGGAAAGGGGGCAAGTGGCCGGCCTAGTATTAGATGGAGGGAAAATTCTCTCTCTTCATTTTTTATTTCAAATCTAGATCTAGAATTTTTTCTTCCAAATTTCTTCATTCCCACATCAAATTCTACCCAAATGTTTTCCCAATTCCTTCCCAAATCATCATTGGAGGCCATTAGAACAAGGAGGAAGCAAGGATCTACAAGGAGGTGCAAGGATCTACGAGTTGGAAGCTCTTTTCACTCAATTTGGAGGTGTCATTGGAAATTTATCTTTTAATAGGTATAATTCAGTTTTTCTCTGTAATTAGACTCTAAATCTATAATTTAATATTAGCAACCACCCCATATACATAGGAAACCCATAGGAATTGGAATTAGATTAATAGGAGACCTATGGAGAAAGTTATATGGTATTTTTTGTCAATTTTGGGAGAATTCCGAGATTGACACATCTTGGGTTTGTCAATAGGTCAATTAGACCAAATTGACATATGTTTGATTGTGTGTGGCTAGTGTCATGTCCATAATTGGATACGTGTAGGTCGTATCCCGATAATTTGGAGATACAGGTTCATTTTGGGAGTTTTTTTCCAACATGGGGGTTTGAGCATGTCCCATTTTGACACGGACACGTAGTTGAGTAGCTAGCTCTTCATATTATTCATAATTATAATTTTATATTTGTTCGTTCCGTTGGGATACATTTGGTTGTGAAGTGGAGCCGTATCGCAAGCGTATCATAGATTTAGTGTAATACGGGTGCGGTGCACTTCACATGTTTATTTTTTTGCAATTCAATTCAAATTTCCTTGGTTATAGATATTATAATATTGTAATTATAATTATTATATGAAAAAATATATATATATATATATATATATATATATATATATATATATATATATATTTCTTATTGATGTGTTAGTGATCATGGGAGAGTAGGAGTTCATGTGCATCTCTACTATGGTTATATGTATATATATGTATAATGATATTATAGTTATATATATATATATATATATATATATATATATATATATATATATATATATATATTTGTTTGTAGATGTATATATATATGTGTGTATGTGTGTATATATGTATGTGAGCTAAAGGAGAGAAGAAACAATGAAAAGCTGTGAAGAAAATAATAAAAAACAGGGAGAAAAGCAATAAAAAACAGAAAAAAAAAAAGTAAAAATCTGAGGAGAAGTAGCATAAGGAGCAGTAGCAAAAGATGAGAAGCAGAAAGCAGAAGCAACAGCAGAAGCCGCAGCCGAAGCAGAAGCAGCAGCAATAAGCAGCGGCAGCAGAAGCAGAAAGCAACAGCAGTTTCAATAAGCCGGTTAGCTTATTTGATAAGTTAGTAAGTTATTAAGCTAGAATATATATATATATATATATATATATATATATATATATATATATATATATATATAAGCTAGTTAGTTGATATTGATAAGCTAGTAAGTGTCACGACCCGCACCCGGATAATCAGGCACGAGTACGTGGTTACGCCCAGCCTACGCCGCAGAATCGACGATAGAATGCTGTCTAGGTCATCTCTAACAATCTAACATCTCAATAATATAATATGGTACCTTTCAATCATGTCAACTCCAAACGGAGGAGCAATATGTTATCTCATAAGTATATCTAATCTCAATCATAAACAAACTAAGGAAGAATAATGCACGAATAGAATAGCGAAGGAAAGAATAAGAATACAATCCACAATCTGAAATAATATACAAACTGTGAGTCCACCAAAATAATAGTCTAATACAATCCAATACAAATATAATCTAGACCTCCTCAGGCTCTGCAACTAAGTCCTCCTGGTCAATAGGAGTATCCTCTATAGGTACGCCATCCAGCGACCCGTAGAATATTGGACACTGCTCTAGAAGCCAGTCATCTAGAAAAATATATCCAGTCAGGATTGAAGCGAAGTACATACCTCTAAAAGCAATTTCAATAGCATAATCGAGCATATAAAACAGATAGTAGAAATAAAATATAAGATCACTAAACATATGAATGAATGAACAAGATATACAGGTAATGTACAAGAATATAGATCAACAATATGAATATCAAAATATGGTGAAATAACTGCAATCTAAACTAACTAATATGCCTCAGAATACAAGTTCATTATGTGATCGGGTTGGGTGAACATGATCAGGTAAGACGATTACAAGTGAGGTATGTAACCAGAATGTACAAGATGTAACAATGGCTTTGATCACATAATCAACTCCTACTCTTCCACCCCCAACTAATACAATGTATCCAATCACGCTACGCTACGAACATAAAATATAACCACTGAGCACGAGTAGTGGGTATACACGAATAAGCACACTGAATACGAGCAGTATGTGAACATGAAGTATCATCAATACCCAATATATACGATGAGATACAATATACACGAGTACCCGCTGAACACGATAGGGGATAACATCTCCTGACGGGATCTATATAGTACCAGTCCGTAAAATCACTGTGTCCGGATCAATGTATACAATTCTAGAACATGCATATATAAAATATTATTAATTGAAAACTATCAGAAAAATGTACTCGCCTGAAGTCCTGAGCAAGGTGTATCTCTCGATGAGCTGGTGTCACAAAACCTATATACGGTATGTTGCATCAATACAAGGTTCAATAATGAAAATAAGAGAAGTTGATTCAATTCTAGGTCGATACGCCATTTCTAAGTCAAACTAATGAAATCTAGGTTGCAAGAGTCTAATGCTAAGTCACTAAGTCGATACACTATGAACTATGCTATACTAGCTAAGATATGATACAACAAGGCACTCGAAGAGCCGTATCCTAAGATACGCAAATTTTTGAATATAAAAATAGGGTTATATATATATATATATATATATATATATATATATATATATATATATATATATATATATATATATATATATATATATATTTGTATATATATAAGTCAAATATTATAATACTAGATCAAAATAAGGAAAATATGATACCTTGGCCTTGCACCAATGCGTATCGCACCTACCTCGATACCCAAAGTCAATACCTTGGGTATCGGCCCAATACCTTGGTATCCCAAGGTAACCCAAATACTTATCAAATAGATATAATCCTTATATATAAAACCTCACTAATATACTAACTATTAAGCTACCTATTTCCAATTAGCTAATATAGAAAACAACTAGACTTAACCAAAAACTCAACTCAAAGTTAACCCAAAACCAAACTAACAATACTGCTAGCCAACTATCCTTAAACCAATGACCCAACTTGCTGATACTGAAATTGATACTCATCTAACTTAATAAATAACTCATAAACATAGGTATATTTATAGCTAGTGATATACTAAGCATTCTAACCAATAACTAATCAACTAAGCTACTAACCATAGCCTATTTACCTTGATAACTAACTAACCCAATTAAACAATACTTAACTCATTGCTACCCAAAACATAACTAAATAGCTAACTGACACTACACTGAAATCCAAATACAGAACTGCACAGTTGAATCAAACCCAAATTCTGCTGTTTCTTACTGTTCATCGGTTGATACATAGAGAATTCTGCATGTACTGCAGTGAGAACTGCACAGTTGCTACAAAAACCCAAAATTGTGCTCGGCTGCACAGGGAAAATTATACTGATACATGCAATGGGAACTGCACAGGGACTGATACTGAAAATTGCTCAGGCTCTACTGCTATTGTTGCTCGACTGCTTGCTCTCAAGGAGGCACTGCTCGGTTGGTATGCAGCCAACCCGAGCTGCTACTGCTATTAAAACCGACTGTGCACAAGCTGCACATCTCCCTTCTTCTGAAACTGTGCTGCATTGTGCTTGCAAACTGCTACTGGCAGTTGCCTCAGCACAATAGTGCACACCTAGTTTCCTGAATTTTTCTTGCTGTACAGTATTGCAGCACTCCCTCTCACACACTCAAGCACACACATACACACATACACATACACAATTATATATATATATATATATATATATATATATATATATATATATATATATATATGTATATGTATATATAGGTATATACATATAGATAACTAGCTATATATATACATAGATACATATAACACCTCTCATACATATCACTCTAAATACATAAATACAAACACATATATATAAACCAATACACACACACACACACACACACACACACACACACACACACACACACATATATATATATATATATATATATATATATATATATATATATATATATATATATATATATATATATATATACATATAAATGTATATATACACTAATATATACACACACCCATACACTAATCATAAATACACTAATATATCCATATGTATATCACTTAATGGTTATATATATATATATATATATATATATATATATATATATATATATATATAATTATACATGCACATACAGGAAAAAGAATAAAATATCAAATACGTGGAGGGCACCGCACCCGTATCACACTTTCTCTATGATACGCTTGCGATACGGCTCCAACACACAACTAAACGTATCCCGGAGGAAACGAGCAATTCTAATACACTAAATATAAGCAATACGTATAGTAATTAGAGTATCTACGTGTCCGTATCACAATGTGATATGCACAAGGCCTCGTGTCAGAGAAAATCCCCCAAAATCAACCTGTTACGTCAAATTAATGAGATACGGCCTACACATATCCAATTGTGGACACGAAACTAGTCACAAACAAGTAATCATATGTCAATTTGATCTATTAGAGCCAATGACAACCACTACATGTGCCAATCTCAAAATTTTCCCAAAATTGGCACCAAATTGGACATAACTTCCACCGTAGGTCTCCGATGAACCTAAAACTAATTTCTATGGGTAGCCTATGCATGTGGGTTGGTTTCTTATGGTTAAATCTCAGATATAGAGTCTATTAGAAGGGGAAAAACTAAAATGTACCTATTGGGAGATAGATTCCCAATAAAAAATCTCCAAATGCCAAGTAGCTCCTCTTCTTGTAGATCTTTGCCTCCTCCTCCTTGTTTCTTACTTCCTTCTTGTAGATCCTTGATGTAGAAGCCTCAATAAAGAATTAGGAAAGAGATTGGTAAAGAATTGATGAGGGAATGGTGAAAATTGGTAGAGGGAAATTATAGATCTAAGAATTTAGAAATAAAATAAAATGAGAGAGCACTCTCTCTCCTCCTCTATGGCCGGCCATGTAACCCCCTCTCCAAGCAATGTAAAATATCCCAAATACTCCTTAGGGCCTTTCATGAAGAAATCAATTAAGAAAAGAAGGTTCTAGTCTAATGGTTTCTCTAATTAATCCAACCTCCTAATTCCATGGGCTTAATTCATGGGCTCAAACTAAACTCATCCAAAATATTGGTTCATGTATTCTAATAAATGGGTTAGGTCCACTACACAAATCTAAAATAAATCTACAACTAGCAATCAATAATTAATACAACATTAAATAATCATGCATGCACAATATTTAAATATAACAAATAATCCTAAAATAAATTACATATGTCAATTATCAAACTACCCTTGAGTAAAAAAGTGAGGGTGACAATCCTACCCACCTTAGAAAAATTCTGTCCTCAAAATTAAGGAAGAAACTAACTACCAAAACCAAACAATACAATGCAAGAAAGAATAATACCTCACGGCTCGAACAGATATGGATATCGCTCGCGCATCTCGGTCTCTCGCTCCCAGGTACTCTCTCTTGGCGAGTGATGCCTCCACGTGACGCGCACCAAAGGAATCATCTAGTTCCTCATCATCTTCTTTGTTCAATCTAGAATCTCGACTGGCTGTACTGGATAGCTAAGAGTAGGGCCCACCTCTATCTCCGAGTGATCCAATACATGACTGGGATCTGTCACGTACCATCTCAGCTGTGACAAATGAAATACGTTGTGCACTCCCTTCAGTGCTGGTGGTAAGTCTAGTCTGTATGCAACTGCACCGACTGTCACGCCCCGATCTCCCGCAGGCAAATCGGCCGTTCCCGCTAGGTGGGAATCACCCTCGCCAGCGCTCCCGCGGAACGATCGCTTAACCTATCCGGGCGTGATGCCGCACGAGCGTGATCCACACCCGTGCAAGGCCATGGTTCATTGGCTGGCGGTAAGAGTTCTAAGCCACAGAGTCGCACAGATTGTCCGAGTGCAGCGGAGTTTAGGAACGCATAGCGATCGGTAACAGGTTCACTGAGTCGACAATATAGCGGAAGCATTAAAACAAGTAAAGTAATCTCTTTATTGATATGAACAAGTGTTACAGGCGGCGTATAGCCGAGATTATAAGTCGCTCAAGCCTCTCTCTGAAACAGTAAAAGCGTGCCAAGTGGCTACAACTGTGGAATGATTGTACAGGCGATGGTCAGGCGATGTTCACAACATTATGTCTTGTATATACGCTTCAGTCCCGGACGCACCGTTGCAAGGCTTCAGAGGGAACTCCTGGCCTTAGCACGCACGAAGGAGGCATCCGCACCGAACGAGGTTCTCCCGTACCCTGCATATCAAACTGGTGGATTATCAGTACATTGAATGCACTGGTGGGGAAGCTACTCGCCCGCTCGACAAATCCAAACACGTAATACAGGTTCCGTGCACAACTATTAAGTTGTCTTTCTAGTTGCCTTAGGATCAGTTTCATGCAAACGTTGAATAGCCTAACGTGTCGGGCAGTGCGCCGTGCGATGTTTGAGGGAACACGGCGAGACTTACCAACTTACCATTTATCCTTCCCTGTCCAAGGCAAACATTGAGGCAAACAGTATAAATTCGAGCAGAGGCATGTATAGACATTCAGGAGGCAAGCATATGCAAACAGGAGGGTCATTTTAACATGATCATTCAAGTGTTTAGTTGTTCTTGATGCGATGCAGTGACTCGCACACGGATAGCCGCTAAGCGAGGATGACTTATCTATATGAACACGGTCGCTGGCAAAGCCATTATGGACGTAGCCGGGGACAAGGATAGCTTGCTACAAGAGTACACGATGAGCTGCAAGCTACCCAGTCCCGAACAGGAAGACTACACACGAGCTCCATCCGGACCGGATCGGCCCCAGTGCCCCGGTGACCGTCCGTGGAACTTACCTCGGGTCCGAGTTGTCCGCGACATACAAGCATTGGGTCTTTCCAATTATCACGAGATACACGAGAACACGAGAACACGCGTGCACTAGAACAAGAGAACACGAGAACACGAGTGCACGAGAACACGAGTACACGAATACACGGGATACTTGAATCATGATTCTGTACAGTGAATATCTTGTCTTGATGCATTCCCCTGGTTCGGGGCTGCCTGGTGACCTAACGGTCCTGGATACTTGCAGGGTCAATCATACACGGAACGACTACTGAGTAGTCTCCCAGAGTTTGGATGAAAACATGGTAACTATCAAGCAGACAAGCATGCGTTTCTAGGAACATAAGCAGGCACGTTGCTCGGGTCCGAAGGTAGTCCGAGAGATGAAACCGTTAAGGGACTTAGCATGCGAGGGTCTGAATATAAGCAGTATTTCCTTTTCTATGTTCTAGCAAGCAATATGAGTTAGGATTATTCCCTTAGCTAGGTGCGTTGGATTTATTAGCATGCAGGGGGTGATTCACCTAGCAACTAGCATAAATATTTTAGATTTTATGTGTGCTGGCTAAGCAAAGACAAGTTCACCGTAGCCACCCACCTTAGCGATGATTCGCCTCGGTAGAGCGATACGTCTAAGCGAGCCTCTGAAAGTCCAAGCCGGATTCCTGTAGGGGCAAGTCTGGATATCCTTTGCTTCTTGATCGAGGCAAAGCAGGTCGGGACAGTTGCACTATTGCCGATTGAGAAGGCAGTCCGCTTGAGCGGAACGGGGTGTTACATCCTACCCAACTTAGAAAAAGTCTCGTCCTCAAGACTTACTAAGGACAAGCAGAAATCTAGGGTTGAGGCAATCCTAGACAAGTCGTTTGTACTTGTTTTATTTGGATATTCACTTGCACAAGCTTCGAAATCAGCATACCGCTTAGACTGGATCGTGCGCACTTTCGAAGGTACCTGTAACACCCCGCTCTGTGCCGGTCACGCCCCGGTCCCGCCCGGGCCGCCGCTCCGCGAATTTACAAACCGGACACGTATCACCGTGCCTCGGCGCGCCGGACGCGAATCACCGCGCCCGTCCCGCGGGTGCGAGGGAGTAAGGGAGCCAAGCGAATGGCCCGTTCGAGCTTTCGGGGGACGTAATGCCGCACGGGCCTGGGGTTGCGCCCGTGCAAGGCCAATCGTTTAAGTTGATAGTTGGCTATCATCGCATCAATCGAGTAAGCAGCGGAAAGGGACTTGTTGTAATTCAATGCATTTAGCCAACTGAGTGTTCGAGACAATCGAGGCAACTTGGGTTTCCTTTAGCAAAGGCACACGTTCGTTCCATACATTATGCTCCCTTATACGATAGCATTCTCGGGGCAACAATCGAAACCAGGATTCCGGGTCTTCGGGACTGTGGCACGCCTATCGCTCCCTCGGACGATCCAGTACCTGTGAACAAGTAAACTGTTGGTGGGTCAGCACTTTATACAAGTACTGGTAAGATAAATCAACTGAACAGAAATAAGCATTCACTCAAACAGGCACTAAGTAATCATGTTATAAAATATTATATTACTAGTAATCTTTCTAGTTTTACCTAGGTTCATTTTATGCAGTTCTAGCAGAGTCGATTTACTTGTTTAGAAACATGTTTGGAAATAGAGTTTCATATTGAATATGCAAGCAAGCAAACCGTTCATGTTTCAGGGTGTGCGCAGCGTGTCTCGTGCGACTCGAGGGTCTGATGCATAGCTAGACACACGATGCACATTCTTAGGGGCAGTCACTATCCAAGCCAACACAATGACTTAGCTATATGCAGGGCGATCCCCGAGTATCTCAGGATCGGCAGCTGGTGGAACAGCATACCAATGACTCTTTATCTGATGCTAGAGGCAGCTGTGACTCATGGTTGCTTTGCACTATCTTGGTAGCAGCCGTGACACATGCAGTTCAGCTCTCCACCAATAGCCATTGTCCGACCGCGTGCGAATGCATGGAACACTATCAAATAAACTCTAGTATGCAGACGAGACGAACCATCAGAATATACTCATTGTTGCGGGGCAATCCGACTTATCACTTGAACACGTTCAGGCACAGTATGGTTCTCTCGAAGCATAGACGATAGTGAACATATTCATGCACCCTAAGTAGGCGATTCAGGATTCTCGTTAAGCAGGCATTGTTTCAAAGACAAGCTAGGTGAGTTCGTTCATTAACATGCAAGGCAGGTTCAATCATTCTCTTAAGAAAATATTGCAAGCAAAAACACAGGTTATTATTAAGGCGTGCAAGAATCAGAGAACGAAGTTCTGCCCACTCACCTTGATATATAACGCCGGCGCGGAGCGGGGCGTTACATACTTACTAACCAACAAAAAGTTTCGTCCTCGAAACTTCAAGGATAAACTTCTCGATATCCCGAGTAGCGATAGTGCCGTCCCTCGTCGTACTCAATCGAAACAATCAAGCAATTCAAGTTCAGGAAACATTTTGCACTTTGAGAATATCTATGGACTTATTGTATGGAATGCTCTTTGCAAAACCATATCGATATTATCTCAGAGTCATAGCAACGGTTTGGGCCAGAGAATCGATTCTGCTCTGATACTATTTGTCCTTCCCTGTCCAAGGCAAACCAAGTTAATTCAAGTAGAAACATGTATAAGCATTCAGGGCAAAGCATATGCAAACACAAGCGTTTCAGTGCGAGATCCTGTTCTGGGCGTACGGGTTACAGAAAATATCAGACGTGTTGCATACTATGATCAAGTGCTTTTTATGCAGGAGTGTTGTTATAACAAGATCGTTCAGGTATTCAGTTATTCTCGATGCGATGCAGTGACTCGCACGCGGGTAGCCGCTAAGCGAGGATGACTTATCTATATGAACATGAGGTCACTGGCACGGCGCCATATTGGACGGTCTAGTCTCAGTACGGAATGTCTTGTGACGCATAGAGCAGGACGTCCCAGGGCATTCCGTCCTATAGCAGGCGACTATCAGGAGTTCCGTCCGGATCAGATCGGTGCCAGTGCCCCAGCGACCGTCTACGGAACTAAAACCTTGTTTCCAAGTTGTCCTGTGACCATGCAAGTCTCTAATCTTCAGGGTCAGGTCAGGTACAGGAACAAGTTCAGGGCAGGATATATACATATTGAACAAGCTTCATGGAACAAGTTCAAGTCAGGATATATATATATTGAACAAGCTTCATGGAACAAGTTTAAGTCAGGATATATATATATATATATGTAACTTGTTGAGGCAGGGTCAGGATTACTCTAAATGTTGAGTATCGGCTCCACGAGCCATTTGATTCAGTACAGGACAGTATTGCTCAACGAGCAGGGATTCTTGGATCACAGGATTGGCGCAAGTTCCCTGGTTCGGGAATTGCCTTAGCGACCTAACGGTCCCAGGTATATTCAGGTTTATTCATGCACGGAACGACTATCAGGTAGTCTTCCGAGGAGAACCTAAATGAATGCATGACAAGTAGAGTGTTTCACAGTCGGGGCATAGTTATACAGCAAGCATTGAAACTAGGCAATACATAAAAGCAGGCAAGCATGCACTTGTATAACTTAAGCATTCAAGTTCGCTCGGGCCCGAAGGTAAGCCGAGCGAAACCGTACGGGGCCTTTTCGAGCGAAGTTATCTAGGGAGTACAGTGTTAGGGAGTGAACAGTGCACTACTGAATATATATTTGTGTCATTCTACTCGAGGCATAGCGGGTCCAGTTGCACGAGGCAAAGGTAACATGTGAGGGTCTGAACATATAAGCAATATTTCATTTCCATGTTCTAGCGACAAGCAGTACAAGTTGGGATTATTCCCTTAGCTAGGTGCGTTGGATTCTTATTAGCATGCAGGGGGTGATTCACCTAGCGACTAGCATGTATCCTTCCGTATTTTATGTATGCTGGCTAAGCAAAGACAAGTTCACCGTAGCCACCCACCTTAGCGATGATCCGCCTCGGTCGAGTGATACTGCGAGCGAGCCTCTGAAAGCCTAAGCCGAACTCCTGTAGGGACCAAGTCTGGATATCCTTGCTTCAAACGAGTTGCCTCACTGAGGGAGGCAGGTCGGGACGTTTGCACTTTGTCGTTTGAATCGGCAGTCCGCTTGAGCGGAACGGGGTATTACATTATCCACCACTCAGAAAAAGTCTCGTCCTCGAGACTTCCTGAGGGCAAGCCATACTATCAAATTTTTGAATCTAGCCCAAGCGTAGCTATCGGTACCACTAGATCCATTGGAACACAAAATCCTCTACTCGATGCTTACGTCGTGTCGCGGGTATACTGGTTCAGTATACTGGCATCAGATAAAGAGTCATTGGTATGCTGTTCCACCAGCTGCCGATCCTGAGTTACTCGGGGACCACCCTGCATATAGCTAAGTCATTGTGTTGGCTTGGATAGTGACTTCCCCTAAGAATGTGCATTGTGTGTCTAGCTTTGCATCAGACCCTCGAGTCGCACGAGATACGCTACGCACACTCTGAAACATGAACGGTTTGCTTGCTTGCATATTCAATATGAAACTCTGTTTCCAAACATGTTTCTAAACAAGTAAATCGACTCTGCTAGAACTGCATGAAACGAACCTAGGTAAAACTAGAAAGATCACTAGTAATGTAATGTTTTATAACATGATTACTTAGTGCCTGTTTGAGTGAATGCTTGTTTCTGTTCAGTTGATTTATCTCACCAGTACTTGTATAAAGTGCTGACCCACCAACAGTTTACTTGTTCGCAGGTACTGGATCGTCCGAGGGAGCGATAGGCGTGCCACAGTCCCGAAGACCCAGAATTCTGGTTTCGATTGTTGCCCCGAGAATGCTATCGTATAAGGGGGCATAATGTATGGAACGAACGTGTGCCTTTGCTAAAGGAAACCCAAGTTGCCTCGATTGTCCCGAACACTCAGTTGGCTAATGCATTACATTGCAACAAGTCCCTTTTCGCTGCTAACTCGATTGATGCGATGATAGCCAACTATCAACTTAAACGATTGGCCTTGCACGGGCGCAACCCCAGGCCCGTGCGACATCACGTCCCCCGAAAGCTCGAACGGGCCATTCGCTTGGCTCCCTTCCTCCCTCGCACCCGTGGGACGGGCGCGGTGATTCACGTCCGGCGCACCAAGGCACGGTGATACGTGTCCGGTTCGTTAATTCTCGGCCGCACGGGGCGGGGCAGGGCCGAGCGGCGGCCCGGGCGGGACCGGGGCGTGACAGAATGGTATTAGAGCGGAATCGATTCTCTGGCCCAAACCGTTGCTATGACTCTGAGATAATATCGATATGGTTTTGCAAAGAGCGTTCCATACAATAAGTCCATAGATATTCTCAAAGTGCAAAATGTTTCCTGAACTTGAATTGCTTGATAGTTTCGATTGAGTACGGCGAGGGACGGCACTATCGCTACTCGGGATATCGAGAAGTTTATCCTTGAAGTTTCGAGGACGAAACTTTTTGTTGGTTGGTAAGTATGTAACGCCCCGCTCCGCGCCGGCGTTATATATCAAGGTGAGTGGGCAAAATTTCGTTCTCTGATTCTTGCACGCCTTAATAATAACCTGAGTTTTTGCTTGCAATGTTTTCTTAAGAGAATGATAGAACCTGCCTTGCATGTTAATGAACGAACTCACCTAGCTTGTCTTTGAAACAATGCCTGCTTAACGAGAATCCTGAATCGCCTGCTTAGAGTGCATGAATATGTTCACTATCGTCTATGCTTCGAGAGAACCATACTGTGCCTGAACGTGTTCAAGTGATAAGTCGGATTGCCCCACAACAATGAGTGTATTCTGATGGTTCATCTCGTCTGCATACTAGAGTTTATTTGATAGTGTTCCATGCATTCGCACGCGGTCGGACAATGGCTATTGGTGGAGAGCTGAACTGCATGTGTCACGGCTGCTACCATGATAGTGCAAAGCAACCATGAGTCACAGCTGCCTCTAGCATCAGATAAATTGTCATTGGTATGCTGTTCCACTAGCTGCCGATCCTGAGTTACTCGGGGACCGCCCTGCATATAGCTAAGTCATTGTGTTGACTTGGATAGTGACTGCCCCTAAGAATGTGCATTGTGTGTCTAGCTTTGCATCAGACCCTCGAGTCGTACGAGACACGCTGCGCACACCCTGAAACATGAACGGTTTGCTTGCTTGCATATTCAATATGAAACTCTGTTTCCAAACATGTTTCTAAACAAGTAAATAGACTTGCTAGAACTGCATGAAACGAACCTAGGTAAAACTAGAAAGATCACTAGTAATGCAATGTTTTATAACATGATTACTTAGTGCCTGTTTGAGTGAATGCTTGTTTCTGTTCAGTTGATTTATCTCACCAGTACTTGTATAAAGTGCTGACCCACCAACAGTTTACTTGTTCGCAGGTACTGGATTGTCCGAGGGAGCGATAGGCGTGCCACAGTCCCGAAGACCCGGAATCCTGGTTTCGATTGTTGTCCCGAGAATGCTATCGTATAAGGGGGCATAATGTATGGAACGAACGTGTACCTTTGCTAAAGGAAACCCAAGTTGCCTCGATTGTCCCGAACACTCAGTTGGCTAATGCATTGCATTGCAACAAGTCCCTTTCCGCTGCTAACTCGATTGATGCGATGATAGCCAACTATCAACTTAAACGATTGGCCTTGCACGGGCGCAACCCCAGGCCCGTGCGGCATCACGTCCCCCGAAAGCTCGAACGGGCCATTCGCTTGGCTCCCTTCCTCCCTCGCACCCGTGGGACGGGCGCGGTGATTCGCGTCCGGCGCACTGAGGCACGGTGATACGTGTCCGGTTCGTTAATTCCCGGCCGCACGGGGCGGGGCAGGGCGGAGCGGCGGCCCGGGCGGGACCGGGGCGTGACAGAATGGTATCAGAGCGGAATCGATTCTCTGGCCCAAACCGTTGCTATGACTCTGAGATAATATCGATATGGTTTTGCAAAGAGCGTTCCATAAAATAAGTTCATAGATATTCTCAAAGTGCAAAATGTTTCCTGAACTTGAATTGCTTGATTGTTTCGATTGAGTACGGCGAGGGACGGCACTATCGCTACTCGGGATATCGAGAAGTTTATCCTTGAAGTTTCGAGGACGAAACTTTTTGTTGGTTGGTAAGTATGTAACGCCCCGCTCCGCGCCGGCATTATATATCAAGGTGAGTGGGCAGAACTTTGTTCTCTGATTCTTGCACGCCTTAATAATAACCTGAATTTTTGCTTGCAATGTTTTCTTAAGAGAATGATAGAACCTGCCTTGCATGTTAATGAACGAACTCACCTAGCTTGTCTTTGAAACAATGCCTGCTTAACGAGAATCCTGAATCGCCTGCTTAGAGTGCATGAATATGTTCACTATCGTCTATGCTTCGAGAGAACCATACTGTGCCTGAACGTGTTCAAGTGATAAGTCGGATTGCCCCGCAACAATGAGTGTATTCTGATGGTTCGTCTCATCTGCATACTAGAGTTTATTTGATAGTGTTCCATGCATTCGCACGCGGTCGGACAATGGCTATTGGTGGAGAGCTGAACTGTATGTGTCACAGCTGCTACCATGATAGTGCAAAGCAACCATGAGTCACAGCTGCCTCTAGCATCAGATAAAGAGTCATTGGTATGCTGTTCCACCAGCTGCCAATCCTGAGTTACTCGGGGACCGCCCTGCATATAGCTAAGTCATTGTGTTGGCTTGGATAGTGACTGCCCCTAAGAATGTGCATTGTGTGTCTAGCTTTGCATCAGACCCTCGAGTCGCACGAGACACGCTGCGCACACCCTGAAACATGAACGGTTTGCTTGCTTACTCAATATGAAACTCTATTTCCAAACATGTTTCTAAACAAGTAAATTGACTCTGCTAGAACTGCATAAAACGAACCTAGGTAAAACTAGAAAGATCACTAGTAATGTAATATTTTATAACATGATTACTTAGTGCCTGTTTGAGTGAATGCTTGTTTCTGTTCAGTTGATTTATCTCACCAGTACTTGTATAAAGTGCTGACCCACCAACAGTTTACTTGTTCGCAGGTACTGGATCGTCCGAGGGAGCGATAGGCGTGCCACAGTCCCGAAGACCCGGAATCCTGGTTTCGATTGTTGCCCCGAGAATGCTATCGTATAAGGGGGCATAATGTATGGAACGAACGTGTGCCTTTGCTAAAGGAAACCCAAGTTGCCTCGATTATCTCGAACACTCAGTTGGCTAATGCATTGCATTGCAACAAGTCCCTTTCCGCTGCTAACTCGATTGATGCGATGATAGCCAACTATCAACTTAAACGATTGGCCTTGCACGGGCGCAACCCCAGGCCCGTGCGGCATCACGTCCCCCGAAAGCTCGAACGGGCCATTCGCTTGGCTCCTTTCCTCCCTCGCACCCGCGGGACGGGCGCGGTGATTCGCGTCCGGCGAGCCGAGGCACGGTGATACGTGTCCGGTTCGTTAATTTCTGGCCGCACGGGGCGGGGCAGGGCGGAGCGACGGCCCGGGCGGGACCGTGGTGTGACAGTACCCTCTAGCATGAACACGTCAACCAGCTCAGTGATAGCGAAGTCTTAGCACTCGAGTTTCACCTTTTCTTAAGTCTTGGATGGTGCACTAGTTCAAGGCGTCCCTCGAATAGATGCATTCAACCAAACTTAGGGTTAGTGAAAATCGGATAAGCTACCCGCAATACTCTCAAGGGTTCGCACAGGTTGGCACAAAGGCCACTCGCAGCATACAACCAGACAAGCAAGCATATCATTCAAAACATATTTTGAAAGTATTTAGACTTATTGTTGGAATATCCCATCGAGGCATTGAGAGAGAGCGTGCACATAACCCACGAACGAGCTTTCGAAACAGAGATATCGAATCGAAGTCCAAAGGCGTAGAAGCCAGGGTCTGATACCAACATGTCACGCTCTGATCTCCCGCAGGCAAATCGGCCGTTCCCGCTAGGCGGGAATCACCCTCGCCAGCGCTCCCACGGAACGATCGCTTAACCTATCCGGGCGTGATGCCGCACGAGCGTGATCCATGCCCGTGCAAGGCCATGGTTCATTGGCTGGCGGCAAGAGTTCTAAGCCACAGAGTCGCACAGATTGTCCGAGTGCAGCAGAGTTTAGGAACGCATAGCGATCGGTAACAGGTTCACTGAGTCGACAATATAGCGGAAGCATTGAAACAAGTAAAGTAATCTCTTTATTGATATGAACAAGTGTTACAGGCGGCGTATAGCCGAGATTACAAGTCGCTCAAGCCTCTCTCTGAAACAGTAAAAGCGTGCCAAGTGGCTATAATTGTGGAATGATTGTACAGGCGATGGTCAGGCGATGTTCACAACATTATGTCTTGTATATGCGCTTCAGTCTCGGACGCACCGTTGCAAGGCTTCAGAGGGAACTCCTGGCCTTAGCACGCACGAAGGAGGCATCCACACCGAACGAGGTTCTCCCGCACCCTGCATATCAAACTGGTGGATTATCAGTACATTGAATGCACTGGTAGGGAAGCTACTCGTCCGCTCGACAAATCCAAACACGTAATACAGGTTCCGTGCACAACTATTAAGTTGTCTTTCTAGTTGCCTTAGGATCAGTTTCATGCAAACGTTGAATAGCCTAACGTGTCGGGCAGTGCGCCGTGCGATGTTTGAGAGAACACGGCGAGACTTACCAACTTACCATTTATCCTTCCCTGTCCAAGGCAAACATTGAGGCAAACAGTATAAATTCGAGCAGAGGCATGTATAGACATTCAGGAGGCAAGCATATGCAAACAGGAGGGTCGGTTTAACATGATCGTTCAGGTGTTTAGTTGTTCTTGATGTGATGCAGTGACTCGCACGCGAATAGCCGCTAAGCGAGGATGACTTATCTATATGAACACGGTCACTGGCAAAGCCATTATGGACGTAGCCGGGGACAAGGATAGCTTGCTACAAGAGTACACGATGAGCTGCAAGCTACCCAGTCCCGAACACGAAGACTACACACGAGCTCCATCCGGACCGGATCGGCCCCAGTGCCCCGGTGACCGTCCGTGGAACTTACCTCGGGTCCGATTTGTCCGCGACATACAAGCATTGGGTCTTTCTAATTATCACGAGATACACGAGAACACGCGTGCACTAGAACAAGAGAACACGAGAACACGAGTGTACGGGAACACGAGTACACGAATACACGGGATACTTGAATCATGATTCTGTACAGTGAATATCTTGTCTTGATGCATTCCCCTGGTTCGGGGCTGCCTGGTGACCTAACGGTCCTGGATACTTGCAGGCTCAATCATACACGAAACGACTACTGAGTATTCTTCCGGAGTTTGGATGAAAACACGGTAACTATCAAGCAGACAAGCATGCATTTCTAGGAACATAAGCATGCACGTTGCTCGGGCCCGAAGGTAGTCCGAAAGATGAAACCGTTAAGGGACTTAGCATGCGAGGGTCTGAATATAAGCAGTATTTCCTTTTCCTTGTTCTAGCAAGCAATATGAGTTGGGATTATTCCCTTAGCTAGGTGCGTTGGATTTATTAGCATGCAGGGGGTGATTCACCTAGCGACTAGCATAAATATTCCAGATTTTATGTGTGCTGGCTAAGCAAAGACAAGTTCACCGTAGCCACCCACCTTAGCGATGATTCGCCTCGGTAGAGCGATACGTCTGAGCGAGCCTCTGAAAGTCCAAGCCGTATTCCTGTAGGGGCAAGTCTGGATATCCTTTGCTTCTTGATCGAGGCAAAGCAGGTCGGGACAGTTGTACTATTGCCGATTGAGACGGCAGTCTGCTTGAGCGGAACGGGGTGTTACACCAACCCTCTCAAGTATACTGAAATGTTCGATGAATCATGGACTAAGCTTGACGCCTCCACTGAAATGAATCATGCCACGTGTCAGAGAAATCCTCAAGAAAACCAGACTGCCAACCTAGCACGAAATACAACCTTAGCACCCTAACAAACAACAATCAAATACAAGAAAAACAAACTAAATCTATACATCAAACTTGAAAGGTCTCCGGTGGCTATCGGCCCAATGTCGCTGCCTGTCCTACGCCACTAGAAGTCTGTCCCTTATAAGCTTTACCTTCTTTATTGTATCCACTACCATCTCTGGTCCCAATAAAGCTCTGTTACCAACATAATCCTAGGATAACGGAGTGTGGCATCTTCGTCCATACAATGCCTTGAATGGTGACATCTCAATATTGGCTTGGTAGCTGTTGTTGTATAAAAACTCTACCAAGTGAAGGTGATCCTCCCAAGAACCTCCAAGATCCAAAATACAGGTACATAGTTTGTCCTCAAGAGTCTAAATAGTCCTCTCCGACTGTCCTTTCATCTGAGGGTGATAAGCAGTACTGAACTTGAGCTGAGTGTCCAAGCTAGACTACAAACTCCTCCAGAAATAGGAAGTAAAGCGACAATCCCGATCCGAGAATATGCTCATTGGAACACCGTGCTATCTGACAATCTGGCGCATATATATCTCCCAAGTCTCTCCGTAGATGTACCCACTTTAAATGGCAGAAAGTGGGCTGATTTGGTCAACATGTCCACGATGACCCAAATCGCATCTTTCCCTCCTGGAGAACGCGAAAGTCCCGATACAAAATCCATGGTCACATGTTCCCATTTTCACTCCAGAATGGGTAAAGGCTAAAGCAATCCTCCTGGCCTCTGTCTCTCCTTATTTACCTGATGGAAAACTAAGCATCTGGACACGAAGCTAGCTACCTCCCGCTTCATGCTATACCACCATACATGCTCCCTCATGTCTCTATACATCTTGTTGGCACCAGGATGCATAGAGTATTGAGAATGATTCACCTCCTGTAGAATCTCCACGTGCAATGCTCTTCTCGGTACGCACAATCTGGTACCATATCGCAATGATCCATCATCTGCGATGATAAAGTTCTATGCCAACCCAATCTAAACCTATGCTCTAATGCTCCTCAGAGACTCATCCTTATACCGTCCGGCTCTGACCCGGTCCATCAGCTTCGACAGAACCTGAAGTCCCCACATCTGTGCTGCGACTCCAGGAATCAATACCTCAATGCCCAAACTGTCAAGATCTGCCAATAAATGTGTCTCTAGTCAAGCATATAGCCATGGGATAACTGCTCAAAGCATCCGCGACTACGTTGGCCTTCCCTGTATGGTACTGCAAAGATATGTCGAAGTCTTTCTTCAGCTCCAACCATCACCGCTGCCTTATGTTGAGCTCTTTTTGTGTAAACACATACTTTAAGCTCTTATGGTCTGTGAAGATCTCTACTCTCTCTCCATATAAATAGTGTTTCCATAATTTGAGAGCAAAGATAACCGCTGCCAAGTCCAAATCATGGGTAGGGTAGTTCTTCTTATGCGGACGTAATTGCCTGGAGGCATAGGCAATCACCTTCCCGTGCTGCTGTAACACACAACCCAAACCCTTCCCTGATGCATCACTGTAAATGAAAAATCCTCCTGCTCTGATGGTATTGTCAAGATGGGAGCTGTAGTCAATCTCCTCTTCAGCTCCTCAAATGTTGACTGACAATCCTCAGTCCAAACGAACTCCATATCCTTCCTGGTCAGCCTAGTCATCGGCTCTGGAAGTCTGGAAAAGTCCTGAACAAACCTCCAGTAGTAGCCTGCTAATCCAAGGAAGCTCCTGATATCTGCTACTGAACTCGGGGTAGACCACGATTCAACTGCTGAGATCTTCTTCGGGTCCACTGAGATTCCATCTCCTGTAATAACATGCCCAAGGAATTCAACCTTATCAAGGAAGAACAGGCACTTCAATAACTTTTCATATAGCTTCTCCTTCTCTAGAACAATCCTCAAGTACTACTTATGCTCCTCTGGGGTCTTCGAATATATCAGAATATCATCTATGAAGACTATAACAAACTGGTCCAGGTACTGATAAAATACCTTGTTCACCAGGTTCATGAATACTGCCGGGGCATTGGTCAACCTAAAAGGCATCACCAAGAACTCGAACTGACCATAACGAGTCCTGAAAACTGTCTTCGGGATGTCTTCTCTCTTCACTTTCACCTGGCGGTACCCTGACCTCAAGTCTATCTTTGAGAATACCTTCACTCCGCTCAACTGGTCAAACAAGTCATCTATCCGTGGCAACGGATATTTATTCTTGATAGTGAGATTATTAAGTGCCCTGTAGTCGATACACATACATATCGACCCATCGTTCTTTCGTACAAAAAGAACTGGAGTACCCCATGGTGATGAACTAGAATGGATAAAGCCTTTGTCTTGTAACTCATCCACCTGCTTCTTCAACTCCACCAGTTCGCTGTTGTTTACTCTATAAATGTGCTAAGAGATCAGCTCTGTGCTTGGCACTAAATCTATAGAGAATTCCATATCTCTGTCCGGGGGCAACTCTGGCAACTCCTCTAGAAAGACATCCAAGAATTCTGCAATCAACGGATGTAGCGGCTCCTGCTCTTCTACCAAAGCTCCACAGAAATTGCCTCGGCTCTGCTTTGTTCCTTGGACGAACTCGAAATCCGGCTCTCCTGGCGACAGAAATGAAACTCTGCCTCCCCGATAATCGATACTAGCGTGATGTCTACTCAACAAATCCATCCCGAGTACTATATCGTAACTCGAAAGTGGCATTACGAGTAAATATACGCTCAGCTCACGGCCTCCCAAATAAACTCTCTGGTTCTTGCAAATATTACTGACTAGGATAATGCTACCCCCGGTCATGATCTTTCAAGTCTGCGCCAACGGTTCAGACTCAAGACGATGCCTTAAAGCAAAAGATACAGATACAAAGCTATAAGAAGCACCAGAATCGAACAAAACATGAGCTGGAAAGGAGTCGAGATAAATTGAACCTGAGATGACATCACCAACAGGCTCCTCCTCCTCGACAGTCAAGGCAAAAGCTCGCCCCAGTCGCTGCGCTCTTCTCTGCTGCTGATGCTAGGCAAACTGCTGCTGCTGCGGTGGAAGAGGTCCTCTCTGCTGCTGTCTCATTGGTGGTCTAGCAGGTGCCCTCTGTGCCTGTCCTCCACCCTGAGCTGGATAAGCTGGGACTTTAGGACAAGCCCAAAACTGATAATCATCCGATCCACAGAATAAGCATTGGCCTAGCTTCATCCTGTATGTGTCCCATCCGTGTCCTTACTTCTTACAGAAAGTGCAAGGAACTGCTACCCTCTGAATCTGATACATCTGCTGAGCCGACGCTCTAGCTGGCCCGTGATACTGCTGCCTCTGGTATAACCTCTGGTGTTGTTGTTGGAAGTGAGGCCACTTTGCTAGACCCGTGTTGTTGTTAGATCCTCCTGTGTCCCTCGGCCTCTTAGAGCCAAGCTCTAAGTCATCCTCCGCTCTCTGCGCCTGTCTGGGTATCTCCTCGAAGGTGGCAATAGGATCTTCGTTGGTATGGGATTTGACCTCCCGGTTCAGGCCCTTCCTGAACATCCTTGCTCTACCTCTAGGGTTTTGACCCTACACGAAACGACCTAGATAGCAATACTCCATCGCATACTTGTCCACTGTCATACCTTCCTGGACGAGGTACTATAACTGACTCTCCAAAGATGTAAGGGCCACGTCTGGAAAAAACTTCTCCTCAAAAAGCTCTTTGAAGGCTTCCCAAGAGAGTCCTGGTACTGCAATCCTCGGGTCTGTCCGGAACCATATCAAGGCAATGTCGAACATCATGCAACCCACTGCCTCTATCTGTAGTACCTCTAGAATCTACGTCAGCCGCATGTTTCGCTCGATGTCCTTGATCCACTCGTCTGCATAAATAATCCCTTCTGTGCCCCTGAAGTCCTTCGAGCCCATCCTCTTGAAGTCGATGATGGTACCCGGCCTTGGCTGATGAGGAATAAACTGAGCTGGTGCCATCTGTGGTTGGGCTATAGTAGCTCTCTCCATTGCTGTAAGTGCGATCTGGAAAGCATTTTCCACGCTCTGTCGCATGACCTCTGACTGTCGTTGCTGTGCCTCCATCATCTGCTGGAAGAGCACGAACATCTGCGTCTAATCAACTACAGGTGGTGGAGGTGGAAGATCCTCGAAAATTGTCTGTCCTCTCCTCGGTACTGGAGGTGGGGCACCTCTGAAAGCTGCTGCCGATACGCCCACCTGGCCCGGTGAAGCTGACCTCCTAAATATAGGTGCTGGACCATCGTTTGAGGGTGCTGCCCTCAAGGGTGATGAAGTGACTGATCGTGCTGTCGCGGTACCTGATCGCTGGGAACGCGTCTTCGGCGGCATCCTGATGATAGATTGAAATAAGGAATCAATATTGAATATGATACAATAACATCAAAGAATGACAGAACTGTATTCAAAGTAAAGCGATATTCAATAGATAAGGATTGCAAAATAGATATTAGAATTTTCCTAGGTGTGATTGAGTAAACTCTCAGTCTAAATTCTAAGTCCTAAAGCAGGCTCGTAGCAGTACTCTAGACGAGCACAACTACGATATCTATCTAGACCTACATGGGCCACCACTAAAAACGTGTCACGACCTGCACCCGGATAATCGGACACGAGTACGTGGTTACGCCCAGCCTATGACGCAGAATCGGCGGTAGAACGCTGTGTGGGTTATCTCTAACTATCTAACATCTCAACAATATAATGTAGTATATGTCAATCATCTCAACTCCAAATGGAGGAGCAATATGGTATCTCACAAGTATATCTAATCTCAATCACAAACAAACTAAGGAAGAATAATGCACGAATAGAATAGCGAAGGAAAGAATAAGAATACAATCTACAATCTGAAATAATATACAAACTGTAAATCCACCAAAAGAATAGTCTAATACAATCCAATACAAATATAGTCTAGACCTCCTCAGGCTCTGCAACTAAGTCCTCCTAGTCAATAGGAGTATCCTCTATAGGTACGCCATCCTGCAAACCATAGAATGTAGGACACTGCTCTAGAAGCCAGTCATCTGGAAAAATATATCCAGTCATGATTGGAGTGAAGTACATACCTTTGAAAGTAGTTTAAATAGCATAATCGAGCATATAAAATAGATAATAGAAATGAAATACAAAATCACTAAACATATGAATGAATGAAGAAGATATATATATAATGTACAAGAATATAGATCAACAATATGAATATCATAATATGGTAAAATAACTGTAATCTAAACTAACTAATGTGCCTCAAAATACAAGTTTATTATTTGATCGTATTGGGTGAACATGATCAGGTAAGACGATTATAAGTGAGGTATATAAACAGAATGTACACAATGTAATAATAGCTTTGATCATATAATCAACTCCTACTCTTCCACCCCCAACTATTACCGATGGATCCAATCACGACACGCTACGAACACAAAATATAACCACTGAACACAAGAAGTGGGTGTATACGAATAAGCACACTGAACACGAGCAGTGTATGAACACGAAGTATCATCAATACCCAATATACATGGTAAAATACAATGTACACGAGTATCCACTGAACAACGGTAGGTGATAACATCTCCTGACGGGATCCATATAGTACCAGTCCGTGAAATCACTGTGTCAGGATCAATGTATACAGTTCTAGAACATGCATATATACAATATTATTAATTGAAAACTATCAGAGAAATGTACTCGCCTGAAGTCCTGAGCAAGGTGTATCTCTCGATGCTCAAGCTGGTGTTACACAACCTATATACGATATGTTGCATCAATACAAGGTTCAAGAAAAAAAAAGGAAGTTGATACCATTCTAGTCGATACGCCATTTCTAAGTCAAACAAATAAAATCTAGGTTGCAATAGTCTAATGCTAAGTCACTAAGTCGATACACTATGAACTATAGTATACTAGCTAAGCTATGATACAACAAGGCACTCGAAGAGCTATATCAGATATGCAAGTTTTCGAATATAAAAATACGCTTTTAGATATATATACAAGTCAAATATTATAATACTAGATCAAAACAAGGAAAATACGATACCTTGGCCTTGTACCAATGCGTATCGCACATATCTCGATACCCAAAGTTAATACCTTGGGTATCGGCCCAATACCTTGGTATCCCAAGGTAACCCAAACACTTATCAAATCGATATCATCCTTATATATAAAACCTCACTAATATACTAATTATTAAGCTACCTATTACAAATTAGCTAATATAGAAAACAACTAGACTTAACCAAAAACTCAACTCAAAGTTAACCCAAAACCCAACTAACAATACTGCAAGCTAACTATCCCTAAACCAATGACCCAACTTGTTGATACTGAAATTGATACTCATCTAACTTAATCAATAACTCATAAACATAGGTATATTTATATCTAGTGATATAATAGGCATTCTAACCAATAACTAATCAACTAAGCTACTAACCATAACCCATTTACCTTGATAACTAACTAACCCAATTAAACAACACTTAACTTATTGCTACCAAAAACATAACTAAACAGCTAACTGACACTACACTGAAATCCAAATACAGAACTGCATAGTTGAATCAAACCCAAATCCTGTTGTTTCTTACAGTGCATCGGTTGATACATGGAGAATTCTGCATGTACTGCAGTAAGAACTACACAATTGCTATGAAACCCAAAACTATCCTTGGTTGGACAGAAAAAATTGTACTGATACATGCAGTGAAAACTGCACAGGGACTGATACTGAAACTTGCCCAGGCTCTACTGGTTTTGATGCTCGACTGCTTGCCCTCAAGGAGGCACTGCACGGTTGGTATGTAGCCAACCCGAGCTGCTACTGCTACTGAAATCGATTGTGCACGAGATGCACATCTCCCTTCTTCTTAAACTGTGCTGCATTGTGCTTGCAAACTGCTACTGGCAGTTGCCTCAGCACAACAGTGCATACCTAGTTTGTTGAATCTTTCTTGTTGTGCAGTGATGCAACACTCCCTCTCACACACTCAAGCACACACAGACACAGACACACATACACAATTATATATATATATATATATATATATATATATATATATATATATATATATATATATATATATAACTAGCTATATATATATACATAGATATATATAACACCTCTCATACATATCACTATAAGTACATAAACACAAACACATATATATATAAACCAATATATATATATATATATATATATATATATATATATATATATATATATATATATATATATACATATACATATACATATACATATATACTAATACATACACACACCCATACACTAATCATAAATACACTAATATATCCATATGTATATCACTTAATGATCATATATATATATATATATATATATATATATATATATATATAAAATTATACATGCACGTATAGGAAAAAGAATAAAATATCAAACACGTGGAGGGCACCGCACCCGTATCACACTTTCTTTGTGATACGCTTGCGATACGACTCCAACACACAACCAAATGCAATCCGGAGGACACGAGCAATTCTAATACACTAATTATGAGCAATACGTATAGTAATTAGAGTATCTACGTGTTTGTGTCACAATGTGATATGCACAAGGCCCCGTGTCGGAGAAAAACTCCCAAAATCAACATGTTTTATCAAATTGACGACTACGGCCTACACGTATTCAATTATGGACACGACACTAGTCACAAATAAGCAATCACATATTAATTAGATCTATTAGACCCAATAACAATCACTACATGTGCCAATCTCAGAATTCTCCCAAAATTGGCCCCAAATTGGATATAACTTCCACCGTAGGTCTCCGATGAACCTAAAACTAATTTCTATGGGTAGCCTATGCATGTGGGTTAGTTTCTCATGGTTAAATCTCAGATCTAGAGTTTATTAGAAGGGAGAAAACTAAAATATATCTATTGGGTTGTAGATCTTGGCCTCCTCCTCCTTGTTCCTTACTTCCTTCTTGTAGATCCTTGATGTAGAAGCCTCAATATAGAATTAGGAAGAAGATTGATAAAGAATTGGTAGAGAATTGATGAGGTAATGGAGGGAATTGGAAGAGGAAAATTGTAGATCTAAATTTGGAAATAAAATGAAATGAGAGAGCACTATCTCTCCTCCTCTATGGGTCGGCCATGTAACCCCCTCTCTAAGCAATATAAAATATCTCTAATACCCCTTGGGTCCTCTCATGAAGAAATTAATTAAGGAGAGAAGGTTCTAGTCTAATGGTTTCTCTAATTAATCCAACCTCCTAATTCCATGGGCCTAATTCATGGGCTCAAACTAAACTCATCCAAAATGTTGGTTCATGCATTCTAATAAATGGGTTAGGTCCACTACACAAGTCTAAAATAAATCTACAACTAGCAATCAATAATTAATACAATAATAAATAATCATGCATGCACAATATTTAAATACAACAAATATTCCTAAAATAAATTATCCATGTCAATTACTAAACTACCCTTGAGTGAAAAAGTGAGGGTGACAGTAAGTTAGTAAGTTAGTGTGTGTGTATATATATATATATATATATATATATACATATATATATATATATATATATATATATATATATATATATATATATATATACATAAGCAGTAGTTAATATTAGTTAGTAGTATTTCAAGATTACCTTGAGATACACCAAGGTTATGAGAGTTGAGATATCTTGGGTACGGGTATTGAATATCCGAAGGGGTATGTTAGTATATAGTTTAGTATAGTATTCTTATAAGTTTAAATACATATTAGTGTATAGTGAGGAGTATGGGTAGTTAGTTATATGTTAGATATTGAATTACCTTATGATGCCAAGATAATGTCAAGGTATTGGGTTTTACTCAATGTATTGAGTTTGCACATCAAGATAGGAGTGTAGGTGGTGTGATACCACTTTTGGCTCAAAGCCAAGGTATCCACTTAGCATTAGTTTAGCTAGGAGTGATATATATTTGTCTTGTATATATATTATAATATTTTCATATCTAATAAATTACGTATCTTATGATACGGTATCTTGTTGATTTTCTAGTATCCTAGTATAGCTAGTATGGCCTAGTTACATAGTGTATGGATCTAATATCCTAGAGTTGGACTCATACAACCTAGAAATAGCTAGTTTGACTAGTTTGACCTAGAGTTGACCTAGTTTGACTATTTTGTCTTAGAAATGGCTTTATGACCTAGAAGTTGACTAGTTTAACTTATTTTTATTCCAAAACCTTTTATTGATGTAATATTCCCTATTTAGGTCTTCGAGGTACTATACCGGACATCTTTGATACTATTCACCGAATTTTAGGTAAGTACATTCTCTTATAGTTTCCCATTAATGATATCCTCTGTCTCTTGTATTTAGTGTAGATATCCTTGATTTCTTGACACGATGGTTATACGGATTGGTATATCCGGATCTCGTCATAAGATATTATTTTTTGGTATTTATGGTGTATCTTGTGCAAACTTTGTTTTCTTGTTCTTCTTGTACAAATACAGACATTGATTCATAAGAAGATTAGCACCCTTCTTGTGGAATCCCATGTCATAATGTACCATGGTTGGATCCACTATACCAGTCGGGGGGGAGTATATAGTGTAGATATGTGATCATACCCTCCTTGTGTATATTTTGTTCCTTGAATAGTATTAATCATACACCACACGTATGATTGACCAGGCCATTTTCCTTGTGCAAGGTCCCAAGTCGATCAAATGTTAAAGCTGGTACTCACTCACTTAGTAGTAGTATCTCTTGTTCATTCCTATGATGCTCATTCTTGTATTTATTTTCAGTATTCCTTTATTGCATATCTCTTGTACCTTTATATTGTATCTTGTATATTTGCTCTATTTATTGTTACATAGTTGATATCATTTATTAGAACTACGTACTTTGCTCCTTTTCTAACTGGATATATTTTTTCCAGATGACACTAAGGAGTGGTATCCCACCCACTATGGACCTAAGGACGTAGTTGGCTTAGGGCCAAAGATTTTGGCTCCGGAGGGTCTTATCCAGATTTAGACAGATGACTCGGGACTCGTAGCTCAGTAGTTAGATCTTTTGTACTAAATTTTTCTCCATCTCAATTATTAGTATTTCTTGATATGACTCATTGGATATTATTTGTCTTGTAAGTTGTATTGTGACTCTTTAGTTCTTTTATCTTATTTGTGAGATTTGTTCCATCTTATAGATATGTGATTGAGTATACGTATATTCATTGGTGACATTATTATATCTTGATTGCTAGATATATAGTTTACCCAAATAGTATTCTATTGCCGATGTTGCGGCATAGGCTGGGCGTTGTTCACTACTCGTGCCCCTACATCGGATGCGGGTTATGACACCAACACCCTCTTAATACACTCACTTACCTTTACTTACAAATACACCTACACACCACTGAACTCCTCATCTAACTCCCTTGCACCAATACCCCAACACTGAAATAAGGGGCTGCACCACTTTATATTTGAACCTCTAATCCCCATTTACTCATTGCATACCAGATTACCCCAATGCCACTTGAACTATTATTATATCCCCCTTTGTCTGTATAAAGCTCAGACTATAGGGAACTCACGTACAGTTCACTACTTGTGGCTCTGAGCCTAGTGCCCGCAGTCACTTAAACCCTCACCCCAATTTCAGGTTATACCCCTAATACCTACTTCTGATACTCTAACACTCAACCACTATCCCCAGTCAAATGTGTACTACCATTTATACCAACTCCCAAACCATACTTAACACCTAGGTATGAGTGACACCTGGACTCAATATCCTTAACCTTTACCTTAGTATCTACACTATCCTACTTCACAACTTTACCTACACTATACTATACTATACAATATGGACATTCTTTCTTACTCACCAACCGCACTGATCAGTCAAGACAATCCAATATCTAGTGCACACACACATGCACTCTGTCATAGTAGCACATAGACCCATCGGTGCACACCCGTGTACATCTAAAATTGTACTGCAGTGTACAAGCCTACCCAACATGTCACACCCCAGTCCCAAAAAAATACGTAGGACTAGGACACGTAAGCATGCCAGCCGTATGGATATGGCAACTCTAATATATGGAAACCAAATCCATACGTACGCTGTAATATGAATATCAAATCCACAAGTGGTATAAAATGTAATACAAGTCACAGGATAAAATCTAAATCTCATCCACCAAAATTATATAGAAATAAATAACCAGTATCTATGAAACTGGATCTAAATAAGAAGTACCTAAGGATGATAGTTGGATGGAAATAAATCCACTACCAACTCGAATATAAGAGCAAATACAATATGAGTACAACACAACAACACAATATAAGATACCAGCTATCAATCACAGCTCGAAGAGAAGACATCCTCGAATCCCATGTAACCATCCGAATCTGCGCTCCTGCGAATACTCAAGAACAGATACACCTGGCAGGGGACCAGGTCCTCAGAGGGACATAACAAGATACTTAAATACATGCCAATAAAGTACTGAAATAAATATCCAAAGGGGTCGCCTAACCGTCTAAGTGAATGCAGTTAAGAACAACTTTCCCCACAAGTGAGCTATCTGGCTGAAAACCTGGGATTTGGCATGGTTCTCTATTGGAGATCCAGGGGCCTAAAAGGCACATCGTCTTTTGAACTGCGGAGGCCCGTCTGATAATACATAATATATAGTGGTCATCACCGCCCGTATCTCCAGCGAAGAATCCGGCCGCACAATAGAAAAAGTGTAAAGGAGCTCAAATGCGGTACTTGTTGTTCTCCCCACCCCATGCTCTAAGCATGTCACATCCATGACATAATTTGGTTCATAGCCTATTCTTAGTACCCTGGCTCAATCCTGCAACCAAACAAGGACAAGGATGGGACCACCGTACTATAATAGGCTATGCCCCTAGACCTCTAATAACTGCTAAGTCTACTAGCATGCAAAGTTTCTATCAGCAGTTATTCCTAACGCATGTCCTACACGTACCGATGATCAGTCAATACGTGCGTCCGTGATCTATATGAGACTCACAACTCGTGTAAAAATATGTGTCATAGTCAAATGAAACCTAATGGTGCTACATGATAATGGGGTAGTCTCATAAACAAGGTCAATACAATTACATAAATAAAAACATACCGCGACGATACCGTCGCGCATATTTTATATAACAGTTAAAATATATGAACTAAAGACAGAAAATAAAGATGCATGCAACATATGGAATATAAATAAT
The DNA here is from genome assembly GCA_036927795.1 of Iris macrosiphon. Classification (NCBI taxonomy): domain Eukaryota; kingdom Viridiplantae; phylum Streptophyta; class Magnoliopsida; order Asparagales; family Iridaceae; genus Iris; species Iris macrosiphon. Next base: position 92,385,248 of record JAYESA010000001.1, read on the forward strand.
AGTACAATGGCAAGGTATACTTGCCTGGCAAGAAAGCTGTAATGTACCAATAATCTACTCCAGAAATCGTACAGAACAAATCCAATATCCTATGTACACATAAATATAATACAATAGAATCATTAGTCTTTACACTAGCACATACACAACCACATTTATACTAGACTCAGGGGGTATACTAGGGGTAACACTAGTCATCTAATACGGTCAATTACGCGTTGAATTACGCGGGTGTCGTGTCTTCAAGTACTGTACGAAATCAGTCAGTCAACTGACAGGTGTCTATGCCAGTATGTTATTGTACGCAAGGCGGACAAATTCACAAGTTTTTAGGGTCAACATGGTCAAGGTAAGTATGGAATAGGCCACGGTGTCCTAGGGTCGTACAGTCTGAATATTTAGTCATAATTATCAATTAGCATTTACTTACATATATATTCATATAACTATATAATAATATAAACATCAATTTATTTACATAATTATTGGAATACATATAGTAATTACGTACATAAATATATATATACCAAACTGAATAATATTTGTGTACATGTAAATGTACGAACGCGCGTTGGGTTCTCCGACTCAGGGTCTGATGTAAACTAACCATGGTGGCTAAATACTACATTCTACTGGAACACTGTCAGAGAATGTACTCGTCTGGGGTCCTTCTGCTGGTATGAATCAGAGTCCAAGTCACAGTCCAAATAGCCTATGTATTACAAATTTATCACGTCAAAAGATAATTTATTTTAATTTATTTAATTCTGGAATAATTACTCTAAAATTCTATTTTAATCTTATTATTCTGATTTTTATGTTAATTCCTAAATTTTGTCCAAAAAAACTGAATTTTATCAACTCGAGACTCATGGCACGCAAATCGAGACGACCTGTTGATCGAAAAGTTAACCAACACAAACTCAACTTTTATGCATGATTTCCTGTAGATTTCAGCGTCAAAAATATGCTAGAATTTATAGCTCATCCGAATTCAAACTCGTTTGGGAATTATGGCACATACAAATTTTGTATTATGCACCGATGGTTAAATTCTAACCTAAAAGTTCTACAGAATTAATAGTATATAAATACTTCGAAATAAATTCTAGGAAAAACATATGTCAATTATCTAGACATTAGCTTTCCAAAACTTCAAACGGTTCATGATTCTAATTCCTGGTTCTTTCGGAATCGCGAAAATATCGAAACACGTTTATTTTCGGACATGCTGTGCTCTACGAATTTTTCATAATTTAATACTCATAATTTCGTAAAAAAAATTTATATAATCAGAAAGCTAACCTCAATATCGTTCTAACACAAAAAACTAGGCCTCATTTGGAGTCCGGAGCTATGCGCAATGGCTTCTGGAAGATGAAGCAACCCTAGAAGGCAATTCTACAAAATCTCTCTCTCTAAAAATAATGGGATAATTAGGGTTATTATATTATATATACATAGGGATTGAGCGGCTGAATGAAAGTTGATAGGAGGGTGACACATGTCATGATTTGATTGGATGATTTTGGTTATATTATTTGTTTTTGATTTGTCTTTATCAAAACATTATTTAAGTCGTTTTAAATCTAAATAAGTCCAAATAAATATTAAAATAAATCATAAAAATGTGAAAAATTTACAGAAAATATATTTTGAATCCTGAAACCCTAGAAAAATACTTGGAACAATTTTATATTCATAGGTTCCCTATTATAATTAGGAGAAGCTCTAAAAATTAGTTTTACATATTTAATAAAAATAAATATTAAATATATTCCAAAAATTCTGAAATAATTCCAGAAAATATATAATAATATTATAAACACTAAAACAATTATGTGGGTCAATTCTTTATAACTGGGCTTGCACAATAAATTCTAGAAAAATTAGTTATTAGTCTAAATAACTCCCAATAAATACTAAAAATATTCAGAAAATTCCCAGAAAATTCTAGAAAATACATTTGACTATTTAGAAACTAAAATAAAATTTTATAATATTTTTAGTTAAGTGTGACCTAAAATAAATTCTTGAAAGTCCTAAAAAAATTAGTGTTACTAGTTTTTAATTAACTAAAAATTATGGAAAAATCCTAATAATCTAAAATAGCCTAAAAATAATTCTAAATAAATATTTATATAAGTAAATATACTAAAAAAATTATTTTCTAATTAACTAAGAGAATACTCTAAATAAATTCAACATCTATAATAAATATAATAATATAAAATATACACAAAATACCTATTTTGGGTGAGAGAGTCTACAATCTACCCAACTTAAAATAATCTCGTCCTCGAAATTAAAATAAGGCATAATTTGTTAAATCCTTCACATTCGTACATAAGGTACGTCAATCGCAATCTCTTCCAAAAATTTAAATAATAAAATCTATTCAAATCTATCGCGATCACTTCAAAATTAAGATAATCATTGTTCAAATCAAAATTCAACCTATTGTAATCTCTTCTCACTTTTCCAAATCATCAATATCCAAATTTAAATTGAATCCATATAATATCTTCAAGATTTAAATAACCCATATCAAATTTTACCTCACGATCTCCAACTATCATAATCTCCTCTAGAAGTAATTCGAGTCCAATATTATTTATATTTTCACTTATAAATTTTTGTATTCTTTAACTTTTTAAATTTCGTTCACATCCTCAATATTTCAAATAGGTAGTCCAACCATCAAATTTTAATTCTTAATTTAAATTATTAAATTAAAAAATAATTTAAATACAGTCCACCAATGTTCAAGTCTGAAATTATATATTTATCCTTCAAATTCAAATTGATGATTTTACCTTCAATACTCAAAAATTTAAATTATGTACTTAAGGTATAAATATTGGGTCCTCAATATCAAGATTTTTAAAATTCATTAATCCTCATCATCTTAGTCATTCTTCTAAAATTCCCAAAATTAAAATGGCTTGAACCTCTCCCAATCTAATCTTACTCGATCACAATCTAAAAGAAATTCCTCTCCAGTTGCCAATGCACTACTACCCAACTTAGAATTTACCCATCTATCACAGAAGGCTATATACTTTAAGAAAAATATTCCTTAATTTATTTACTCATGTCATTCAATCCTCAAAACTTCAACGCCGATTATATCATAAATGATATGTCCTTAATTACGAAAGAATAATCCTCAAGTATGTGATCGGTCTATGGGGTATATCTAGTATTCTCTGTGTATCAAACTTATACCAAGCACGAGGTTTCGTCTTCCCGAAATAAGGGAAGACGGAGATCAATAATAAAGAGTTCAAGGGCGAGGTAATAGAATAGAAGTATCGGGATCAAGGCGTTTTAAGGAATTCAATGGAAATTGTCGAGGCAGTTGTGGACTGAAATCCTATTTGGTAAATCTGTATTCGCATGCTCGTATTAGTACAGTTATGTAGCCGATACGATACGCTCAGACATGTCTAGAGGGCAAGTATATTCGTCTACTAATCACTATATATCTCAATCGACGTAAGGTAGTTATGCGAAGGGCGAACCAAGCGCACTAAGGTTAGCTAGGCCTTAATACACTGATTCTGAAATATATTAGTGTGTTAACCCATTAATACATATATCATGATCAAGCCCGATAGAAGAGTAAGCTTGCAAAACTAGGCTATAATAGCAGCATAAGTCAAGATAGTACAACAACTATAACTATGCTGGATTATGATGAAAGAAGGTGCAAATTAATTCAAGTTCACAAAACAAAAACAATATAAGCAATAATAATAAAAAAAGACTGCAATCTCTATAGTTATCATACAACCTCCTTGTCTAAGTCGCTAGTCGACCAAATAGGGGCAAGGACCTCTAAATTCTATCGTTTGAATAAACACTGTCGTCTTATGCTATCATACAATTAATGTCATTCAGTTACACTACCTCGATGGGTCAAGTGGACTATGTGATACTAGGTTGTGAGGCATACTACCCAACTTAAAAGAATTAAACTAATACTATGACAGTCTTAAGAGGATCCTACAAAATAATCTTGCATATGTAAATAAAACAGAAACTCTCATTAGGGTATATGAGGAAAGATCTTAGTACTTATTAGGGTCTCCTATTGCGTTATATAGGTAAGGGTCACCTTAAGTCTTAATTATAGTGCTCATATAACATGTGTCAATAGCGAGAATAGAAGAGTTACTAGCCGTTAAGGGGAAAGGGATATAACCTGTATCGAGGTGGGGTATATGCTACACAATTTAAAACTAAGGGATAACCATAAAATTATAATCTAGATGAATACTCAACTATCAAGTTCTAACTACAAGGTACGTAATTCAAAATTCAAGATCGCAACTATCACTTTAGCAAACCATTTGTCCTATCATAGAATACAATCACTTGGTCTATAATCAGAAGCGTCAGATTGGCATGAATTAAAAGATGAAGAAATGAAGAGGATAATTTATTCGTCGCACAATTAGCGAACGTTAAGGTTGCAGAGGAATAACATATAAAATTAAAATAGGGAGCTCTAGATAGCGTTATGGTTTTCTAAAGGGGAGTAGGGTGCTTGTTACTATGTTCGAGGCATGATTAAGAAAAGGGTTAATTACATTCCTCTAGGCTTCCTAGGGTGCTGTCTACTAATAATAAGGCAATGATCTAAGTTTGTAGTTCTCCAATACTTATCTAACTGTGTAGGTTAGGTTCAGTCCTAATATTCAATATTGGTTCTCCATTGGTCCCTCAATACTACGATCAAACATTATGGTAAGACTTCTAGCTATCTCTAGTAGTGTCTATACTACTCTCAAGTCTTTTTAATACATCAAGGGGTAATGGTATACCAATCTGAAGATAAGGAATTCTAGGTTTCACTAGATATTCTAAACTTAGTGGTGTGTCTATATTCTCGTTGTATTCTTAATAGGTGTGCTACCCTAATTATCATCCTAATAACAGGGGTTCCTATATTCTAGCAGAAGTCTATACTCAAAGAACTATTAGGGAAGTACATGAACCAAGCAGGATACATTTGTTCAAATAGAACAAATAGGAGGAAGATAAATCATAGTCAATTGTGGATGAGGTCCTATACTCTAGTCCTAGGTGCAGGCTTGTCCGGTACAGTAACGTAACTGAGACAATATGCTCTCAACCTGCATGGGCCACCACAAAAACATGTCATGCCCCAGTCCCAAAAAATACGTAGGACTAGGACACATAAGCATGCCAGCCGCATGGATATGGCAACTCCAATATATGGAAACCAAATCCATACGTACGCTGTAATATGAATATCAAATCCACAAGTGGTATAAAATGTAATACAAGTCACAGGGTAAAATCTAAATCTCATCCACCAAAATTATATAGAAATAAATAACCAGTATCTATGAAACTAGATCTCAATAAGAAGTACCTAAGGATGATAGTTGGATGGAAACAAATCCACTACCAACTCAAATATAAGAGCAAATAAAATATGAGTAGAACACAACAATACAATATAAGATACCAGCTATCAATTACGGCTCGAAGAGAAGACATCCTCGAATCCCATGTAACCATCCGAATCTGCGCTCCTGCGAATACTCAAGAACAGATACACCTGGCAGGGGACCAGGTCCTCAGAGGGACATAACAAGATACTTAAACACATGCCAATAAAGTACTGAAATAAATATCCAAAGGGGTCGTCTAACCGTCTAAGTGAATGCAGTTAAGAACAACTTTCCCCACAAGTGAGCTATCTGGCTGAAAACCTGGGATTTGGCATGGTTCTCTATTGGAGATCCAGGGGCCTAAAAGGCACGTCATCTTTTGAACGGCGGAGGCCCGCCTGATAATACATAATATATAGTGGTCATCACCGTCCGTATCTCCAGCGGAGAATCTGGCCGCAAAATAGAAAAAGTATAAAGAAGCTCAAATGCGGTACTTGTTGTTCTCCCCACCCCATACTCTAAGCATGTCACATCCATGACACAATTTGGTTCATAGCCTATTCTTAGTACCCTGGCTCAATCCTGCAACCAAACAAGGACAAGGATGGGGCCACCGTACTACAATAGGCTATGCCCCTAGACCTCTAATAACTGCTAAGTCTACTAGCATACAAAGTTTCTAACAGCAGTTATTCCTAACGCACGTCCCACAAGTACCGATGATCAGTCAATATGTGCGTCCGTGATCTATATGAGACTCATAACTCGTGTAAAAATATGTGTCATAGTCAAATGAAATCTAATGGTGCTACATGATAATGGGGTAGTCTCATAAACAAGGTCAATGCAATTACATAAATAAAAATATACCGCAACGCCACCATCGCGCACATTTTAATAACAGTTAAAATATATGAACTAAAGACAGAAAATAAAGATGCATGCAACATATGAAATATAAATAACAGTACATTGGCAAGGTATACTTGCCTGACAAGGAAGCTACAATGTACCAATAATCTACTCCAGAAATTGCGCAGAACAAATCCAATATCCTATGTACACATAAATATAATACAATAGAATCATTAGTCTTTACACTAGCACATACACAACCACATTTACACTAGACTCAGGGGGTATACTAGGGGTAACACTAGTCATCTAACACGGTCAATTACGCGTTGAATTACGCGGGTATCGTGTCTTCAAGTACTGTACGAAATCAGTCAATCAACTGACAGATGTCTATGCCAGTACGTTATTGTATGCAAGGCGGACAAATTCACAAGTTTTTAGGGTCAACATGGTCAAGGTAAGTATGGGATAGTCCACGGTGTCCTAGGGTCGTACAGTCTGAATATTGAGTCATAATTATCAATTAGCATTTACTTAAATATATATTCATATAACTATATAATAATATAAACATCAATTTATTTAAATAATTATTAGAATACATATAGTAATTACGTACATAAATATATATATACCAAACTGAATAATATTTGTGTACATGTAAATATACGAACGCGCGTTGGGTTCTCCGACTTAGGGTCTGATATAAACTAACCATGGTGGCTAAATACTACATCCTACTGGAACACTGTCAGAGAATGTACTCGTCTGGGGTCCTGCTGCTGGTATGAATCAGAGTCCAAGTCACAGTCCAAATAGCCTATATATTACAAATTTATCACGTCAAAAGATAATTTATTTTAGTTTATTTAATTCTGGAATAATTACTATAAAATCATATTTTAATCTTATTATTCTGATTTTTATGTTAATTCCTAAATTTTGTCCAAAGAAACTGAATTTTATCAACTCGAGACTCATGGCACGCAAATCGAGGCGACCTGTTGACCGAAAAGTCAACCGACACAAACTCAAATTTCATGCATGATTTCCTATAGATTTCAGTGTCAAAAATATACTGGAATTTATAGCTCGTCCAAAATCAAATTCGTTTGGAAATTATGGCACATACAAATTTTGTATTGTGCACCGATGGTTAAATTCTAACCTAGAAGTTCTACAGAATTAACAGTATATAAATACTTCGAAATAAATTCTAGGAAAAACATATGTCAATTATCTAGACATTAGCTTTCTGAAACTTTAAACGGTTCATGATTCTGATTCCTTGTTCTCCCAGAATCGCGAAAACATCGAAACACGTCTATTTTTGGACATGCTGTGCTCTACGAATTTTCCAGAATTTAATACTCATAATTTCGTAAAAAAAATTATATAATCAGAAATCTAACCTCAATATCGTTCTAACACAAAAAACTAGGCCTCATTTGGAGTCCGAAGCTATGCGCAATGGCTTCTGGAAGATGAAGCAATCCTAGATGACAATTCTACAAAATCTCTCTCTCTAAAAATAATGGGATAATTAGGGTTATTATTTTATATATATATATAGGGATTGAGCGGATGAATGAAAGTTGATAGGAGGGTGACACATGTCATGATTTGATTGGATGGGTTTGGTTATATTATTTGTTTTTGATTTGCCTTTATCAAAACATTATTTAAGTCATTTTAAATCTAAATAACTCCAAATAAATATTAAAATAAATCATAAAAATCTGAAAAATTTACAGAAAATATATTTTGAATCTTGAAACCCTAGAAAAATACTTGGAATAATTTTATATTCATATGTTCCCTATTATAATTAGGAGAAGCTCTAAAAATTAGTTTTACATATTTAATAAAAATAAATATTAAATATATTCCACAAATTCTAAAATAATTCCAGAAAATATATAATAATAATATAAACACTAAAAAAATTATGTGGGTCAATTCTATATACCTGGGCTTACACAATAAATTCTAGAAAATTTAGTTATTAGTCTAAATAACTCCCAATAAATACTAAAAATATTCAGAAAATTCTCAGAAAATTCTAGAAAATATATTTGACTATTTAGAACCTAAAATAAAATTTTATAATATTTTTAGTTAAGTTTGACCTAAAATAAATTCTTGAAAGTCCTAAAAAAATTAGTGTTACTAGTTTTTAATTAACTAAAAATTATGGAAAAATCCCAATAATCTAAAATAGCCTAAAAATAATTCTAAATAAATATTTATATAAGTAAATATACTAAAAATTTTATTTTCTAATTAACTAAGAGAATACTCTAAATAAATTCAACATCTATAATAAATATAATAATATAAAATATACACAAAATACCTATTTTGGGTGAGGGAGTTTACACAACACACAGGTACAAATCTGCTATTGCTGCTCAAAATAGAAGTGTACCCGAGCCTAACTCTCCACTTGCCCTTGCACCTACATAGAAGCAATTAGATACCATAAGCCTCCATATTCAATTGTATAGTAGTGCAATCCCCCAACTGAACTCCACGCACACACACAACCACATATACACCTGATCCACTTCTACCTGGATCCTGAGCAACTACATTCAACTGCATTACTACAATAACAGTTGCCTGCAAGCAGCTTCCATGGCCTACACAGCACCTATTACAGTACCTACTACTCCTGAAAAATGCCTAAAAGACACCACAACACCTGCACTAATTCCCCACACAAATCCTACTAACACACCATCTAAGTATAAATTCCAACCTATACTCTAATGCCCACAACTCCTCTCTATCAACACCAAGGCACCAATACCACAACCTCTTCCAGTTTTCCCCTACCTATCACACCACCACCACCACCACACAATACATAATACACAATACACAATACACAAATACACACACACACACATACACACACACACACGCACACACACACACACACTTGCATGTATATACAACACTCACATATATAAATATATATATATATATATATATACTACTCATAATAGGTACACACTCTCAATCCAAATACCAAACACTTGGTGTGCACTTGTGATACGCAACAGTATTGTAGTGCCCCGCTCCACGTAGGCACTATTTACAAGAGATATCGCTTTGCTAGCTCGAGTAGAAGCCTTCTTGAAGTGTTCTCCAATCGAAACATATGATGATTAATCTATGTGAGTGGGCAAAACTTCATTCTCTGATTCTTGTACACCTTAATAATGAATCTGAGTTTTCTACTGCTTGCTCTAAGAAGATAGTTTTATAAGAATAATGATAGAATCTGACTCTGCATGCTTAATAAGAGAACTTATATTGTTTGTCATTGAAACAAACCCTTGCCATGCTAAGAAAATATAGAAATATTGGATGCTATGTTACACAGGCACCGTTATCGTACGAACCATTGCTATGCTAATAAGAAAGAGTAAAATATTACTTGAACTTATCCTTGTATCGTATGCTAAACTAGAGTAGAACAACATGCTTGTCTAAAAGGGATGTAATGTATGGAATGATGTTATTGTAATCGAGAGAAAGAGAGCTTGAGCAAATTATAATCTCGGCCAAGCGCCGATTGTATCATATCTTGATTGTCAATAAAGATCTTGTTTCCTTATGTCGTTGTGTTCTTTACTTTTCTACAATATTGTGTCGTTGCTCCCGTCTTGAATAGCTTACTTGCCCTTGTTCATGTAATACCCTGTTCTGTTCAAGCGGACTGCCGATTCAAACGACAAAAGTGCAATGTCCCGACCCGCTTTGCTCAGGCAAAAAATACTCATTTGAGGCAAAGGATATCCAGACTTGTCCCTACAGGATTCCGGCTTAGGCTTTCAGAGGCTCGCTTGACGTATCGCTCAACTGAGGTAAATCATCGCTAAGGTGGGTGGCTACGGTAAACTTGTCTTTGCTTAGCCAGCACACATAAAATATGGAACGATACATGTTAGTCGCTAGGTGAATCACCCCCTGTATGCTAATAAGAATCCAACGCACCTAGCTAAGGGAATAATCCTAACTTGTATTGCTTGTGCTAGAACATGGAAATGAAATATTGCTTATATTCAGACCCTCGCATGCTGCCTTAGATCTTGTCGCTCGGAAAGTCCCTTACAGTTTCACCCCTCGGTTTACCTTCGGGCCCGAGCGAACGTGTCTGCTTAAGTTCCTTAGAAACGCATGCTTGCCTACTTACAAATGTCTAACGTTATTCGTATTGTGCGTGCATTCTAGTTAGCCAGGAGACTATCAAATAGCTCTTCTGTGCAATTGAACCTGCAAGTATTCGGGACCGTTAGGTCACCAACGCAGTTCCCGAACTAGGGGATTTGAACCATGAATCAATGTAATCCAGAATCACAGCTCGTGGAGTAAACTACAGTATCAACTGGCCTGGCAATCGATATACTAATATGAACAATTATGCCTTGTACATTGAACATGATATGTCCTGCCCTGAACTGATCCTGTGCCTAGCCAGACCTGAAAGATTAGAGACCTGCATATTGCGGACAACTTGAATAAGGTGATATCCTTGGCCTAATTCCTATTACTACAATATCGCTCTAATGTGAATCTAAGACTACTGACTACAGACTAGACCTGCGATATGATACTATTCTTAATGATTAATTCCTTTAGAAATTTTTCTGTCCTTCCTTGATATCATATCTATTGCCTTAATTGAATCTTTCGATCTGTCTCCAGGATGCCGCCAAGAAGGTCCCAGAGACTCGGAGCAGCAGATTCAGAGAGGTCTGCCACCTCTCGCGCTGCCGGACAGACATCAGCAGCACCTCCTACATCTCCAGGACAGGTGGGAGTGTCTGCAGCATTCGGGGGTCCTCCACCACCAGTTCAGAGGGTCCCCACAGCTACGACGGCACCACCACCTCCACCACCACCAGCTCAGCATCCAGGAGGTGTGCCCGTCGATGGGGCACAGATGTTCGCCTTGATACAGGGCATGGTCGACGCTCAGAGGACGTCGGCAGAGGCCCAGAGAGTGCAGGCTGAGGCACATCAGGCCCAGACAGAGATGATGAGGGTGAACATGGAGAATGCTCACCAAGTGGCTCTCCAGGCTGTGGAGAGAGTCGCTCAGCAGCAGCAACAACCTGGTCAGCAACAACCGAGGCCGGGCACCATTGTGGACTTCAAGAGGATGATGCCTCGGGAGTTCAAGGGGACAGAAGGGATACTCTACGCCGATGATTGGCTAGAGGACATCGAGAGGAACTTGCGTTTGGCGCAACTTCCAGAGGCGCTCAAGATCGAGGCCGCTGGCAGCCAAATGTTTGACATTGCCTTGACGTGGTTTCGCACGGAGCCGAGACTCATGCGCAGGGGACTCACTTGGGAGGATTTCAGGGAGCTCTTCAAGGAGAAATTCTTTCCTGACGTTGCCCTTGGAGCCTTGGAAAGTCAGTTCCATGACTTAGTCCAAGGGAGCTCGTCCGTGGATGAGTATGCCGCGGAGTTTAGCCGTCTGAGCCGCTTCGCGCCGTCGATGATTAGAGATCTGGGGGACAGGGCCCGGAAGTTCAGAAAGGGGCTGACAAGGGAGATCAAGTCTCGCACGTCGGGACGTCGCACTGCTACTTTCGAGAACATATTGATGGATGCCCAGGTAGCCGAGGACGACTTGGACCTCAGGCCCAAGAGGGGACGCGATGTTACCGGAGGGGCAAACAGCAGTGCGGGACCAGGCAAGCGTCCACACTTTCAGCAGCAGCAGAGGCCCTTCCAGCAGCAGCACCAGCAGCACCAGGCACCAGCCCGAGGGCAGGTTCAACAACAGCAGCAGAGACAGTTTCAGCCCGCTCTCCAGTGTGCGTATTGCGGGAAGATGGGACATACCAGAGAGAACTGCAGAAAGAGGTTGGGTTCATGTTTGTACTGCGGATCGACGACACACCAGCTGAAGGATTGCCCTACCATTCGTCCAGGTCAGGGTGGAGCAGCCGCCCAGAGGGGACCAGGCAGGGTACCTACCGTACCAGGAGGCCAACAGCAGAGGGGACCGCTTCCACCACAGAATCAGAGGTTTGCCCAGCATCAGCAGCAGAGAGGTGCACCCCAGGGGCGAGCATACGCCATGGCAGTCGAGGAAATTGAGCCAGCAGGAGATTTGATCACAGGTTCGGTTCTTCTCGATTGTATTCCCGCATTTACCTTATTTGATTCTGGCGCTTCCCATAGTTTTGTGTCTGTATCATATGCACTTCGACATCATTTAGACACAGAACCACTAGCTAGGACTTGCAAGATCATGACTGGTGGAGGTATTATACTAGTCCGTGATCACTGCAAGGACCGAAGAGTGTCAGTAGGAGGCCGAGAGTTGAGCGTGAGCTTACTTGTCATGCCACTTCCGGGGTACGATATTGTACTCGGAATGGACTGGTTGAGTAGGCATCATGCTACTATAGATTGTTATAGAGGCAGAGTATTGTTTAGACCACCAGGAGAGCCGGAATTTGAGGTCGTCAGAGAAGCAGCGGAACAGAGCAGGAGCACATTTTGCGGAGCCAGGACGGAAGAAGAGGAGTTGCCACATCCTCTGATAGCGGAGTTCCTGGACGTATTTCCAGAAGAGTTGCCAGGCTTGCCGCCAGACAGGGATGTTGAATTCTCTATAGACTTGGTTCCAGGAGCGGAGCCCATCTCACAACATGTCTATAGAGTCAACAACAGCGAGCTAGCAGAACTAAAGAAGCAAGTTGAGGAGCTGCAGGACAAAGGCTTCATCAAATCCAGTTCATCACCATGGGGAGCTCCGGTATTGTTCGTACCGAAGAAGGACGGCACGGTGCGCATGTGTATTGATTATAGAGCCTTGAATAATATCACCATCAAGAACAAGTACCCGCTGCCGAGGATAGATGATCTTTTTGACCAGTTGAGCGGGGCGAGGGTGTTTTCGAAGATTGATTTGAGGTCAGGCTATCATCAGGTGAAGGTGAAGAAAGAAGACACGCCGAAGACAGCTTTTCGGACCAGATACGGCCAGTTTGAGTTCATGGTGATGCCATTTGGTTTAACCAATGCACCGGCAGTATTCATGAACTTGATGAACAAGGTGTTCCACCAGTACCTTGACAAGTTCGTGGTGGTGTTCATCGACGATATTCTTGTGTATTCCAAGACACCGGAGGAGCACGAAGAGCACCTGAGATTGGTCTTAGAAACTCTCAGGAGGGAGAAGCTGTACGGGAAACTCTCTAAGTGTGAATTCTTCCTTGACAAGGTCGAATTTCTTGGGCATGTGGTATCGGGTGACGGAATCTCGGTGAACCCACAGAAGATCGAGGCAGTAGAGTCGTGGGCTACCCCCAGTTCGGTAGCTGAGATCAGGAGTTTTCTCGGGCTAGCAGGATACTACAGGAGGTTTGTACAAGACTTCTCCAAGATTGCAGCGCCAATGACCAGACTGACTAGGAAGGATGTGGAATTTGTGTGGACAGAGGAGTGCCAGGCTGCATTTGATGAGCTGAAGAAGAGGTTGACGACAGCTCCAATTTTGACATTGCCATCAGGGACAGGTGGTTTCACCATCTACAGTGATGCTTCAGGGAAGGGTCTGGGATGTGTTCTTCAACAGCACGGGAAGGTAATTGCCTATGCTTCCAGGCAGTTACGCCCTCATGAAAAGAATTATCCCACCCACGACTTAGAGTTGGCGGCAGTTATCTTCGCTCTAAAGCTGTGGAAACATTACCTGTACGGAGAGCGTGTGGAAATCTTCACAGACCACAAGAGCTTGAAGTACGTATTCACACAGAAGGAGCTGAACATGAGGCAGAGGAGGTGGTTAGAGTTGATGAAGGACTTTGACATCTCATTGCAGTACCATCCAGGGAAGGCCAACGTAGTCGCCGATGCCTTGAGCAGGTATCCGATGGCTATGTACTTGACGACAGACAGGCATTTGTTGGCTGATTTGGAGAGCTTGGAGATTGAAGTGTTAGTTCCCGGTGCCGAGATTCAGATGTGGGGACTGCAGATACAGTCCGAACTGATGGACAGGATCAGAGCTGCGCAGTACGATGATGAGACTCTGAGGAGTATCAGAGCACAGGTTCAGATGGGATTGTCGGATGACTTCACTATCGCAGATGACGGTTCTCTACGGCACGGCACGAGGATATGTGTGCCTAGCGGGGAGCTGCGTGAGGAGGTTTTGCAGGAGGCACACCGCTCTCAGTACTCGATGCATCCCGGTGCCAACAAGATGTATCGAGACTTGAGAGAGCACGTATGGTGGTATGGAATGAAGCGCGAGGTAGCACGCTTCGTATCTCGGTGTCTAGTGTGCCAGCAGGTAAAGGCAGACCGGCAGAGGCCAGGAGGTTTGCTTCAACCTTTACCGATTCCAGAATGGAAATGGGAGCACGTGACCATGGATTTCGTTTCAGGGCTTCCACGTTCTCCAGGAGGGAAGGACGCGATTTGGGTCATCGTGGACAGGTTGACCAAATCAGCCCATTTCTTACCTTTCAAGGTGGGCACGTCGACAGAGAAGCTAGCAGAGATGTACGTGCGACAGATTGTTAGGCTTCATGGAGTTCCTGTGAGCATCGTCTCAGATCGGGATAGTCGTTTCACTTCCCACTTCTGGAGGAGTCTGCAGGCTAGCTTGGGCACTCAGCTCAAGTTCAGTACCGCATATCACCCCCAGACAGACGGGCAGTCTGAGAGGACTATTCAGACTCTCGAGGATATGCTACGCACTTGCGTTCTAGATCTCGGAGGTTCTTGGGAGGATCATCTGCACCTGGTAGAGTTCGCCTACAACAACAGCTACCAGGCCAGCATCGAGATGTCACCGTTTGAGGCTCTTTATGGACGGAGGTGTCGTACACCGCTATCGTGGGACGACGTTGGAGAGAGAGCCTTGCTAGGACCAGAAATGGTCGTGGATGCAGCGGAAAAGGTGAAACTCATCAGAGACAGACTGCGAGTGGCGCAGGACAGACAGCGGCATTGGGCCGACAGCCACCGTAGACCCCTTGAGTTTCAGGTATAGATTGTTGTTTTCTGGTTGTGTTTGTTTGTTTGTTTAGACTGCGTGTTGAGACTGTTTTGTTTTAGGTTGGCGATCTAGTATTCCTACGGATTTCTCCGACGCGTGGAACGATTCGTTTTGGCAGAGGCGGGAAGCTTAGCCCACGCTACATCGGACCCTTCGGTATTCTGGCGAGGGTAGGTGCAGTGGCATATAGACTGGATTTGCCGCCTGCATTGGAGGGAGTGCATAATGTGTTCCATGTGTCGCAGCTGAGACGGTACGTGGCCGACCCTAGTCACGTACTTGATCACTCGGAGATTGAGGTTGGTCCGACGCTCAGCTACCCTGAGCAGCCCGTAGAGATCTTGGACCGCAGAGAGAAGGTGTTGCGGAACCAAACCATCCCTTTGGTTCGTGTTGCATGGAGACATCACTCTCCAGGGGAGTCGACCTGGGAGAGAGAAGACGAAATGCGCGAGCAATACCCGTATCTCTTCCAGACTTGAGGTATATTTCCTTTTCTGGTTTCATCCTTGTTGTAGTTCAGTCCAATTTCGAGGACGAAATTTCTTTTAGGAGGGTAGACTTGTCACTACCACTTTTTCATATAAGGGTATTCCTGTAATTTAACTATTTTAAATAATTATGTATTAAATTAATTGCTGAGTTTTATAACTATTATATATTGTTAATAATATTTAGTTTTAGGTCTAACCCTAGAAATCCATTAGGACAACCCTAATGGGTAAACCCTAGTTAGAAAACCCTATTCTAGCAAAACCCTAGAATTTAAAAATTAGGGTGAACCCTCAAAACCCTAGACTGGCTAAACCTTAGTTAATTAGGTTCTACATGACCTAATCTAGGGGTTAAACCTAGGCTATACACTAGAAACCCTAACTGGGCCTTAATATATAAGAGGAACCCTCTCATTCTTCATGTAGAAGAGGAAAACCCTAGCCTCCACCAGAGAAAACCAATCCTCCACCCCATTTTCGAGATTCAACCTAGGGCTTCCATTTTCTCCTCCTTCAAAGCAAGAGAAGAAGAGCCTCGTTGAAGAAACCTTCCCTGCAGGTGAGAACCCTAATTTTCTTCATTTAATTCTGTGTACAAGATGATAATGGCCATTAGGGAACCCCCTTTGCTGTGTAATTCGATTCTAGGGCTTTGGGTTAGGTTTTGGTGACCCACATGGGGTTTTCCCCAATTATTAAGAACCCTAACCCTAGATTTGGTTTGTAGACAGATTTTTCCCCATTTCATGTAGATATAAATTCGATTTTTGGGTTTACTTATCTAGGTATTCTAAATTCTGTGTATTGATGTATGAATCTATATGTATAGATATGTATTGTGTGTTGTAGAGGGGGGCTTTCATCTGTACATTAGGTTTGGGGAAGAACAGGGTGCAGTCGGGCAGTTGAGTATCTGAGATGAGGGGGGGGGGGTGATGTATTGAGTTCAGAACTGTTATTTTTCTGTGTGCAGATTCAGTTGTGTAGCTGTGTGTATTCCTGTCCAGTTAAGTGGCTGTGCATATATATATATGTGTGGGGGATAACTCGAGCAGAATACTGTGTCTGGGTTCCTTGTGTACTCGGGTTGAGGGGGATAGTATTCTGTGTGTGTGCTGTGAGTTTTGGGGTTTTGAATTTGGGTTGTAGGAGCAGTTGGTATTAGTGAGGGTTATATATATCAATAGGATTTGTAGGTGTGTTAATATACATCAGTGTCAGTTTTAGATTAATTTCTGTGTGTGTACAGAATACTGTGTCAGATACCTATGTGTATCAGTCAGATCTATCCTGTGTGTATGTGTCCCTGTTTTTGAGAATCAAACCTGTGTCTACCTGGGTAGTATATATATCAATAGCAGTTGCCTGTGTATGGGAATGCAGTGTTGTTATGTGTATCATGAATTGAAAGGTCTGTGTATCAGCATTTCAATGTTTCAGCAGTGAGGGAGTACACAGTATCAGTCCAAACTGAACTGTGGCTACCTTATCCTTGTACACTGTGTACCAATAACTGTGTGTTAGTACTGGGTGCAGTGTATTACTGGGTTATGTTGTGTGAGGGAGTAAAATCTGAGAGAGGGGGGAAAGAGAACAGTGAACCAAAACCTATGTCTCAATTAGGAAAATACCTGTGTATAGATGATAACTTGAGGTGTAACTGTGCAGATATTCATATGTGTGTTATGTGTAGGCTGTGTTGGTGAAGTGCCTGTGTTTAGGTGTATTAGATTAGGTGAGGATATGTGTGTATGAGTTGGTGAGGTAGAATCCTATATGTGCAGTGTACATCTAGTGTGTAGGGTTGTCTGCTGTGTGTCTTAGTAATGTGGGTGTGAGAATACAGTATGTGCATTGGAGTGTTAGAGCCTTGTATCAGTGTGTTAAACCTGTGTGTGAGATGAGTGCCTGTGCATTTGTGAGTGTGTGAAGGGTAGTTCAGTTCAGTATAGGTGTGTTAGGGCCCTGTGCATATGAGTTTTAGTTATGTGTATCTAGGTGCCAGTGTATCTAAATGTCTGTGTGAGTGAACCTATGTGGTATTGAGTGGCAGTATGTGTTTGAGTTAGTAGTTAGCATCAGTTAAGTTAAGTATTAGTTTATAGTTAAGTAAGATTCAAATTAAGTTGTATACTTGATACCAATATGTATATATGAGTTATACATATTAGTTGCACCTAGTGTTGCCTTATTAACTAAGTATTAGTTAGTATAAGCCTAGTAATTAACCAGTTTTGACCAAAAACCTAGAGTTGACTCAGTAAACCTAGTGTAGACCTAGAAATGGCCTAACACCCTCATTTCAAGTTAGCTAATCTCTTTCAATATTCCAAACATCATTTTAACAGTATTATCTTATTTATAGGTCTTTGTGATTCCATTTTGGACCTCGATCCTCACATTTTGCTCAGGACCACAGGCGAGTACATTCTCTGACAGTTTTCATGGTTGATTACTTCTATAAATTGTAGTGTATTACATACTTGATTCCGACACTATGGCTACACGGGTTAGCACCCTAGATCCCCATCATGAGGAGTCGTGATTGGAATCCATCGTGCTAGCTGGGGGGATGGGGAACTATTAGTAGATTATGTGATCATATCCACCCTTACCATGCATCATAGCTCACCCCACATCTCACGTCGGGTGCGGCCTGACCATCATCATGCCTCATAGCTGTTATATATGATTAGCCTGACCATTATCATGCATCATAGCTAACCATATGGTTAGCCTGACCTTCAAGAATCATAGCTAATCATATATAACCAGCCTGATCTAGTCCCAAGCCGATCACATAATAAACTGATATTTCAAACACTTAGTTAGATGTTTTATCTTTATTCAGATTTACCTGTTCTAGCATTTACTATTTATTGCTCATTGCTAGATGCTCTTTTGTCTATTTCATTTCTCCAGTACTTCACATGTTCAGCTTTTATTTCCATCTTGTATCTTTTACACTGTTTATAGATTTTGTCAATTAATGAAACTGCTGTTAGTGCTTGTGCTTCGCTCCAATCCTGACTGGATAACCAACATTTTTCAGAGGACCTGGAGGACTTTTGCCCTACTCATTACGGTCCAGGAATAGAGGAGGATTTCACCCCAGAAATCCCAGAGGAGGTGCCTATCTTAGAGGAGAACATGCCTGCCCATGTTTAGATTACTTTTCTACATTTACTATTTTAGACTGAGACTGAGACTGAGATGTATTTATTTTTAATTGTGACTTTGTGAGGTCATTTGGACCAGGATTTGAGTTAGACTTATTGTGGTTGGTTTTAAATAGAACTCTTTTCAATTCTCATCGTACCATTATGTTTATAGTTGTGATTGAGTATATTATAGAAATGTGATTTATTTATCATTGTCCTCCGTACGGAGTTGAGACTATTGACAGGATACTATATTTGTGACCTAGACAGCGTTCTACCGCCGATGCTGCGGCGTAGGCTGGACGTACCCACGACTCATGCCCAAATTCCGGGTGCGGGTCGTGACATCTTCGGATCTCAAGTTCTACGGACGGTCACCGGGGCACCAGGACTGATCCGATCCAGGTGGAACTCTCCTGTTTAGTCATCCTGGGCAAAGACAGAATGGTATGGAGCGCATCATGTGCCCTCACTGCACACCATTTTCATTAGAGACTAAAATTGGTCCTTTATGGCTATGCCAGTGACAATTGTTCATATAGATAAGTCATCCTCGCTTAGCGGCTATCCGCGTACGAGTCATTACATCGCATCAAATGAACAACTGAATAACTGAATACCTGAACGATCATGATACAACGACTCTCGTGTTGCATATGTTATTGCCTTATTTTTTATATATGCTGCTCGTGTTTGAATTAACAATGTTTGCCTTGGACAGGGAAGGACAAATCGGTAAGTTGGTAAGTCTCGCCGTATTTCCTCTCATGTTGCATGGCGCACTGCCACACAAATTAGGTTATTCAATCTTTGCATAAAACTGATCCTAAGGCAACTAGAAAGATAACATAATAGTTGGTGCACGAAACCTATATTACGTGTTTGGATTTGTCGAGCGGGCGAGTAGCCTCCCCACCAGTACATTCAATGTACTGATAACCCATAAGATCGTTTGTATGGTGTGAAAGAACCTCATTCGGTGCGGATGCCTCCTTCGTGCATGCTGAGGCCAGGAGTCCACTCTGAAGCCTTGGAGTATTGTGTCCGGAACTGAAGCACTTATACAAGACATAATGTTGGAACATTGCCTGTACAATCATTCCACAATTGTAGCCACTTGGCATGCTTTTACTGTTTCAGTAAGAGAGGCTTGAGCGACTTGTAATCTCGGCTAAGCGCCGCTTGTAACACTTGTTTATATCAATAAAGAGATGCTTTACTTCAACTTGTGTTATTCAATGCTTCCGCTATATTGTCGACTCAGTGAACTTATTACCAAATCGCCTATGCGTTTATGATTCCGCTGTACTTGGACAATCTGTACGACTCTGTGGCTTAGAACTCTTACCGCCAGCCAATGAACCACGGCCTTGCATGGGCTTGGCTCACGCTCATACGACATCATGCCCGGATGGATCAAAGAGATCATTCCGCAGGAGCGCTGGCACGGTAATTATCGCCTAGCGGGAACGGTCGATTTAGCCTGCGGGAGATCGGGGCATGACAGTTCAAACTTTGGCCTTGTGCAAGCGCAGCTTAGGCTTGCACGATATCACGCCCACGCGAGGATGATAGGTCCTGCAAGGCCCAAGCGAAGATGAACGGCCCCCTACGGGATTGGGGCATGACATATTGGTATAAGAGCAAATCGATTCTATGGCCATTCCGCTACTTAGCTTCAACTCAAGATATTCTTTGCCACTTGATATCGTTACCGCAATGAGCATTCCATACAATGAATCCGTAAATATTCTCAAAGGTGCCGGAAAAAAGTTTTCTGGATTGTTTTATTGCTGGAGATGTGATTTGTGATTTCTGATGGCTAAAGTTTTATTGAGTTCTTGATTGCTAAAATTTTCGATTGAGGATGGTGAGGGATGAGGACTATCGCTGCTCTGGATATCGAAAGTTTCTCCTTGAAGTTTCGAGGACGAAACTTTTTCTTGGTGGGTAAGTATGTAGTGCCCCGGTCCGCGTAGGCACTATGTACAAGAGATATCGCTTTGCTGGCTCGAGCAGAAGCCTTCTCGTAGTGTTCTTCGATCGAAACACAAGATGATTGATCTATGTGAGTGGGCAGAACTTCATTCTTTAATTCTTGCACGCCTTAATAATGAATCTGAGTTTTCTACTGCTTGCTCTAAGAAGATAGTTTCATAAGAAGAATGATAGAACCTGACTACGCATGCTTAATAAGAGAACTGGTATTGCTTATCATTGAAATAAACCCTTGACATGCTAAGAAAAGATAGAAATGTTGCATGCTAAGTTACACGGGCACCGCTATCGAACGAACCATTGCTATGCTAATAAGAAAGAGTAAAAGATTGCTTGAACTTGTCCTTGTATCGCATACTAAACTAGAGTAGAACTACATGCTTGTCTAAAAGGGATGTAATGTATGGAATGATGCCATTATAATTGAGAGAAAGAGAGCTTGAGCGAATTATAATCTAGGCCAAGCGCCACTTGTATCACATCTTGATTGTCAATAAAGAGCTTATTTCCTTATGTCGTTGTGTTCTTTACTTTTCTGCAATATTGTGTCGCTGCTCCTGTCTTGAATAGCTTACTTGCGCTAGTTCAAACTTTGGCCTTGTGCATGCACAACTTAGGATTGTACGGCATCACGCCCATGCGAGGATTATCAGTCCCGCAAGGCCCAAGCGAGGACGAAAGGCCCCCTACGGGATCGGGGCGAGACACGTATCATCTATGATACGCATGATACGTACTACCAATCACTGCACCAATGCTAAACTCATATTTGTAAACCCCCTGATTTTTAAGAATTTTTAAATATAGAATTTTTCCCAATTTTCTGGAATTTTTTGAGAATTTTTTGAAATTAAAATCAGGTGTTTTAATTATTAAATGATTTTAAATGTTAATAAATAATATTAAAATATTATGAAAATAATATTTTATGGTGTAAAATGAAAAACTAGACATAGGGTAGTTTTCTGAAAATTTATTAGACCCCGAAAATATTTTTAAAAGCCAAAAACCTATTTTTATAATTAAAACCCAAAATGAACCGGACTAAACCGGGTTCAAACTGGGCTGAACTGGCCTGAACCCGGTCCAGCTGAACCCGACCTGACCGCTCAGCTAGCGGGTCGGGTCGGGTCTGCCCAAACCCGCACCCGAATCCACCCGACCCGTTAAACCCATCCTCTCCCTAACGCCCAGACCCGACTGCTCAGCTCCGCCGGCCGCCGCCGCCCGTTCGCCTCCCTGCGTCACCTCCGCTCCCGCAATGTCCGTCGCACCGCTCCGGTTCCCCTCCCCCTCACCGGCCGTCTCTCTCTCTACCCCGGACGCCTATAAATCTCCTTTTTTCCGCCCGTCCTCCGCCCCTGCCCTTGCTCCGTCGTCGTCTCCGGCCACCTTCCCCTGGCCTTCTCCAATTCCTCCTCCCTCGATCAGACCTCGCCGCAGATCCGGCCGACCAGTATCTCAGCCTCAGCCTCCCCTCTTCGTTCTTCTCCCCCGCCCTCTCCTCGAACCCGCCTCCGCCCTCAGCCCGCAACTCCCTCCGCCCCGCAGCTCCCCTTGACCCAGCCCCGCAAAACCTCCCCCGACCCCGCTCCGCTGACCGCCTCCTTCCATCCAGCTCCGCCGCACAGCCGACTGACCCAGCTGCCTCCGGCCTCTCTCCGCTCGAGCTCCGGCCGTCCCCGAGCCTCCAACGCCGAGACCCGCAGCAGCCCGCCTCCGGCCAGCGACGCCCCCAGCCTCTTCGGCCCGCCTCCAACAGCGCTGCCCTCCTCCAGGGATCTCCGTCAGTAGACAGAACCCTAACCCTAGCTTCTCGGACACGTGTCGGACATGTGTCGGACACGAGAAACGCTGTTTTCTGAGCCCTGTTCAGGTACTCGTATCTTTCTCCTCGTAGCTATATTTTCGATTCTGTCAGTTGCATCGCGTAGCCTGTATGAACCCCTTGGTGCCCGTGCAACCCGCTCGGTGCATTGCATCCTGTGTTGATCGCGAACCGCGATCCAAAAACAGCAAAACTAATGCCCTGATTCAACCCGGAACTGAGTGCGCCCCGCCAAACGGGACGACTTGGTCACGTACGGTCTTCACATATACATGCGCGTCGTTGATACAGACGTGCGCGTTTTCTCAGAAGCTGATTCGGATGTGCGTGCACAACGGAATCAACGCGTATCCGCAGACACCGCCCTGTATTCGACCTTTCTGAATTTCGTTGTAACT
This sequence comes from Iris macrosiphon, assembly GCA_036927795.1. Classification (NCBI taxonomy): domain Eukaryota; kingdom Viridiplantae; phylum Streptophyta; class Magnoliopsida; order Asparagales; family Iridaceae; genus Iris; species Iris macrosiphon. The sequence goes on from JAYESA010000001.1 coordinate 92,408,457, forward strand.
TAGTGTATACCCGTCGGATCGAGACGAAACTTGTGCCATCAGACTCGTAGCAATACGCTGGTCCTGTGAGCCAAGTTTGGTTCGATTCTGAGAACGTTGACAAAATCGCGTGTCGTGGGCCCCACAGGCTCCACTTGACGGGCGATTTTGTGATCGGCTCATCGGAATCCAATTTTGGAAGTTCCGTTGGATTCGTATCATCGTTCATGACCTATTGACACTAAGTTAGACAGATTTGGAGACCTTTGACCCTGACTCATTTTTCGGTGCAAAGTAGGCCACTTGTGGACCCCGCTTTGACCCGAAAATATTATTTTCGTCCTTGTGTTCAAATTGGACTCAAGGACAGACATTTCTAGCTGATTGATATTTTCTGGATCTGATGGTAATATTTGTTTCAGCAACTGGAGTACTGTCTGCAAATTCCGCTGAAGTCAAAGCTATAGTTGGAGCCGAAAACCCAGGCAAGTGTACCTTGCCAATCTCTGCAGTTTTTGCTATTTATTTCCTTGACATATATACATTATTGTATATGCTTGACCTAGGACCGTGTGACTTACTTAGCGTCCGGTTAATAGTCGGGTGCCAACTTCGTACGCGGAGTTGTGTAAAGTCACATAGACATGGATATCGTGACCCTTTGCATTCTCGTACTTGTATTATCAAGTACGTTTTACCCAGGACACCTGACACTATTCATGATACAGAATCGTCCTGAGATATTCATGGTGATTCTGTATAGGATACAGTTTTCATGACTTATTCCTTTGCTTAGATGTTATATGACTGGATGCATTAGTTATGATCATGTATGGCATGGACATGAGACGTCGTGGACATGAGATGCATGATTACATTGGGTGGGGAGAGTCACACAAACTACAGGTTGATTATATATTATGCCGACGTCGTAGTCTCCCTTTGAGCTAGACAACCACGTGATATCACTGCTACCGACTCCCGACACAGAGCTTATAGTGGTTTCAGCCTGAGTTCTAGTGCTGCTCTCATCTTGCATATCACTTAGATGGTTATATAGTTTACCCTATTTATTTCATTATCTGCTGCACTGTGTTTTTGGCATGTGCTTTCTTGTACCTTGCTATGTCCCCTGAGGACCTGGATCCGGATTATGTCCCCAGGATTAGTAGTCGAGTTCGAGAGATATACAGGACAAGAGCATTAGCAGGAGCAGAAGCAGGAACAATAGCAGGCATTGGAGCAGTACCATACCCAGTAGTCGAGTGACTTCTACGGTATTTTCTGAGTATATCTTGTTTCCATAGTACTTTTGTTGATATCTTTGTCTTTGTATCTTGACAGTTGTATCAGACTTGTATCGGGCTTGTTCCCCGATTTATATACTTATGACTTGTTGATGATATTTTTATTTCCTTTTGTTGCTTTTGTTATATTCTTTTCTGTGGATGAGATTAGTAGATTTAGACCCCTAACTATTGTTAACAGCTTAAGTATGCCCCGATGGATCCATTAAATTGGGTTTGTCCATCGGTGCATGCTGCTGGCCATTGCCGCGCATCCAGTCCCTCGATATTTTGGGACTGGGGCATGACATGGTTTTGTGGTGGCCCATGCAGGTCAACGACTAAATTGTTCGGTTTCAACTTAAGGACCGAACAGGCCTGTAATAAAATAGGATAAGTTTTAGGATCTCATCAACTTGCTTAAAACGTTTTTGATATCCGTATCGGATTCGAATCAATTGCATCCTGCCTTGATTCCTGTACGCCTCTTATTGTTTTTTTTGGTTGCAGAGTTATGGATTCACGAGCAAACGACGAGACTCCTGCAATATCACCACAGGATATTTTGGTAACCAATGAAGAGGAAGTAACACCAGTAGAAGAAGGTCAATCCGCTCAACAGCACAGTCAAGCGAATCAACAAGATGACATTCCACCATCGACGCAGTTTACTCCACCAATGCCCGTAATTCTACCAGGGCAGGCTATGGATGGGCATCAGATATTACAAATGATCTACGCAATGATGCAAGCTCAACAACAAATTCAACAAGAGGCTCTGCGTCATGAGGCAGAGAACTTGAAAGCGGCATAGTAATCGCACTAAAGCAGGCAGATTTACCAGCACGACGGCCAACGACGGGTTCTATCGCCGATTTTCGCCAGCTGAAGCCTCGTACCTTCTCAGAAAAAGAAGAGCCCACAGAAGTTCATGAATGGTTCACCAACACTCAACACCAGTTGGAAGCGGCTGAGCTTCCAAGAGAACGTTGGATGACCGCTGTTAGAATGCAGTTGACTGATAATGCTCATCACTGGTGGCTATCTGAAGAGACCAGGCTCGGACCAGACCGGATCACTTGGGAAGAGTTTTCCAGACTCTTCCAGGAGATGTACATTCCGGCTATCGCTCGATCAGAACTTTGGGACAAGTTCAATAGCCTCACTCAGAGCAGTATGACAGTGGAAGAATACAATGCAGAGTTTATTCGTCTAAGTCGCTTCGCCCCTACTTTGATCCCGACGGAAGAAGAGAAGGCTGAGAAATTCTTCGATGGACTAAACTTCGAGCTGCAGAGACTCATCGGATCCGTCGCACCTACCTCTTACTCGGATATCCTTGCTGTAGCCCGACGCATAGAGCGCATCACTAGAAAAGAGATCAGTCTGAAGCGATCGTCCATATCAGCACCATCCGGAGCACCACAAGAAGAAGTTGCAAAAAGACTTCACATTCACCACCCACCAGAAGCATCTCCACAGGCAATACCTGTCTGTCCATATTGTCGCAGGCGAGGCCATATTGAGAATCAGTGTAGAAGAAAAATGAGATTATGTTTAGCTTGCGGATCCAGTCAGCATTTATTAAGGGAATGCCCTGAGCGTAGAGAAGAAGCACCAAGGGCAAACCAACAAGCGTTACCAGTACCGAGGCCAGCCTATCCAGCATTGGGAGCACCGCAAATGGAAGTTCAAGAAGTACTACCATCAGCTCCAAGAGGGTATCAGCCGAGGCCACCTTTGATACCCCAGGCACTACTCTTCCAGCAGGCTCTGCAGCAGCAGAGGAATCGACGACAAGAACGCGGACAAGCCCTGACGATGACTTTGGAGAACGCACAGATTCATGGAGTATCTAATGCGCGTAAGTGATTCGTAGTTATCTCGTTCCTAGTATTGCTTTACTTCGTGCTTGCTGGTTCGTGACCCTAGACTTAACTTAACTTGCTAATAATAGATAACCTAGTGTTAACCTAAGTAAATTTTGAACTTGCTAAATAATTTAGAATATTTTATAAATGTTAACCTGATAATTTTTTTAAAGATAAACTGGTTTTCTAAAACTGGAATTTACTAGATTTCCTTCATTTGGGAAAATTGCATAACTTCCATTGCTTAGGGAAATAATTTTTCCTATGTGTTTAAACCCTCAACCTTGATTTTCTGATTCGAATAAAATTTTGCAACCGTGTCATCTTTGTTGATCGGTTATTCTTTGATTGCGAGGATGCAATCCTCTTAAGGGGGTAGATTCTAAACCCCCTAATTTTTAAGAATTTTTAAATTTAGAATTTTCCCCAATTTTCTGGAATTTTCTGAGATTTTTCTGAAATTAAAATCAGGTGTTTTAATTATTAAATAATTTTTAAATGTTAATAAATAATATTAAAATATTATGAAAATAATATTTTATGGTGTAAAATAAAAAACTAGATATAGGGTAATTTTTCGGGAATTTATTGAACCTCGAAAATATTTTTAAAAGCCAAAAACCTATTTTTAATAATTAATTAATTAAAACCCAAAATGAACCGGACTGAACCGGGTTCAAACCGGGCTGAACCGGCCTGAACCCGGTCCAGCTGAACCCGACCGGACCGCTCAGCTAGCGGGTCGGGCCGGGTCTGCCCAAACCCGCACCCGAATCCACCCAACCCGTTAAACCCATCCTCTCCCTAACGCCCAGACCCGACTGCTCAGCTCCGCCGGCCGCCGTCGCCCGCTCGCCTCCCTGCATCGCCTCCGCTCCCGCAATGTCCCCGCGTCGCTCCGGTTTCCCTCCCCCTCACCGGCCGTCTTTCTCTCTCCCCCGGACGCCTATAAATCCCCTTTTCTCCGTCGGTCCTCCGCCCCTGTCCTAGCTCCGCCGTCGTCTCCGGCCACCTTTTCCTGGCCTTCTCCACCTCCTCCTCCATCGATCGGACCACGCCGCAGAGCCGGCCGACCAGCATCTCAGCCTCAGCCTCCCGTCTTCCTTCTTCTCACCCGCCCTCTCCTCGAACCTGCCTCCGCCCTCAGCCTGCAACTCCCTCCGCCCCGCAGCTCCCCTCGACCCAGCCCCGCAGAACCTCCCCCGACCCCGCTCCGCTGACCGCCTCCTTCCCCCCAGCTCCGCCGCACAGCCGACTGATCCCGCTGCCTCCGGCCTCTCTCCGCTCGAGCTCCGGCCGTCCCCGAGCCTCCGACGCCGAGACCCGCAGCAGCCCGCCTCCGGCCAGCGACGCCCCCAGCCTCTCCGGCCTGCCTCCAACCACGCCACCCTCCTCCGGCGATCTCCGTCAGTAGACAGAACCCTAACCCTAGCTTCTCGGACACGTGTCGGACATGTGTCGGACACGAGAAACGCTATTTTCTGAGCCCTGTTCAGGTACTCGTATCTTTCTCCTCGTAGCTCTGTTTTTGATTCCGTCAGTTGCATCACGTAGCCTGTATGAACCCCTCGGTTCCCGTGTAACCCGCTCGGTGTATTGCATCCTGTGGTGATCGTAAACCGCGATCCAAAAACAGAAAAACCAACGCCCTGTTTCACCCCGAAACTGAGTGCGCCCCACCAAACGGGATGACTTGGTCGCGTGCGGTCTTTACAGATACGTGCACGTCGTTGATACAGACATGCGGGATTTCTCAGAAGCTGATTCGGATGTGCATGCACACCGAAATCAACGCGTATCCGCGGACACCGCCCTGTATCCGACCTTTCTGAATTTTGCTGTAACTTAGTGTATACCCGTCGGATCGAGACGAAACTTGTGCCATCGGACTTGTAGCAATACATTGGTCCTATGAGCCAAGTTTGGTTCGATTCTGAGAACGTTGACAAAATCGCGTGTCGTGGGCCCCATAGGCTCCACTTGACGGGCGATTTTGTGATCGGCTCATCGGAATCCAATTCTGGAAGTTCCGTTGGGTTCATATCATCGTTCATGACCTGTTGATACTAAGTTGGACAGATTTGGAGACCTTTGACCCTGACACATTTTTCGGTGCAAAGTAGGCCACTTGTGGACCCCGTTTTGACCCGAAAATGTCATTTTTGCCCCTGTGTCCAAATTGGACTCAAGGACAGGCGTTTTTAGCTGATTGATATTTCCTAGACCTGATGGTAATGTTTATTTCAGCAACCGGAGTACTGCCTGCAAATTCCGCTGAAGTCAGAGCTATAGTTGGAGCCGAAAACCCAAGCAAGTGTACCTTGCCAATCTCTGCAGTTTTTGTTATTTATTTTCTTGACATATATACATTATTGTACATGCTTGACCTAGGACCGTGTGACTTACTTAGCGTCCGGTTAATAGTCGGGTGCCAACTTCGTACGCGGAGTTGTGTAAAGTCACATAGACATGGATATCGTGACCCTTTGCATTCTCGTACTTGTATTATCAAGTACGTTTTACCCAGGACACCTGATACTATTCATGATACAGAATCGTCCTGAGATATTCATGGTGATTCTGTATAGGATACAGTTTTTATGACTTATTCCTTTGCTTAGATATTATATGACTGGATGCATTAGTTATGATCATGTATGGCATGGACATGAGACGTCGTGGACATGAGATGCATGATTACATTGGGTGGGGAGAGTCACACAAACTACAGGTTGATTATATATTATGCCGGCGTCGTAGTCTCCCTTTGAGCTAGACAACCACATGATATCACTGCTACCGGCTCCCCGACACAGAGCTTGTAGTGGTTTCAGCCTGAGTTCTAGTGCTGCTCTCATCTTGCATATCACTTAGATGGTTATATAGTTTACCCTATTTATTTCATTATCTGCTGTACTGTGTTTTTGGCATGTGCTTTCTTGTACCTTGCTATGTCCCCTGAGGACCTGGATCCGGATTATGTCCCCAGGATTAGTAGTCGAGTTCGACCCAGAGATATACAGGACAGGAGCATTAGCAGGAGCAGAAGCAGGAACAATAGCAGGCACTGGAGCAGTACCATACCCAGTAGTCGAGTGACTTCTACGGTATTTTCTGAGTATATCCTATTTCCATACTCAGTACTTTTGTTGATATCTTTGTCTTTGTATCTTGATAGTTGTATTAGACTTGTATCGGGCTTGTTCCCCGATTTATGTACTTGTGACTTGTTGATGATATTTTTATTTCCTTTTGTTGCTTTTGTTATATTCTTTTTTGTGGATGAGATTAGTAGATTTAGACCCCTGACTATTGTTAACAGCTTAAGTATGCCCCGATGGATCCATTAAATTAGGTTTGTCCATCGGTGCATGCTGCTGGGCATTGTCGCGCATCCAGTCCCTCGATATTTTGGGACTAGGGCGTGACAATATTCCCCAATTATTTAGAACCTTCTAACAAGCCTATTAATGTATATAATTTCATATTATAACCAATTAAGAGAAATATAAAGGAATTAGTAGTTATTAGCACAATGAACCCAAATCTACTGACACGCACCATGACGTATTATGATACAGCCTCTCTGTATCCAATTATAGACACGTACACCCTAATAATACATGAAATTGAGTTTCTAATACTCAATAGGTCATTCCTCAAAAACTTGGTGTACCAAATTCTGATTTTCTCCAATTTGGCCACAAAAATCACTAGAACTATTGCAACAAGGACTTCTATCACCTAATTCTTCTTCCTAAGGGCGGTCTTTAGCCATGGATAAGTTCCTAAGGGTTCAATACTATAAATTAACCATAAAATTACTAAGAATAGAGAATTTTACTTATTAGGAGTTGGATCCCAAAGAAACTACTCCAAATGGACACGTAGAGATTGGAATGGACACAAGCTTCTAGAAATTATCCCTCCAAGTATTACTCCTTGAAATTCAAGCTCCTAGGCCTCCATAGGAATAAATTTGATTAGAAAATGGAAGTAATTTGAGTGGAAATGGATGGATATTGGTCTCAAATTGGGGAAGAACTAAATTAGAATTTAATGGAGTATAAAAATAAAAAAAGGAAGGAGGTTGCACTCCCTCTTATAGGGTCGTCCTAGGTATAGGGTTAGGGTTTGTCATTTGATAAGTCTAATATGCCCCTCTAGATTTTCATGAAGTAATAATTAATTATAAGGAAGGAATCTATTCTAATAATAGAGAATATTCTATCCATTCATTAATGAGAAACTAGTTTAAGTCAAGACTAGTCTAATTGGTTTAATGGTCTAGTATGGGTTGAACCAACACTAAGTCTTGACTAACTAGCTAGTACACTCATGAAAATTAATTATATTAGAACTAATTATAATAATATAATAGAAATTATATGAAATAAGAAAAAACCCTCTTTCTAGAATTATGTGGTTACACTCCCCAAATCCTTGAGGACTGGGAAAAGAGCTTTTGATGGCTATTTTACTCTGAAAGAGAAAAGTGTGCCAGGAAGTGGATTATGCTCTAAAAGAGGGAAATATAAATATGCATCGTGTATGTGAGTGTAAAATTCCCTATACTTTTTTCTATTTTTTTATTGTATACATAAAATCCAAGAGAAGAAAAGGAAAAGGAAAAGAAGAAGTCGGCAACAGTGATCTCCAAACAAGCATCTCACCCATCGGGAAGCGTCTCCTCTTACAACTTCTCAGAAGCCAGCAGAATAAACTGTGCCATGCTGCTTTGGTCGTCCTCTTAGACTTGCACCGAAAGATAGCCATGCTCAGTCTCGCAGCAAGAAAAAGATAAGTTAAGGAGTTCTGATGGGATTCATCTCCTATTTATATGACAGAATATGACGTTCTAAATTCTGAACAACCCTCGAAAATCACTCCCATAAGCCGCATGCATTACCTTGGAGACCACATCAAATCAAGGATCAAGTAAAAATTTAACATATCAATAAGTTATGTACAGCCACCTCAGCAGTCAGTTGAGATTCTGCCCAAAATGCATGCACAATATCATAACCAATTTGTATTCTTCTATTTCAAACTATTTCAAATTTAATTTTGGAAAAATTTGAAAACTTTGAAGGGGGGCTTGTAGAAGCATAAAAAGTACGCCTCCCAAAAGATGTAAAACCAAAAGGAGCAATGGCATACTTCCTCAAGACGTACACTTCCAAGTTCAACAGGAGAACAACGTACTTTTTTTAAGCCTGGAGCAAAAGCGTACTTTTGAGCCATCCAACCAACTTAATGAAGGCATGCATGCGTTCTTTATGTTTTCTCTCCAAGCATTTAATGCAATGAATCTGACAGCTGACAAACACAGTACTCGAAGAGATCAAGCTCATTAATGTAGAAGATCTCTGGCATAGAGACCCAGGTTATCATTTTGTGTCCAGTGCTACCACATTACTCCAGAGTAGGCCAGTGTGCTATCCTTATCAGAGTACGCCAGTGTGCCATCTCTATCAGGGTACGCTAGTGATTATATCCCTCCTTGAATACGCCAATATTGCTACTTTAACCAGAGTATGCTAGTATTGCTATCTATACCAGGGTACACCAGTGATGTTATCTCCCCCTAAATATGCCAAAGTATGCTTGTGTTGCTATATCTACCCGTATACGCTAGCATTGATATCTCTACAACAGTACACCTATACCTCTCTCTTCATGAAGGTGTGTGCACTTTGTTATCAGTTGAGGAAGTGTGGACACTTTGTTTCATATAACCGACAGTGAGCAGTTATGATTCATATATTTTGTGCCACAATTCTCGTAGAATGTGCATAAATAATTGTCCCCACGACCTAAGTTTTTCTCGTACATGAGGCCAAATGTCAAGCTGACAGTAAGTTGTGCACCCCTAAGCAAAACGTGGGTTGCAAGTATTCAAAATATACGCATACAATGGCAAACCCAGTATATATTGCTCATTTATATGCATACATCCAAATAACTGTTTTGAGTGTTATAAATACAGGATCAGAGCTATCCTACAAACACATGGATGGACAGAGAGAGAATACACAAAAGCTTTTGCCAGTGTTGCCAGAGCCTTCTTTTCTAAGTTTCCAAGTATTTTGGCATTTCTTCTTCGTGTCGAGTAGTCCAAGGGGTAAAGTGATCGACCGCAGATCAGATCTCTACAGCTATACTTTCACAAAATTATTGTACTTTAGATTCTTGTATAGAATTTATTGTACTTCCCCTTTCTTTCTAGTTTGTAACACAAAGTTCGTTCAACTTTTTTGTTCATGGCAAAAGTAAGGTAATCAAGGACATGTGAACATGTATAGTATAGGGATCATGTATAGGATATGAGTACATAATATGTAATATGGCATAAACACTAGTCATGTAAAGGAACATTAATAACTGAATATATGGCTATAGAAAATGATAAGACGACAAGTGATAAGAGATCTTGGAAACTTCTCAAAATCGAAGCCGTAACTCTTAAACTAAACAAGGACCGGGGTTATGATCTTTTCCCAAGTCGAACCTAGCCTCTAGCCACTTATTGAGACATATGACAATATGAGGAAAGAAAAGACAATACAGAGCATGAATTAAATAATGTGCAACCAAAGAAGCACGACCAAGCAATTTCCAAGGCTTGCTATCATTAGCTAACTAGGGTTAACACAAATCATAATTACTAACAAATACAATTTGAGATTTTTCTACAGTCACAAGCACCTGCAGTCTATCCAGGTTATCCCAAGAACAAATAGTGACAATATGTGAAAGTAAGTGACAATAGGTGACAATATGTGATATTAGGTGACAATATGCATCTCTCGACGGTGAGCTGGAAATGTGTCCCCTCACGATGGAGAGATCTAAATCCATCCATAAAGTGTACTGGAATAACAGGACCGCATGCAACCAGAAAATCTTCCATCCCAATGCATCTATGTTATCAATCTAGTAATTAAATCTTAACATTTTTTTTTAGGATTCTAGGTGTGAGATTTCGCAGAATCCATGTTAGACATAGTACTCCCCTCGGGGATATGCAAGACTGGACAATGATTTGACAATTAAAGGCACAAGCACAAGACAAGCCACAACATAAAAATATATAATTCATAAAAACAGGAGTGCACTACTACAAGCCACTAAAAAGGATAATGAATAAATCTAGTGTCATAAGTGCACTACGACGAGCCACTATCAAGCATTTACGAGAAATAAGAAATTGCAAGTGCACTACGATGAGTCACTATCAAGAGGTAAGACATAAATAAATACATGTACATGAGTGCACTACTATAAGTCATTATACGAATAAGGTAATGCCAATGATAGTGACAGCTAGTGATAGTAGGTGACAGTAAGTGATAGTATGTGACAATATAAAAAGACATGAATCAATAAAGAATATAAGATTGTATCAAGTAAATAGGGTATACAAACTCATTATAACTATATAATGCCAGAAGATTATAATAAAGAATCAATACAGTCAAAAAAAATCTAAAAATTGGATAAAACAGCCAAAACAGGCAAAAACGGCCAAATCGGCATAGCGACGGTATATTGTAGTATACCGACGATATACTGGTAGAAAGACAGAGAGTACATATATATAAAAACTGGCATACCTTCGGTATACTGGAGTATACCATCGGTATACTGGTCCGGGACAACAACGACAAAAATCAAAATTTTTGTAAAACTTGTAACGGCCATAAAAACTTTCTTTTAACTCGTAATTCAACATTTTAAAAGTCAAAATTAAATAAAATTAAATTTTCTACAACATGAGATCATTAGATTTGACAAATTTTGAGATTTGATAGATTAATTTCTAAAAATACTCTAAAACTAGATTTTTGGAAAACCGAAATGTGTTCCAATTTCCACCAAAATCTAAACAAGTAATATACAAGGATATGAGAGGATCTTATACAACATATGATACCAAGATACACAATAAAATATGAGTATCACCCATGATACCATGATCACACTCAGTGTCTCACGGTTAGATCTAAAAATGGACAAGAGTATAAACATGTATAAATCCATGGAAATAAATCAAGCCAAGAACTAAAGTAATAAAAAATCATGAAGGAAATATTTATATATAATAATATTCAAGAAATAATGACAATAAAGAAAATCTGAATCTTAAGTTCATAGAATGGCAAGATGTGCTTGCCTAAGGTCGAGCTCCTAGCCTAAACCATTAACTCCACCACCAAGAGGGGTTCAGAAACCATAATCTTAGTCCTCAAGACCAAGCTCCAAGCTCCAAAGAAAAATGAAAAAAAATGAAGAGAGAGGAGAAAGAAAGAAAAGAGAGAGGAGAGAGAAAATCAAAGGTTATATATATAAGGGATGAATTAATCATGATCTTTGGATCTGCCATGTCAGCGATTCACGTCAGCGATCCACATCACGATCTAAATCAATCCTAATCATCCAAAGAAAAACTAAATAACCATTGGATAATAGGGTGAGTCATAACCAAGAAACCAATAGGTAATAGAATGCATCAACACTATTCATGAAAATTTTAAAATACTATTCATGAAAATATCCAAAATACTATTCATGAAAATATCTAAAATACTATTCATGAAATATCAAAAAAGGAAAAATATCCAGAACGGTATACCGACGGTATAGACTAGTATACCGACGGTACGCTATCCATGAAGCAAGATCCTATATTGGGAAAGTCTGGGATTCCTCTCTACGCATGGGTCCTAATATGGTCGATGGTAGTCTTCCATAACAAAAACAAAAATCCAATCACGAAAATATAGCAAATATGATTAAAAAAAAATTCAAAACACAGTCTAAGTTAATTTTTCAAGAAAAATTTTAAATACCAAAAATCAGGAAATACGAAACTCAATAACGGAGGTTACATGTGACAAGTATAGATTTTCTACGAGATATGGAGCATCCTGGGGGATTCGAGGTCAATGCCGACATGGAATAAGAACTATATAAAGGGATTATTGGCGTGGAGTCACATTAAGGAGCCATAAAGTCAACATTGTCTCACCAGACTAGAGAGAGAGAGAGAGTTTGTTCGATATCCAACATCGATTCGAGATGGTTGGAGAATTCTGGAGCATCGTGGTGTGGTAGCAGAGGACACACAAAGATGATGACAAATGAAGGTCAATCTTGACTAATTTAAGCCAACTGGAATTCAAGCAGTATGTTAGCGTCATACATTTTCAAGGCTTAAAAAATGTGCTTTTTCTCAAGTGCAGGCATATTTGGGACCGGAAGCCAAAACGACATACTTGTGGCATACCGAGACAAGATAGTTTGGGCATGTCAACATATTTTTTGAGGATTTGATGAGAAATCAACCACTCAAACTCATGTTGGCTAGCTTTGGGGTTAAGCTTTGGTTTCTTAGACCTATTAAAGGAGGATAAGGGGTTCTTCTTTGGCGTCCTCTCAGGAGAGATTCTACCGCTACTTCTACGAGTCCATGCTCGTAGGTCTTGCACTTCAAGAGAAAAAGTGGATTATGATCATAGTGTCATTTACTCGGAGAACGTTAGCGGTGTTGTTGGGGTTCAAAATTATCTTATTGTAATAATTTTGTATTTTCTTCTCGTTTTGGGATAAAGGATCTCTCTCTCTCACACAAACACACACACACACACAAACACACACACATATATATATATATATATATATATATATATATATATATATATAGTAGGCCTACAAACAAACTCGGCCCGAATCCTTCCACATCCCGACCCGAAGGTCCCACACATCTCAGTCCGTAGGCCTGCACTTGAACCACATATCAGCACTTAATTTTTTCAAAGGAGAATTAAATGGCACCTGGAGGCTCGAGTCCGTAATCTCCTAAATAATATGTATCAGTCTTAACCAATATATATATATATATATATATATATATATATATATATAATCTTTCATTGTATAAAGGATTGATGTGTCAGGGTAGCTGAACACACCACATATATTGCATGTGATATAATCTTACATGGATGTAGCAGGCTAGTGATTCGTTATCTTCATCCGGGTTTTGTTTGTCGACTGGAGCCTAACAAAACTCGCTGATTACATCTTGATTCTATCAAAATCCTTATATCAATATTGAAGGCCGGATTTACCTCGACGCATCAAATTGCCATATTGAACTTGAACCTATAAGATGAACATGTCAATCCTTAAAATTAACTGTTAAACAAACAACCTTGTAATTATAGAGCAACACTTCTTTCAAACAATATATTGAAAACACGGCCCCTGAAGCAGTAACGAAAACGTGCCAAATCAAGAAACACCACAACCCCTCCATTGCCCAATATATATCTACTGCTGCATGCAGAAAGAACCCACCATTCTCATCGTTCATCATCACCCGCACGAAAGCAATGGCTTCCATAACTCCCCTTCAACTCTTCCTTCCCCTCCTCCTCCTCCTCCTCCTAGCCTTTCTCGCCAACGCTGACCCGACGAACGTCGTCATGAACGCCATCGACGACTGCTGGCGGAGGGACCCGGACTGGGCCGACCACCGGGCGCGACTAGCGCGCTGCGCGGTCGGGTTTTCCGGGAGGATGAAGAAGAATGGGGGGAGGAACGTAACGTTCTACCAGGTCACCGACTCGAGCGACGACCCGGTGCAGCCTCGCGTAGGGACTTTGCGGTACGGAGCTACGTTGATCCCGGGGAAAGTGTGGCTTACTTTCGTGAGTGACATGCAGATCAAGCTTCACGCGCCGCTGCTCGTCAGCAACTCCACCACCATTGACGGCCGCGGCGCCGACGTTCACATTTCTTACGGCGCTGGCTTCTTGATTTATAAGGTACCATGCATGAGCTATACTTCTATCTAGGAGGCATGGACATGCAAAATTTCTTGGTTTTGGCTAAGAACTAAAAGCCGAAACAAACACTTCATCTATGCTATTAATTGTCTGCATGATCAGGCTACAAATGTGATCATCCACGGGTTGAAGTTCCACCACATCGTCGAGCAAGAAAGTAGCCGAGCCGTCGGCCCCGAGGGGAAGATGAACAATCTGAGCGGCAGCATCGACGGCGACGCCATCCGCATAATTACGGGCCGCAAGATCTGGATCGACCACAACACCCTCTACCGGTGCTACGACGGGCTGGTCGACGTCACGCTCGGCTCGACCAGGGTGACCATCTCGAACAACCGGTTCCACGACCACGACAAGGTCATCCTCCTCGGCCACGAGGACGGCTACGTGCAGGACAAGAGCATGAGGGTCACCGTCGCGTTCAACCACTTCGGGCCCAACTGCAAGCAGCGGATGCCCAGAATCAGGCACGGCTACGCCCACATAGTGAACAACGTCTACGATGGGTGGTTCAAGTACGCGGTTGGCGGGGGCATGGATCCTACCATCATGAGCCAGGCAAACCTCTACATTGCCCCGCCTGATAACAAAGCGGTGAGAATTTTCAACTGGACCATCTCCAACCCTCTTGTCAAGCAACTTATTATTTCTTCTTCAATGCAATGTAAAGTTGGTTGTGAAATTGACTATTTCAATGATATAACAAAAGTAAGATATATGGAGCTGAGATTCATCAACGAGACCCAGTTCGAAAAATAAATTGAAGCCTATTCTCATATTTTTTTTTAGTAAAAAAGAATTCAGAAATTAAATTATCCAACATCAACCAAGAAAAATAATTCAACTACAATATAGTTCAATTGAGATGGGAACTATCATTTACCCTATATTATATTTTTCAAGTTTCCTAGAATAATTGGTCCTGCGGAATAGTGATTGTAACAAAAACTTAACTAACTATAGATCAAAAGTTTAATTTTACTAGCTATTTTTCTATATATAATCATATAAAAAAAATATAAAGTATGTAACTTACACGTATTCATTTCTTTTCTTGAGACCTATGAATTCGAGTGGCCTAACTCGGTCGCACCCATTGCACTCCCTCAAAATCGATCCTAATAAAATCACTACCACTGTAACAAAACTAGCCACCTACCATGAAAGTTGAGGGGTTTATGTATATATGTGGGTCTTTCTGCAGATAATATGGGAGAACTCAGGAATGTCGTGGAACCTGAAGTCTGTCGACGATGTCTTCATCAATGGTGCAATGTTCAAGGAGCTAGGTATAAGTAGTGTCATCCCTCACTACGGCCCGTGGCAGAAATTTCCGGTTTCAGACAAAAATGACGTGCAATTGGTAACAAGAGATGCTGGTGCTCTCAACTGCCAGATTGGAAGCCTTTGTTAAGTGGTCATACTGTAAGTTAGTCAACTGGATTGTTAACTTTACGATAATCAAAAGCAAAATTCTTAAGAGAAACAAAGATTGTCAGCCCTGGAGGAAGAAATGTCTTGCTCTTTTGTTTTCCCTACAAAGGAATTCGTTTCATTTACTTACTATTGGTTGAAACTTGTAAAACAACAAGAAGATCTCTTCACAAGGTGGTGACTGAATACAAGTTTTTTCACGAACATAGATGATTGTCTTTTCACTTCTTATTTATGTTTCTTTACTTGCAGCATTAATTAATTTAAAATCTGGAAAGTGTTTTCTTGGGATTAACAGTAAGTACTGGGCTATATAATACATCCTTAGATTTATAGCACAAATTCAAGTACTTAGACATGAAAAATATAGTACGATTGTTTTTTTTTTTTTTATTGTAGACAGTAAAAATTGGTAAACCACAATGAATACTATGTTTAACGAAGAAAAAACGGTCGACAACTTATATTGCAAATCATTTTCATACTCATAGGAATGTGTTTGAGAATCCCAAAAGTTCTCCACAAATTATAATTGAAGGCAACAATTCGAAATGAAGTTATCGTATGATACCAATGGAGGCGGCGGAGGGCAACAGAGAACTCGAACACAATGTAAGTAATATAAAGTGTAAATTGAGGTTGAAAAGAATTTGAGATTTCTATAGACAACATTGGAACAAATACCAAACTTTCTTATATAAAAACTCTCTTATTCTCTTCTTTAATTAAAGGACTTTTTGATATTACCTCCCTGTCGTCAGATAAAGGATACTGAAAACACCCTTCTGTTGTTTCATAAGTCGAGAACATCTCCCCTCAAAGTGTCACTTTTGTCTTTGACTAAGAATAAAATAAACTCAATAACGACACTTTGATGGAGGTGTTCTCGACTTATAAAACAACATGGAGTATTCACAATATCCTTCATCTAACAGAAAAATAATATCAAACCACCCTTAATAAAAAAACACTTTGATGGAGGTGTCATAGTACGATTTTTTTATTTTTTTTATTGTAGACAGTAAAAATTGGTAAACCACAATAAATACTGTGTTTAACGAAGAAAAAACGGTCAACAGCTTATATTGCAAATCATTTTCATACTCATAGGAATGTGTTTGAGAATCCCAAAAGCTCTCCACATATTATAATTGAAGGCAACAATTCGAAATAAAGTTATCATATGACACCAATGGAGGCGGCGAAGGACAACAGAGAACTCGAACACAGTGCAAGTAATATAAAGTGTAAATTGAGGTTGAAAAGAATTTGAGATTTCTATAGACAACATTGGAACAAACACCAAACTTTCTTATATAAAAACTCTCTTATTCTCTTCTTTAATTAAAGGACTTTTTGATATTATCTTCCTGTCGTCAGATAAAGGATAGGATATTGAAAACATTCTCCTGTTGTTTCATAAGTCGAGAACATCTTCCCTCAAAGTGTCACTTTTGTCTTTGACTAAGAATAAAATAAACTCAATAACGACACTTTGATGGATGTGTTCTCGACTTATGAAATAATATGGAGTATTCTCAATATCCTTCATCTAACAGAAAAATAATATCAAACCACCCTTAATCAAAAAACACTTTGATGGAGGTGTCATAGTACGATTGTTTTTTTTTTATTGCAGACATTAAAAATTGGTAAACCACAATGAATATTGTGTTTAACGAAGAAAAAACGGTTCGACGGCTTATATTGCAAATCATTTTCATACTCATAGGAATGTGTATGAGAATCCCAAAAGTTCTCCACATATTATAATTGAAGGCAACAATTCGAAATCAAGTTATCATATGACACCAATGGAGGCGGCGGAGGGCAACAGAGAACTTGAACACAATGCAAGTAATATAAAGTGTAAATTGAGGTTGAAAAGAATTTGAGATTTCTATAGACAACATTGGAACAAACACCAAACTTTCTTATATAAAAACTCTCTTATTCTCTTCTTTAATTAAAGAACTTTTTGATATTACCTCCATGTCGTCAGATGAAGGATATTGAAAACACCATCATGTTGTTTCATAAGTCGAGAACATCTCCCCTCAAACTGTCACTTTTGTCTATGACTAAGAATAAAATAAACTCAATAACGACACTTTGATGGAGGTGTTCTCGACTTATGAAACAACATGAAGTATTCTCAATATCCTTCATCTAACAGAAAAATAATATCAAACAACCCTTAATCAAAAAACACTTTGATGGAGGTGTCATAGTACGATTGTTTTTTTATTGCAGATAGTAAAAATTGGTAAACCACAATGAATACTGTGTTTAACGAAGAAAAAACGGTCGATAGCTTATATTGCAAATCATTTTCATACTCATAGGAATGTGTTTGAGAATCCCAAAAGTTCTCCACATATTATAATTGAAGGCAACAATTCGAAATAAAGTTATCATATGACACCAATGGAGGCGCCGGAGGGCAACAGAGAACTCGAACACAATGCAAGTAATATAAAGTATAAATTGTGGTTGAAAAGAATTTGAGATTTCTATAGACAACATTGGAACAAACATCAAACTCTTTCTTATATAAAAACTCTCTTATTCTCTTCTTTAATTAAAGGACTTTTTGATATTACCTCCATGTTGCCAGATGAAGGATATTGAAAACACTCTCATATTGTTTCATAAGTCGAGAATATCTCCCCTCAAAGTGTCACTTTTGTCTTTGACTAAGAATAAAATAAACTCAATAACGACACTTTAATGGAGGTGTTCTCGACTTATGAAACAACATAGAGTATTCTCAATATCCTTCATCTGACAGAAAAATAATATAAAAAAACCCTTAATTAAAAAGTGTTATAGGACATGACTATTTATAAACCCAACTTATTTTAAATTAAGTCGCTAGTACAATCTTATAAATCTTGTAAGGAATATGTTTCATTTTTCTAGCCCAAATCTAATACAAGATTCACTAATTAAATAATTCTGAAAATACAAAGATATAAAGAGTCGTAATCTATAATTTTGACTCAAAGTTGGAATTGAAGTTGGGACTTCACCTCCGGAAGAATCTTGTAAACTCAAATGTCCGAAGAAGATAATTCTGCTAACTTGCATGTCCCAAGATGGCCACGACGGTGGTCGCCACAATGTGTAGATACAGTAACTATAAAGGCTCTTGAAATGATGATACACTCCCACATGGTGGACCGGATCGGACCGACGGTTGAACTGAATCGGATCGAGTTGGACCAAAAAGTCGATCCGATCTGACCTGAGCCGAATTTTTTATTGAATCGACGATTTTTTTCTGTACCGGAGTTTAACCAATGAACCGGCCGAACAGGTTCACAATTGAACCGATCATTTTTTTTTTTTCAAAAAAAGCTAATTTTTTTTTATAATGTTAGATTTGTACTATTTGGTATTTTGTTTGGTTTTGAGACACATTATAGTTGAAAAACTAAACCAAACCATACATACTAAGAACCAAATCAAACCAAACCAAACCAAGAAGTAAATGTAGATATCTTATATGATTTGGTTCTTGTAATGGGCCTATTTGAACACCGGTTGAACTCCGGTCCGACCTATACCAAAGATTTTTGTTTCAACATCGGTCCGATTTTTAAAACATTGGTTCGGTATTCACTCTCAAGGATAATACACCCTATTTTTGAAAACTGAAGAGTAGCTAAACTAAGAAACTTATTGGGAGTTTCTATATACTATATCAATAAAGAGCAGATTTGATATTGCACGGAGAATATTTTAACACAGTTAGAGAGATGTTCCTACTGGGACTATCCCAAGAAAGTGGAGAAGGATGGAGACCTCTCTTAACCTAAGAAAGGGAGCTCAGTTCTAGAGCAAACAAAGGACCAGTCACTTGACAAACAAAGAAGAACACTTGTTGGGGACGGTTTATAAATCATCAAATTTCACAAATGAAATGAGAAGTGGGTCCATATAAATTATTAAGACATCGCATACAATAATGCTCCTTACCTATGTGGAGATCAAAATCCAAAGGCAGTCATTCCGTGACTTGTATCTTATTCATATCGAAAAATTTCATGCAGACCATCGAAAATATAATAATTCTCACTAAAAGCACAGAAGTTTAAAAATTTACAAATAAAGCATCATAACGTCTATCTGAAAGCGTTTCACAAGTTCCAAATATTTTTTTTGTTTGGGGTCGTCTCTTTCCGTTACATATAAAAATAATATAATAATAGAAAACGTCCATAGGAAGAACGTTTTCTCAAGAGGAAACACCATTCCTAAGGACGTTTTCTATTATATTATTTTTTCTCTCTATGCTCTCTCTCTCTCTCTCTCTCTCACTCAATCGCTGCTCTCCCCTCTCACTCACTCTATGTGCTCTCCCCCCATCTCTCTCTCTCTCTCTCTCTCTCTCTCTCTCTCACTCACTCTCTGTGCTCTCTCTCTCTCTCTCTCTCTCGTTCCCGCACGTCTTTTTCTCCCTCTCTGTCTCTCGTCTCTTTCACTGTCCCTCTCTATCTCACTCTCTCGTCTCTCTCACTGTCATCTCTCCCGTCTCACTCTCCTCTTCTCTCTGTCCTCCGTCTTCATTTGTCTCTTTGCCCTCCCTCTTTGTCTAATTCGTCTGTTTCTTTCTTCTCTCTCTCTCTCTCTTTGGTGCTCTTCTCTCCTCTCTCTCTCTTCCTGACACTCTTCCCTCACTTTTTTTCTTTTTCCACAATTACATGCATGCATTTGGGAGCCCGTGAGCATGTTTTGTTTGAATGCATTATGAAATGACATAAGGTTCTCGGGAAGAGAGAAAAAGTATGGTCCATGCCATGGCATGATACAGCCTTTGACCGAAAAAAAGAAAAGAGTAGGTAGTAGAAGAAAGTGTTTAAGAATGAGGGTTTCGGTTATAAATTTACAGAAGGAGAAGAAGACAACATTTGTGAGAGTTTCTCCAGGAAGAGAGTTCAATAGGAGAAGGTGGAGGCTGCTAGAGTTTGAAAAGAGTTCAAGAGGAAGAAGATACAAAAGAAAAAACAGGTAAAAGAGTTCAAGAGTTTAAAAAGAGTTCAATAGCAATTTAATTACGTATTTTTCATGTGATATCCTAATCATAAATACAGATAGATTTTCAAAATAATGGACGTATACCCGGTGGACCTACAACTCCGGCCATTGAACGTGAGCGAGAGTCTCACATTTCTAGTCTGGTTTTCGCAGGACCGATAATATAAATTTTAGATAATTAATATTATTGTTGTTAAGCGTATTATATTATACTAACGTTATCTGTACATATATTATATAACGCTATGATTATCCAAATGTAAAATTATGAGAACATGGTGAGTGACGGTCATCATGGGAGTTGACTGGAGGCCAAAAGGTCTTGGTGGAGACTTTTAGTTTTTACTTTGTTGACGATATACGAATTAAGCGTCACGATAGAGACCTGCTATTAAGTATCATTGAGCGATGGTGGACAACACGCAACAATTTCAGCTACCCTTCGGGGAGATGACGATCACATTAGCGGATGTGGCACAGATTCTGGGATTACCTATCGAGGGTAATCATATATATCTTGACGAGAAGTTGGAAGCAAAACATTTTGTTAGAGAATACCTCGGTGTGGAGGCCCCCTCTCACATGGGAGAAACCAGCACTGTCAAACTCACTTGGCACTGGTCTACTTTCATGCATGTTGATCATATCGGCTCTACAATAGTTCATGTCGATTCTTCGCGGATATTTATTTACATATATTAATTATTGTTAATATTTATTTAATATAGATGGTATCAATATTTAATTATATTTTTAGGTGATATGTTGCACTAGAGCTTACTTACTATGTCTATGTGGTGTATTTTTATTTACCGACGCTACGGAAAATATGATCAACGTGTGACTGCTACCATTTCTTGCGAACATCCATTCCAACACAAAATATGCATTGAGTGGAGCAGTGTTAGCATATTTATACTGCTCTATGACGTATTTTATGGGTAAGGTATCAAAGGATAGAACAACAAAAAAATAAGTCGATGTCTAACACTTATATAAGTATGAATAAAAATGAATAATATTTGCTATATTTATTTGGATATTATTTGTGTTCTTCTTTGTAGTTCTGGTGTTACGATCACTTCGAGATTGGTAGACCAGTTAGTAAATATAGAGCTGAACAAACAGTATGACCAGCAGGCATTCGCTGGATTACTGAAAATACAAATTATGTGCATTGTATGACAAAAGTGTTATCTCTTTACCGGCATTGATTTGACACATTAACCGCCTATGAGGTAAGTATGTAATTATTAAATTAAATTTTTAGATATTATTTTTGTGCCTACCATTTATTACTTGTTGAATGTTAAATAGGTTATTTGGCAACCACTAAGTGTGCCACAAGAAGTGAGAGATGGTGAACGTGTCCACAATCTCCATAGGTATTATATCATGTACAATGGATCTATCATGTTTTATCCAGCTAATCGTGTTATGCGACAGTTCAGACTAAAATAGATGATACCCCTGGAGCCTTTGGCTTCTAGCAGTACCAAATCTAATATGGAAGAGCGGGTTCGTACATATATGCTCGGTAGCTTGGTTAGCATTCCAGATTTATCATGCATGGTGTGGAATACATGTCCGAATTAATGACATCGACGACAGATTGTAAGTTAAGGGTTATTTCAAATAAATTATACGGTATTAGATCTTACATATCCTTTTGTGTTGAAATTTTATAGTGTAGTACCAATTTTCTATGTTGGTATGTATGCCTGCTAGTGCAAAATAGGATGTATAAATTTGAAGAACCTCGGTTCCAGCCACGAGCTTTAGACGATATGAGCTTGCGTGACATGAGGGCATGTGATGCTCTAGTGGTATGTGTTCTTTTTTACATAAACTATCATCTTTATATATGTTACTTTTATATTCATTGAGTGTGGATTTAAATATTTAGGCGAAGACACAGGCTGATATAGCTGAGGACCCCAAAAGAGGTCAAGAAGAGATTTTAGGGACGACTTTACAATATCTACGTACACCACTGAGTCCCCGTTTTACTCCACTCGATATACCAGACAGTCATCCTGTAGGTTTTGTGAGACAGAGGCAGGCACGTCCTCATAAATACGTGATCGAGGAGCTAGTTCGAGCAATGCAGAGGTACGTCCTCAATAGGTTGGTGATGGAACATCCTATCATGCCCCGATTCTGTGGAATCGATAGTCGTCCCCCAGGCGTGACACCGTGCGGGCCAAGGTTGCGTACCGCACAAGGCTAAGATATTTTGCATAACGAGCACATATTCAGAATATGCAGATAAATTAAAACACAAAATTGAAATAGGAAAAAGTTTTCTTTATTGATAATGAACATCTTTTATAAACTCTTGAACGAGTCAGAAGGTTGCCACACGGGCTTACAAAAGTTTTCACAAAATGAGATAGTTGTCCTGTACATTACATCATTTACTAAAACTTCAAAATAAGGGACCTCCAGGAGGGATGATGGCTTTTCCTCTGAGTTGCATGAGAGTTAAGTTGCTAGTTCATGGGTCTTCAAAATGCTTCAAGTAAGGCACAATCAGGACGCGTCGACAGCTGGACTGGATTGGACAGTGACTTCAGCTCCTCGTAGGATCTCCTTGGTGCGAGAAACCTATTTCAACGAGGGTCAGTACATCAAAATATAATGGTTAAGGCGAGCTAACCCAACTATACCAATTAACACGTTGTTTATATGAAGCATGCATATTATTTATGGTCTTTCTATCTTGTCTTAGTTTATTTTACAAGCAAGCAGTATATATATATATATATATATATATATATATATATATATATATATATATATATATATATATATATATATATAAACTACTAAAAATGAACTTGCCACCGTTCGATGACTTTTACCTGCCCGTCTGAACCACCTGCACAATACTTACCATGTCCTTCCCTGCCACGAAGATACAAGTTAGCTTGTACAGGTTTAAATATACGAGGGGATCACTGGCGTATGCCATAAAGGATAAGTTATAGTCATAGACGAGGATGGTGTACAACACGAAGAAATATAAAGTGCTACATGCCATCCCATCTTGTACATGAGACTTATCGTGAAGTTTCGTCCGGATCAGATCGGTGCCAGTACCCCAGCGACCGTCCGCAGGAACCATTGACCTTCTGCACAAGTTATCCATGATCAAACGATGTTCATACTAAGTTATTATTTGATGCAGTTGAGGCAACATGAGTACGAGACAAGTGGCATGGCATGATTTATTTTGCATAGTCTCCCTGATCAGTTTGTTGCATAGCATGGAATGTTCTATACATGACACAATTTATAGAAAAAGTATGCATTCTAACTAAAATTGAATCATAGTAAGAACATTTTAAATGAACTAGCATGCAATAAGGTAATCGTTTACAAGTTAATTGACAACCATTGATAGTCCAAGTCTATTCCTTTTTATCTTGACATCTTTTAGTTATTACTTGGTATCGTTTGAACGGGGCAAGCAAAAATGCAAGATTTTTAGATGTGAAGACTTGGAAGAAGGGTCAACTGAATCGAATATAATCCACTCACAAGTTGGTTAGAGAAGGAAAGGAAAGAGGTGCTTTAGGACTCCGCTTACACGTCGCCTACTGCTTGTTCACCTACATTGCCACGAATAGCTGATCAATACCTCATCCACTCTTTCCAATCTCAGAATTGAAGTGCAGTTCAATGAATAAAAATAATGAAATCCATCAAAACCGTTCAAGAAAACACAAACAAATCTGAAAACTAACTCAAAGTACGAAAGCAACAAAGCGACAGCAAAAACTAGGCAAGAAAGCTTGCAACGAAGATGTCCCTCTTGACTCTGCCGCTAAGTCGATTCTGGGGGCATGGTCCACTGAATATGGGAATCGATTCCGAAGAAGCAAATCTATAACGAGAATAAGATATTGTTTCAATCTATCCCGATCGAACGATACCGACTTGTATTTCTTAGTCGTGCTCCCCGAATAGGAAAAACTGGGCACCACATCCTAACCAACTAATTGGAAGTTTCTTCCACGAAACTTAGGAATAGAACCTACCACTAAGAAACAATGAAGGAAACCTTTCCCTCATCTAAGATTCAAGCTCCCAAGTAGATTCTTCGACTGAATGATTTTGCCAAAGCTCGCATACGAGAGGAACCGAACGACTTCGAAACAGCTTCTCCTTATGATCCAAGATTTGAACAGGTTGTTCAACATAAGTCAAGTCTGCCCTTAGGTCTAGTTGATCAAGATCCACCACATGACTCGGGTCGTACTCGTACTTCCTAAGCTATAAAATATGGAAGATATCGTGCACTTCGGATAGTGACGGTGGCAGGGCTATTTGATATGCGACCGAGGCAACTCGCTTTAGTATCTCAAACGGACCGACAAATCTTGGACTTAGCTTTCCTTTTGCTCCAAATCTGGTAACTCCTCACATGGGCGAGACTTTGAGAAATACTTGATTGCCTTCAAGGAATTTAAGAGGATGTCGATGTGTGTCTGAATAGCTTTTCTGGCGACTCTGAGCTACTTTTAGCCTTTCCCGGATCAAACGAATCTTCTGGACAGTTTGCTCTACGAGCTCCGGGCCAAGAATTTGTCGTTCTCCAACTTCGTCCTAACATATCGGGGATCTGCACTTTCGTCCATACAATACCTCATAGGGCGCCATCTGAATGTTGGATTGATAGCTATTATTGTATACAAATTCGGCTAATGGTAGATGCATGTCCCAACTCGTCTTCAAGTCCAAGGTGCAGAGTCATAGCATGTCTTCGAGGATTTGGTTGACACATTATGTTTGACCGTCTGTTTGTGGTGGTAGACGGAGCTGAACTTTAACTTCGTCCCCATTGCTGACTGCAGGCTTTTCCAGAAAGGTGATAGCAATTGACCATCTCTATCAGAGACAATAGATACGGGTATGCCGTAGAGACAAACGATCTCATTAAGGTAGATCTGAGCCAAGCAGTCGGTAATCTATGTACTTTTGATAGGCATAAAGTGAGCTGACTTGGTGAGTCTATCAACAATAACCCAGATGGCATCATTCCCCATTGCGTCTTTTGTAAACCAGCAATGAAATATATTTTTATATGTTCCCATTTCCACTTTGGTATAGCGAGGTTCTGCATCTCTCCGTTCGGCTTCTGGTGCTCGGCCTTTACCCTCTGACAAGCCATGCATTGTGACACGAACAATGCCATATCTCGTTTTATGTCGTGCCACCAAAATGTCGTATGGAGATCTTAATACATCTTTGTGCTACCCGGATGTGAAGTATAACTAGCATAATGGGCTTCCGTGAGTATTTTTTTTTGAGGACTGCATCGTTTGGAACGCACAATCTTCCCTTCACTCAGATCATCCCGTCCGTGCCTACCGCAAAGTCGTTTGGCTTTCCTGCTGAGATAAGACCTTGCATCTTTTGCAGGAACTGGTCATCCTTCTAAGCGGACTTGACTTTTTTTAACAAGTCGAATTCGAGGTACAGCTGAGACACTTGTGCCCCCTTTTTGTATCTGATTATAAGCATAATGCCCAAAGCTTCTATATCCCGATGCATCTTGTCATCAATATCCAGGCTTCCAATGAACACTCGACTCCTCAACTATAACATTACCCTTGCCAGGGGTGTATCTGATCATCAAGTCAAAATCGCTAAGGAGTTTAAGCCAGCGCCGTTGTCGTAGATTCAAATCCTTTTGGGTATATAGATATTTTAGGCTCTTATTGTCTGCATAGATCTCGCATGGCACACTATAAAGGTAATGGCGCCACAATTTCAGCACGAACACCACTGCTGCGAGCTCCAGTTCATGGGTTGGATAATTCTTTTTGTGAGGCTTTAACTGCCTCGACGCGAAGGCTATCACTTTATCCCGTTGCATAAGAACACATCCCAATCCCTTTCCTGAGGCATCACTATATATTTTAAAATCATCGGGTCTGTCTGGAAGGGTAAGAATTGGTGCTGAGATGAGGTGCTGCTTTAATTCCATAAACGAAGCTTCACAGTCGTCCGTCCTTGCGAAGGTTACTCCCTTCCGAGTGAGATGAGTCAGAGGTGAGGCGATCCTTGCAAAAAGTTTAATAAATCTTCTATAGTAGCCCGCCAAACCAAGGAAACTCCGAATGTCACTAGCTAATTCAGGTTGTTTCCACTTCACAATGGCTTCTATTTTCTTCGGGTCAACTGAGATGCCCGTTGCAAAAATAATATGCCCTAGAAAGGATATGTTGTCCAACCAGACCTCGCACTTACTTAGCTTAGCATATAACTTATTGTCTCGAAGGGTCTGAAGCACTATCCGCAGGTATCCTGTGTGTTCATCCCTATTCTTCGAGTACACTAAGATGTCGTCTATAAAAATGACTACGAATTTATCGAGGAATGGTCGGAACACTCGATTCATCAAATCCATAAAAGCGGCAGGGGCGTTTATCAGTCCAAACGGCATGACAGAAAATTCGTAATGTCCATAGCGGGTTTGGAATGTAGACTTGGGCATGTCCTCAGGCTTAATCTTCAGCTGGTGGTAGCCCGAGCAAAGATCAATTTTTGAGAACATTCTTGCCCCTTGCAGCTGATCGAAGAGGTCATCTATCGTACAGAGGATACTTATTTCTGATGGTAATCTTATTCAACTCCCGATAATCAATGCAGAGTCGCAACGTTCCATCTTTCTTCTTTATGAAGAGCACAGACACGCCCCAAGGAGACACGCTCGGACGGATGAACCCACGATCTAGCAATTCTTAAAGTTGGCACTTTAACTCGTTCAATTCAGCAGGGGCCATTTTGTACGGAGCCTTAAAAATTGGCTGAGTATTTGGAAATGTGTCAATGGTTAACTCGATCTCTCGGTCAGGTGGCATGTCGGGTAGTTCGCTCAGAAACACATCAGGAAACTCTGCCATAATGGAAGAAGACTCAACATTTGCGTAATCTAGCTGCGTGTCCCAAACCGACGCTAGGTATCCCTTGTAGTCATAGTTTAGCATCCGCCGAGCAGATATCGCCAAAATCACCATGCAGGCCTTGGACGCATCAGTTGCTAGACTACTCGTGTAGCAAAATTTGGCTTCTCCAGTGTAAGAACCCTAATCCTGAAAACCGTATTCCTCTATTATTAATTATTTTATTTATAGTAGTTATGAGCTAAATAAAGGGAATAGATTTTATTTAACTTTATTCGAGGTGTTTGAACATTTAGAGGACTTATGGAGTCATTATGGATTTTTCCTAATTTATTCCATGTAGGAGACCCGTTGGACAGTTGCTAGCTCAACTGTATGCACTAATATAATTCTTAGAATTTCCTGTGAATAGATATGTGTATATATATATATATATATATAATTTCTATGGGAAATCAAACCGAAACCCGCAACCCTTAGCCCAAAACCATTAATAACCCCGCGTATACTTTCCTATCAACC
Source organism: Iris macrosiphon (assembly GCA_036927795.1). NCBI lineage: Eukaryota > Viridiplantae > Streptophyta > Magnoliopsida > Asparagales > Iridaceae > Iris > Iris macrosiphon. The sequence goes on from JAYESA010000001.1 coordinate 92,436,356, forward strand.
GCGCGTAAAAAATCAACAGCAGCAGTAGCAAACCAACTTCTCTTTTGTTTCCTTTTCTGCGCATAAAGTTTGAACCCCACGCGTAAAGCAACTAACCCCGCGCGTAAAATAGAACTCCACTGATTCTTATTATACCGCACGTAAACTCTTTTCACTGCTTCTTACTACGCGTAAACTCCACCACCCGCCTAATTCCTCTCTCTACGCGTAAAACAAACCCAAGCGTAAACTCCACCACCGCCTAAATTCTGCTCCACCGCCTAAATTCTGCTCCGCACGTAGAACAAAAACTTCATCGCTTATTTTCTCCTCCGCTCGTGTAGGGAAAATATCAGCAACAACCCACCGCCTCTTTACCTATTATTACTAAATAACCCTTAGCCGAACCATAAACCAATGAGAAGAAACAACAGCAGAAGTAGTTTGTTAACCATTAAGCAAAAACCCACCGCCTCTTGACCCTATATATATCACCACACTCTCAACCACTTCTTCTTACTACAACTTAACACTGTTGGACGTGCACTATACAGGACTTTTGCTCGGCAAGTATACCTTGCCATTGTACTGATTATTTATATTCCAACTGATGTATGCATATTTATTTCTGCTTATATAGATGTTTACTCATATAGATTTTGGACCTACTTTGTGAGACCACCCCAGTATCATGTAGCATCAGTAGGTTCATTGACCATGACACAGTTGTTACACGAGTTGTGAGTCTCATATAGATTCCAGACTACGTACCGGGTTGGCCTCCTGTACGTATGAGACGTGCGTTAGGGATAACTGCTTATAGAAACTTTGTATGCTAGAAGACTCTGCAGTTATTAGTGGTTCAAGGACATAGCCTATTGTACTAACGATAGATTATGAACCAAATTGTGTCATAGATGTGATATGCTTAGAGAATTTGGCGGGAAGGACTACTAGTAGGCGTATGGAACACCCCACACTTTATTTACAACGGATGCCACACTCGACGGGGTGATATGGACGATATATACTACACTGATGCCACACTCTTCGGGGTGATATGGACGATATACTATACTGATGCCATGCTCTTCGGAGATGGACGTTATTACTGAGCGCCCTCCTATGGGGGCATATGTAGTATATACTAGCCAGTGTCACAATTGGTGAATTATGTCAGCATATGTCTAGCCTACACTTTCCATACGCACAAAATTGTCCTCAAGTTGCATTTCACTTAAACGGTTAGGCGACCCACTGGATGTTTATTTTTCAGTACTTATTGGCATGTTATTATGTATCTTGTTACGTCCCTCTGAGGACCTGGTCCCTTTCCAGATATGGACGAGCAGGAGTATCCACAGGAGTACGGACTTGGAACCGACTCTACTTACTAGACTGGGGAGGTCTTACCCTCAGAATAGCTATGATTATTTCCACTGTTTAGAGATTTTGTTCTATTTCAGTATAGTCGTTTTGTAGTAGATTTATTTCCACCCGACTATCAGACTTGATACTTATCCTTGATATCCAGTTATTATTCAGCTCTTTATTCCTACTTATTATTTGTACTGTGGATGAGATATAGATTGTGTGTGACTTGTTGTGACAGTATATTACCACTGGTGGATTGCATATTCATACACAGCGTACGTGTGTATATGATTTCCATATATTGGAGTTCATATACATACGGCTAGACGTGTTACGTATTCCTAGTCCTACGTATTTTGGGACTGGGGCGTGACATATTTTTAGTGGTGGTCCATGCAAGTCTCGAATATATTATCTCGGTTACATAACTGTACCGAACAAGCCTGCATATAGGAATAGAGTATAAGGATCTCATCCACACTTGACTAAAACCTCATTCTTCCTTAAGTTTTACGCCAAAAATCCTTTACCCCTGTTGGCGTAAAAAGCCAACTGACTGTCTTGTTAGCATAAAAAGCCAAAGTTATGATTACCTACTTAAGTTACAGAAGATTTTCTATTTTACGTTGTTGTTATGTCTACTTTACGCTGCAGTTATAATAACTGCTAACCACGTTCCAATAGTGTTTCTAAATCCTGCATATAAGACGACATATAAGCTACATAGATAAATATCCAGCGTAAACTTGATAATTCCTGAAAACAGCGTAAATAGCTTGATTAGGCGTAGTGAGCATATTATCATAGTCTTAGCTTTAGCTTTCTCAGTCATAACCAATTAAGAACCAAATATCGTGTATTAAATGGAGAGATATGCCTCGAGCCCTGTGCAGAAATAGCTTTTAGACTTAGCGTCTGATTTTGTCTCATCTTGAGCGTAAAACTCATTCCTGTAGATAGCGTATGCAGAAGCCCCAACCTTTCTTCCTCATTGGAAGCGTATAAACGACTTGTATTAGATATACCACTAAACGACAACCTGGGTCTCTGTGCAAAATCATCATCACAGCCGTCCTCTTGATTATCGTGCAGTATTTTGTCAGATGTCAGGTTCACCGATTTGACTGACCAACTCATGATGAGTTCCTCGTACAAACCTTACGCCACAACGTATGTCAGATTTTATGCACAAACTTTATGCAGCATATATTTTATGCGCAGATTTTTATGCCAACTTTACACCGGCAGACTTTACGCCAAACTTCCTTGGACTTTGTTTTACGCCGACAGTCTTGAATCTCTATTTTATGCAGATAGTTCTGAATCCTTACTTTATGTTTCTCTGCTTTATGCTGACCACTTTGAACCTCTATTTTACGCCAACTATCCTGAAGCCCTGTTTACGCAGGAAAAGGACTTCATGTATGTTGGAGATTTTGACTGAAAAATTATGCGAACAAATCCCCAGCGTATTTCATACTTGTACATTTCTATCTAATGCTTGCATCATGTTTGATTCCTGTATTTCTTCTAAATCGTTGTACATCACCTACAGAGAGATGGATATGCAGAAGGGATGTACTGTCACAGAGAGTGACACAACTCCTGGAGTCAATGGTCAGACTCAAGGAGAGACCTCAACTCCTAGACTTTCGAGACCAGATGGACAGATTCACAATCCAGTTCCATCTGATCTTCCCGTTCCACCTAATAGGAACCTTCCAGTCTCATCAACATCACAAGATGGACATGCACAACTGTTCTAATTCTTCCAGATGATGATGCAGGAACAGAGGCAGCAGGCAGCCGAGCAAAGGCAATAAATTCTGGCAGCAATTGAAATGATGGCTGCAAAGATTACTGTACCAACTCTAACACTAGCTCCAGTACCCAGAGCTAGGGCTGGTTCAGTAACAAACTTTATACAGATGGGTCCAAAGCCGTACCAAGGCATTGAGAGCCCAGAGGAAACTACCAACTGGATCCCTCACACCCAGAAAGTATTAGAGGCGTCGCAGCTATCTACAGACATATGGTTGACGGGTGAAAGGACACATCCAGGACCAATAAGGACACAGCAAGGAGGACCTATCAGACGTCCTTTGGAACAACAACAGTATCAACACAGAGCCAGACCATACCAGATCCTAGAAAGCCCTGCTGCCATCATTGTAGGAGATGCGGACATTTTAGGAGGGACTGTCGACTTTGCCTAGGACAATGTTTAAGGTATAGTTCCGGACAGCATTTGGTAAGATACTGTCCTATGCAACAAGTATCAACACTTTCACCGTCAGTACATGAGATAGCACTTCCAGCACCGAAGCCAGCTCAGCAGATAAATAGAACTGGAGAATCAACTTGGAAACATGAGGATGGCATGCGCCAACGTTTTCCAAACATATTCGTTAACCAAGGTATAAATTTACTTTGTTAATTTATATCTTATACCATCTTTGACTTTCTACCATGACTTAGTTTTAATTTCGAGGCCGAGATTTTTATAAGTTGGGTAGTATGCCTCACAACCTAGTATCACATAGCCCTCTTGACTCCTTAAATAAAGTATAGTTGAATGACATTTAAACTATACGCTAGTATAAGAAGATAGTATTTATTCAGATCTTAGAAATTAGAGACCCGTACCCTCTTGGGTCAACTAGCAACTTAGACAAGAGATTTGTATGACAACTGTAGAGACTGTAGAGTCTTATCTCTTTGTGACTTGAATTATTATGTACCTTCTTTCATCATGATCTAACGTATTTATATTTTATATACTACCTTGACTTATGCTGCTATTCTATAGCCTAGTTTTGCAAAGCTTAGTTTTTATCAAGCTTGTTCATGATATATGTATTAGTGGATGCATACATTAATACATTTCAGAATCAATGTATTAAGGTCTAGCTAACCTTAGTGCGCTTGGTTC